>OX411307.1:116054913-116416925 GCA_948150685.1 Rhaphigaster nebulosa | reverse complement strand
GAGGGAAGTACAGAATCCGTTAAAAACGTATATAATTGCAAATTCAAATAATGTAAATATTTAAAAATAAAAATTACTTTATTTTAAAACATTAGCAAATAAATATTAAAAACACGTTTATAAATCCGTATTATAATAAAAGAAACCCTTAGTAATACAGCATATTTATTTCATTAATTAGTAGTGAATAATTAAAAGCATATTTATTATTTCATTAAATAGTGAAATGAAATGAATCTACTTAAATTTTCTGTACAAATTACTATGGTGGGGACATGTAAAATGTATTTTAAACTCTATTCAAGAACCTACTCCAGAACCCTATTTCATAATAAAGTACAAAGCACAAGTGGGAATTGTACAAGTGGAAAGGTTCGTGTTTAGAGGTTACAAGTTACATAAGATAATAATAATTATATTAATTTGTATTTAAAATTAAATATTTTAAATATTATCTTGTTTCAACATTCTAGCAATGTTTTAAAAATATATAAGAACTATATAACTTCTTGTGCTTTACATTATAGTCACACCCTTTTTCATAATAAGGTACTGTGAAATGTTAAAAAACGATAAAATTTAAAATAGTTATATTAAAAAACGGTAAATTAAAAAAAAATTATTATTATCTAGTGATTATAAGTAACCTGTAACCTCTAAATACCAGCATTTCCACTAGTATTTGTACTTATCAGAAAATCAAAAACTAGATTACAAAATATTTCTGTAAGGAAACTTTGTGCACAATAATGGGTTTAGTACCAACATATTGACTCAATCGTATAACAACTCACAAAACATGATTTTGTATTTAATGTGAAGGAAAAACTCAAAAATTCTTATTATAATCAAACACTCAAGTTTGCCGAATTGGAATTTTGTATTGAGCAAATTAAATAAAAGATTAATGTAATTAAGATGGGATTAAGTTTTTTTTTTTAGTGCTAGATGAAATTTGAAGAAAGATAATATTCTCTCTGCAGAAAAAATCTATTAAAAACGGATATTATAATCCAGGGAATATGCTTAAAAACTACACTATCCCATTTTGTTAATAAAAACATTGTTCTGTTATATTCCATTAGACATTAAATATTCTGAATAAGGAAATATGTAAAAATGGAAAATTATACAGCAGTTAAGAATCTACACAACAATCAAAGTTTAAAAATAACAAAAACAATAACCCCAACGTTACCACCCCCAACGCAACCGACAGTGACAGCCCCTAATCTAATTGTTGCCTCTAAATTAGAAAGTTTACAACTCATTCCGTTCCTACGGTAGTCATGAAACAGTCAACATGATGAAGGCTGCCTTAAGGGCTACGTTTTTATTAAAGACAGTTTCATTAGATTGACCCGGTATCCGGTTGACTAAATTGATCGTTAGCTTGGGAGGGAGATGACTGGAGGGGGGGGGGGGAGGAGGTTGTGGGAAAGAAAGCACCCCCAGCCATGTTTCATGTGACAACAGGGGAAGAGTGATGCCTGCTTATGAGAGGGCTGTCTTCGAACTGTTCCCCGTCACGCGAGGCAGACCTTTAATTCGGAGGACAACTAATGCCTCTATTACCGACTTGTTACATACCGTACCGGGCACCGGCCCGAAGGGCTTTTAAAAAGATCGCCGGATATCTTCTCTGGCTCTTAGCTACATCGTTCACTGTAACGTTACAATTTTTTTAAAAATTCCGCTTGATCGTCACTGAAAATCTGACCTAGTTACCTAAATAACCCCTACCCCTTATCCAAGCAACGTTGCTACTGCAAAACGATTGTTCCTCAGCGAACCAGCATGTCACGCGGTAATCAATTTGTGGAACAAAAAAATTCCATGTTTTATTATATAGCTAACATTAGTCAAAATTAAATAATAATATAAAGCTCAAAACTTCAATTATATATAGTTGATTTTAACCTGTGAGCAGGTTACTCACATAAGCTGTATGAGTAACACAAGACCAACTGATAGTCGCTTAATTTAACACATTTTGTGATTTAAAAGGAAATAGAGGGAGAAAAAGCTTAGAGGACAAGACACTGAACGTTTGACTTCCGGGACCGTTTTCAAATCCGTCTGTCGGGAGAAACTTTTCCAGCCGTAGATCGATCCTGGGGTATAGTTGATACGTGACCCTTCATTGGGTTAGCGGATTATCCTGGGAGTTGAGCAACCAATAACCCTCCATGAGTTATAGTGTTATTAATAAGAGGAAGGCTTAAAATATAGAAACATGATTACCTAATTTAGAACAATACGTAAATCATAACCACGTACTGGACAAAATTTAGTGCCAAACACTGCTTTTGCTTAGGAGGAGTAGGGACCTATCCAGAACTACCACTTTATACATATATATATATATATATATATATAATAAACGAAATTTTTGAGTGTTGCAACCAGCACGTGTAAAATAGGGACCTGGTCCATATTTTAAATGCATGGAGCTGGTAATAAGGCAGGCCTAGCTACATCATCTCATAATGTAACTGTGTAAACTGTATCTCCTCATGAGTTTTGTGTGTAAGGGTGTATTTTTTGTTGTTTTCTTTTGTAATGTAAACTATTTATTAACAAAACAGTCCAAACAAGACTAATCAAATATACTTAATAATAATAATAATTAATTTTATTTTTCTAAAAACCACAAATACAATAAGCATAAAAAAAGAAACGAAAAACAGCATTACGCCAATGGAATATCCGTCTGCCGGAGGTCAATTTAAAATAGTGATAATTAATTAAAGAAATTATATATGATACAGAATTTATACATACGTCAGAATGAATAACCAAATGAAAGCCTAGGTCGTTTTTCCTAAATTTTCCGCCAGACTAAATCATATCATGTAGCGCTAAAATAAGTTGATGAAGCAGAGGAGACACCCTGGGATATCCCGGATATCTTCCTCTGTGAGAAGTAATCCTCTGGCTAAGGATTAGGGAATAAATAGCAGATATGGAGTTTGCGATGTGCACCGACTAATTTATTATTCCATCATATTCATCGGCTCTCAAACCACTTATATCACGCCATTAAAATAATTTGTTTTGGACTGCTAGACTATCCGCGAATGCCGAAGGTTTCAATTTCTTTCTCCAGGCTCTTACTCCAGGATGAAAGTCGTGTTGTATTACGAAGATAGTATTTTTTGATGTTGTGGAACCTTTCAGGAAAGCCTCTTTTTCATATAAAGTTAAAAAAAATTATTTATAGCAATATATTAGGCTGGTCTCTACGGCCCTAAGGGCGTATCTGAATATTGCCTTCTTTCGTGCAAACATTTAGGACTTCTACAAAGAATTTGATAATTAACTTAAATAAATCTTCTTAAAAATAATCGGTGAGATCCGGTGTATAACTTCTCAAGAAATTTTCCCTGACGGATAGTATTAGATTTTAGTGTATTTTTTTCAGAATCAAAAACCATTTTCTCTTCTTTAAACTTCTCATTATCTTCACGATGTGTCATGACGTCCCATTTGTTGGCCAAAAGGGCAAGTTCAGTATTGAGTTAGCGATTCATTAGACACGTCATAAAATCGATAAATTGAGCCTTCGACCAGTTGGTGATTTCTCCGGTCTCAGGTAATTCAGGTTAAGGGGAGTGATGCGTTTTTTTTTTTCCGTTTCTCTGAGAGAAAGGTATGGAGAACTTCTAGTTCTCTTAAACGGCCGTGATAATTGTGGAGAAGAACTCATCAATTTTTTTAAAGCTGGTTCTGGTACTGGTATTGGTGGAGGGAACTGGTCCGGCAAGTGGGCCTTATGGTCCGTTTTGCCAACCCCTGACGGCTACCTTTACGTAACCGCCGCGTACTAACCAGAGTGGGAGTGTCAAGATTCATTTCGCGGGATCGCCACGAAATACATATTAACTGACCCAGGTGGGAATCGAACCCACAACGTTCCTAGCACTTTGGGAACCTCGTCCCAACGTACTCGGCCGTCACGTCCTCGATTTTTTTTAATTAATTAATTTTTTGTAATAATAATTATTACTAAACAGAAAAACTATTTAATGCTCGGTCAACAATATGCAACAAATAAAAATCTGATTTATTTAATATAGGTGGGTATTAAATGCGATTTATTCAAAGAGCAGATATAAGTCAATGAACTTGAACTTGATATATGCATACACAGAGTATTAACAAATGTATATCAGTAATAGGATATAAATAAATAAAAAAATCAACGTTCGTATACATAAGTATATAGAAATTGACTGGTTAGGTTATTCATTTATTGTTATTTGGAAGACTGGACGACTATGCCTAGGAATCTTCAAATGATATCCCATTAAGTAGTCATTTTATAGTTTTTACATCCAAATTTTAAACAATTTTTTGGTCCTGAGTATTGCGTTACGTATTTCACTTGTATATACTCTATATGTAGTCTAGTTTCAGTTGCATACACTCTATACAGTTTGCAACTGAAACTAGATTACATATAGAGTAAATGCAACTGAAACTAGACTATATGCAAGTGAAATACGTAATACAGTACTTAGGGCCAAACAATTATTTGAAATTTTGATCTAAAAACTAAAAAATTACTAATTGATGGGATATCATTAGAAGATGTGTCGTAAATTCAGTATATAACATTCTAGATAACAGATTAAAACTACTTTTCGACAAAAAGTGCATGGATTAGTTCTCAAATAATAAAAAGTGGCTTAATTAGGCGATATTACTAACATCGAGCATTATTGACATTTAATGCATCGTTACTAACATCTCAGAGGTTTTCTGAGAGGTTCATGATACCAAGTTACAAGAATAATCTATAGGTACATACTATATCCAACTGAAACTAGACTATAGAACTAGTTGTAAAGTTCAGTTGAACTTTCTCTATTTCGGTAAAAATAATATAATATGTTTACTAACTCACCGTTCTCGAAAATCAGCAAAAATCCACAAAGCAAAGGAAACGAAACACAGCTCCATCCGACTTCTACAAATAATCATTGAAGGGAAATGCTCCATCGTGCCAGTGTTGGTCACTGGCTTGCATCGTTAATCAGGGAGCTACTATATATTAGGAACATAGACGATATTTGGGCCTCCTGCCTAAAGTCAATTTCGATGGTCTGTGCATAATGAATGAATGGGTGTTTTTAAAAACCATATTAGCTTTGTGTATCTACCGAATGGAAGTTTAGTAATTTCACCTCGAATAGGCTCATATCCGGAACGCCCACTTAGGGGCCTGTCAAAGGATGGTTAACGAAATATAAGGGAATTCGCCATATAGATGAGAAGTACGGAGCTGCATAAAAAAACAATATAAAAAAGAAGGAAAAAGGAGGAAAAGTAAAAGAAAAAAAGTGGGCCTGAGAGAAGGCGAAGTGTAATGACAAAGGAGCGGCGATATAAGGAGATCGGGATGCCATTGTGCCAGTAATTGGTTGCCGTGTCGATGCCGGCTTTGGCTAGACCAAACAATTATCAATCACACCGCTCTCTCCCTCCCCGCCACATAAATATACATCCCGCCCCGACCGCGGAATAATTTTTATTAGCTAATGTCCTTCTTCGTCAGCCGTGGCTCCTTCACCAGCGGCAGTTCTTCGGGTTCGGTCCCTCAATCGGTGGTGTACAATCCACGCTCTGCGGCTGTCGTCGAGTTAGGGCGTTACGTGATTGGCGGTAGAGAACATATTATTATCTTTAGAAAATTCTCCTTACTAAACTTAAGACAACCTGTCCCACAGTCGAACAGATAATCTAGCTTGAGCATAATAGCGACTAAAATCCTCATAAAAGACCTAGGACTACAAGAAAAGTCTTTGCCTAACACATAGCAAGACGAGCGCTCTAAACGTAAATTGTATGTACCTACACTGCAGCTGAAGTCGGAATCCATTTTTTTTTTTTTTTTTATTATAATATTATATATCTTCCTTTGTGTGCACATATCTGAGGAAGTAATTTGACAAAAATTTGATTCAATGTCTGAATAATCTTTCGTAGCATCGTGTTGAGCCGGCTTTAGACTGAAAATTCGGCACGCATTAAAGCAGTATAATAAATACATTACTGCGTGTACCTTCCCAACCATTCTTCTCTTTGATTACTTCTACGATCAGCAATATCTCTATCAATTTAAATTTTAATATAATTAAAATTTAAATTTATTATATTCACGGACAGGGCCGAAACTAGGATATTTGTCAGAGAGTAGTTTAATTTTCCCGCCTTTTCTTTCACACCCTCTCCCCAATAAAAGTCAACAGCTTAAAAAAAAATATTTCTGGTAATATATTTCGAAATGAATATTTTAAATTTACCCTGAAAATAAATTTTCATTTCAAATTTGCCACCCTCTGAATTCTGCCGCTCTGGACAATAGCCCACATTGTCCCTCTAGTTCCGGCCCTGTTCTCTGAGGTTGAGAATCGAATGACTTATGGCCGTTCTTGTTAGCATCCATAAAATTTTAACAGAGTAGTGTGTAAAGAATCTTTGAAGGAGTATTGCTTAAACTTTACCTGTAATTAATTATGACAAATATACATCGATGTATTTTTAGATTCTAGCATCCGAATTAATATTTCAAATCATACTTTGAGAAATTACAAAAGATTCTGTCCGAGCAAGGGTGTGTAAAGAAGGTTCCCTAGAGCGGCAAACTCCTGCCGACTTCCAC
This sequence comes from Rhaphigaster nebulosa, assembly GCA_948150685.1. Lineage (NCBI taxonomy): Eukaryota > Metazoa > Arthropoda > Insecta > Hemiptera > Pentatomidae > Rhaphigaster > Rhaphigaster nebulosa. The sequence goes on along the minus strand of OX411307.1, from coordinate 116,410,258 downwards.
ATGCATATGTGCATCCTCACAAAAAAATTCCTATCACCCAAGTTTCAGATCTTTAGAGACCACTTTTGCCCCATAATTAGCTCAAGTATCTTGAAACGTGATAACTTTATGTAACTTTAGTTATGGATCTCATGAACTATCAACAGGAATTTTTGGCTCACGTTCCAACCAACACTTTGAATTCAACTGTTGTTTTTCGGAAAAAATAACTCAATAAATTGAATAATAATTTGGATTAAAACGACAATAGCTCTACAGGACGTTAGTATCCCTAGGGTGCACTCAGCCCGTCCAGTCACGTCAAATCCGTATTGGGAGGGTTAATAATAGTGCAGTGAATTAAAAAAAAACGAATACGATAAAAAAAAATATTAATTTAAAAAATAATTATTATAATGGTGAATTATATGACATACTGAAATGATATATCGGTAACATCGGTGTTTGTAAACATCGATAAATAAACGTTTTAATTTGTCTTGTCATAACAACCTGAAATGAATAAAAGATATAATTTGTACAATAGTTGCATTCGAGAATACAAGAATTTGATTAAATTATCCACAGATTCTTAACAGATATCCGAAAGGATAAATTTCCTCCCGCTAAAATATAATGATTATACGACAAAATGTTTACATATTTATATCTCCGTTTGATTTTTTTGCCACGTTTCTCGGCTCGGAATCGGTAGATATCGTTATTTGTACATGACAACCTGGAAGAGATATAAATCAAACGCTGAAATACAATGAGGAACACTTAAGATAAGGACCTCTTTGTCTATAGGATAGGTCCCAAGGAAGATGAGCAAAAAAGCATAATAAAGAATGTAAATTTAACGGATCCTTCGAGACACCCCCCGCTGGGAAGACTAGGCACGGCGAGACACTTCAGTCTTCGTTACAGTTCAAAATTTATTATAAGCCTTCTTCAATGTTTAACGAGGACTAAATAATATTCAATTATTATTAATATTTTAGACTATTAAGTATAATAAGCCCTTTTTTGGGCGGGGATGTAGTATAATTTTCATTTATAATCAGTTGTTTTGCATTCCAAATAAGAGATTGCCAAAAATTTGCTATTCTAGAATTTTCGAATCAGACAGATCTGACGATAACATTGTAAAATATAATTATGTTTTTCAAATAAATAAATAAGCCGGCCTGTAATAAATAATGTAAATGTAATGGTAAGAGTAAGTATCAAATAAAAGGGAAAGAGATAAAAATAGAAAAATGAATAGGAAAAAGAGGTAAATTAGATGAGAGGTAAAGAAGATATGAAAAATGATTCTTATTTGACCACTATTAATAATAATCGCTTAGTTTTTATATTAGTTTTAAACCCATTAAATAATTTCAAATTATTCTACCTCATTTTCTGTAATCAGTTGTTCTACAAACCACCTTATGAAAATAAATAAATAATTTGGATATCAATTCATATTTAAGATTATTGGAAAACGTTTAACACGGACCACAGAACATCCAAATGATATTATTTGTATAAAGAATTATTTTTATTCAAGTCATGGCTTCGTTATTTTTAAGTGCAAGCTTAGTAGTAGTAGGTAAGGCCCAAGTTCAAGCTTAATAGTAGTAGGTAAGGCCCAAGTTCAAGCTCGACTTAATAGTCCAGGTGCGATGGTTTATTTTTCAAAATAAATCCTGAACGGACTTTCTCAACGTGATAATTAGGAGAAAAATGGTAGAAACAAATTATGTTTTAGAAAAATCGGTGTGTAACAACCTGGTGAAAAAAAGTTCATAAACCTTCCGAAAAGTGTTTCTTTTCACGTTTAAGATTTTTTGGGGGAAGGAAATAAAAAATAGAACGTAACACAGCTTGAAAAGGCAACAAAAAATGCTTTGGACAAATGAAATCGGTCCACAACTTTTCAAAAAAAATAAATAATTAAAACCGCGATACATGGCCATTTTCGGACATTTAATTACAAGGCTTGAAAATGTCGTAGAGGACATATTTTGCTGCTTAGTTTTTGTTTTTACTGTTGCCTTCCTACAATAAAAATTTCATCCAAAAATAATAATTACTTTTTCGTGAAAATGTAAAAAGGGATCTTATCGAAAACCAACTTGAACAAGGCCCTAAATGGCTTAGTAAGGTTTTTCAAAGCACTATATGTTCGGGAATAGTTGTTCTACATCCCTATATAGGTAATTCTATATCACGAAATATAGGTAAGATTCAATTTAACACCTTGAAAAGGCGTTTGAAAATCAGACTATTGCTTCGGCTGCTCGGGTGTGCAAAACAATCAAAGGGAAGAGTTATATACCATGAAAAGTTATTATATTTGCATGAATTTTAGTCTTCTAGTTATCATGTTGAGAAAGTCTATAAAGGATTTATTTAAAAAAATTAACGTTTCTTCGCTATCTCTTCTGGACTATTTGGTAATGAGAGAATAAAGAAGTCTTTATACTTGGCCCTATGGTAATGTAATGGTTATTAAGTTAGTAAATTAAACGCGGATCGAAGTTTTACTATACATATATTTCGCTCCTTTGCAAGAAGAATTTCCAAACTCAAAATTGGCAGTTACTGGTAACACTACTTTTTCATGTTTTCATTGTAAAGGAAGAAAAAGCTTTAAAGCTTGATTTTTAAAGTATTCGTCACAGGATTTAGATTTAAATATATTACTAAGATATAATTTAACTAAATATAAAATCCTTTTGTAGTTATAGGTATTTAAAGTATATATTGACCATATTTTATACTAGTAAGATAGTAGCCCTGTTGTGTGATAGTAACTGGCATAGAGACGTTTATACAATCTTAATTATATATCTTTGTTTTTGTATGAAACGCTGTCTTGATATTTTCTTTTTCTTTCTGTGCCACTTTCTCTCAACAATGTTTAATTTTTCTTAATTTCAATATTTACACAACAATGTTTTTAAGATGAAAAAGTGGGGCACTTCCTTTTTTTTTTTCTCAGAAATGTCTGTTTATAATTCACATATTAGTATGAATTAATCAGATACTACATTTAATTATTTGACTTTTAATAGTACAAAAATAATTAGTATTTATATGTTTTTAATTAATATGTATATATATATATATATATATATATATATATATATATATATATATATATAATTATACATTTAATAACTTTACTAAGAAAGGTCTACGAAAAAAATATTTATATTTATATTATATATATATATATATATATATATATATATATATATATATATATATATATATATATATATATATATATATATATATTCTTTCTGAATTAATTGCGAGTTTTTCACCGGATAATTGTCTATTACCCACAACTTAAACCCCCATTTTAATTATTTTTTTTAAACATAATTAAGAAGTGGCACTTTTAGGGTTATTTTGTTTTAATATAAGAAGAATAATATGAAGAATTTCAAAAATTATACATCATTTATTTCATACTGATGGATATGAAAAATAAACGAAAATCCACAAAGGCGAAGATTAAGGAGGAGAAAGCTGATAAATTAGAATTAGAAAAATGATATACAAGTCGGAGATATCCAGGTAGCAGTGAACCGAAGACTTAAATTTCAAAAGATATATATTAAGGTTACGAGTGTTAATGGTTTTATAAGGCGATATTCTAGGGAATAAAATCTACTGATTTAAGGATAAAGCTGCTTCAACAGGGTGTTAAGTTACCTTCCGAGTAAGCCTAAAGGTCACAAAACTAGCCTAGCTCACCACAATCTGCTTCTTTTTATCCTTATCATTATCAACAAAACACTTGTAAATGTTAAATAGAGGATAATTATAAAAAATACTTTAGTTGCGTTAGTAAAACAGAAGATCAATTCAAATATAATACAAACGAATCTAAAAATTATAATAAAAAAATAATATAAAAACAGACATTGTACATCCGAAAAAGCTGTATTTTCGCCATATTGTCAATAAAGACATGTTTATTTGTTAAAGAAAAATTGGCAGATTACTCAACACTCCAACAATACATACAATTTACCCCAATCATACAATAATGATTCCTACTTGAATTGATGGCACGTTATATCATCTCGAGAAACTCTCACAGATGTCGATTGTTCAATTGAATAATTATGGGTGTTATTTTGATAAAATTATTTGTGTCGATGTAATTTTTTTTTTCTTTTTTACTCACGAGTAAATAAGAAATAAACATTTTCAGAGTTGTTTGTATCGTCAAATCATAGCCCACTTAAGATGAAAATGCTTATTACTTTAGTACGGGAATGTCATTGCTAATTTCCTTTCTTCAAAATAAAGCCATCTACTCCGCCCAGTAATACAATGGTACAATGTTACATCACTTATACCAATTTTCTCTTGCGTCCAGGATGACACGATCATTGGTAATCATTTTTTGTAAACATCGCTTTCAACAAAGAGTTGATCATTTTTATTTTCACTAGATTCCACTATAAAATATACATACACACATATAGATATTTTTTTTTTTTATCTTACCTATTTATCTTACAATAGCTTACAATTCAGAAATTAAAATATTTTTAAATTTATAATGTTTTAATTAATTAAAATCAAAGGGACAATAAAATGAATTATTGTTTTCAGTCGATTCTGTTTTGCAGGGATCTACATAAATCCTTTGACCTCAACAATATTTCGTATTACATCTTTATTGTATGGTGTGTTTAATAAAGTAGTAAAATTATTGCAAAGTACATGGCTGTATAACAAATAAATATTGTATTTTTTCTATTTACGTTCTATAATTAAACAAAATTATTCCCAAGCTTGACCCGGTCACAAGTAAAGAGTAGGGCCTATGATAAGGGCAATGAGTAATAGTGATAAATGTACACATTCAAACCTTATTTACTTTAAAAAAAACTAAATTAAGATATATTTATCAAAATTATATAAATATATATAAAATAAAATATTAAAATAAACTATATGAACATAGAGTTCCACGACTGTAGCGACATCTGTCGCTGGTACGTCTACCATAACATCTAAAGATTCAAGAGTCGAATAAACTTGATCATAAACACTTAATTAATCAAGTGATATGATTGATATATCGGTTGTGTTAATTAATTTCAATAGCTAATTTTACCCCAAAAACTGATGCGGTATTATAGGATGTTTCTGTTTCCTTAAAAATCTTTACGTTTGCCCCATCTAAGGCCAGAAAGATCCCCTCAAAAGATCCCTATCTGTGGCGGCTGAGTAGCCTCATTTGCCGGGCGTCTCCAAGTCGGTAACTGCACTGCGATCTTGTTTGATGAGGGGCCTAGCCGACTATAGCCCCCCTTTCAGTTACTTAAAGCTCTGCTAAGAAAACTCATTACCTGACCCATTGACTGGTTTGTTTGAACGTAGTCTGAGGAGGTCTTATCTGGACTCCTTTAACTAGCCACCCCATGGACTTCAGGAGTCTCCTGCCTCAGGTCTTCTGGTCTTCCGGTTCCTTTGATCCAAACAGCTAATGGTATCTCTGACTGATGACACCTTATCGTAAATAAAAAATTTAATTTGATAATTATAATAAGGTATTCTTATTAATTTTTCCATGATGACTTGTAAATATAGATATTTATTTAGCAAAAAAAAAAAAGAAAAAAGAAAAAGAGGCTTCCAAATGTTTTTACATAATGTATTACTGTCTCCTTTCTTATAATTTCTTAGGAAGTTCAAAATATAACTTCCAGGTATAATCTTCTTCTTTATTCCATTAACGTTTCGGGGAAATATTTCCTCATCATCAGAATTTTCTTTTCTAAAATTAACAATTATTACATCTATCAACACATTTCATAATTTAAACATTTTCCAAAATAACATAAACATAATCCATATTAATTATTTAATATTATGTATAATTTAACAATACCTCTTCTGTATATTTTTCTTCCATTGTCCATAGTAAAAATTTCTGCATTTACTATTTTACATATAGCTGGGAGTCTAAAGTCACCAACTAACATTAGCTGAAATTTATTCCTATTTAACCGTTGTACTCATCCTATATTTATCTCTATATTTGTTATAATTGTATGCAATTTAGATTTTTAATTAGTTTTTCTATTTAAAGCTATTAAATGATTTTATATATATATATTCTTTTGTTGATTTAAATATATGACTATTAGTTTTATTATGATTGTTTAATTTTAATTTTGTTAATAATATCTGCGTAATGTGTTCCTGGATGTTTAATATCTGTTTTATAATTAACCATTTTTTAGGTGTTTTGGTAATATGGATGGCTTCTAATAATTTTCTATTATTCGTTGTGTGTGCGTTATCAAATATTTTAGGGTTTTCAAAATCAAATTTATGTTGCATTTTTATACTATGCAAAGCTAGTGCGGCTGTATATATAATTTATTACTAATTAAGGTTTCGGAAATTCAATCCCATCCTCAGAACTTTTGGTACATTGGAGGGTCATTCAATAAATAAAGATACATATTTAGTGAAGGAAACGCTTAATGCAGGGAATTGAAACATTTTATGAGTATTAGTTGTCTCCAACATTCATCAGAACATTCATTACACGTTATTCAAATCCTTCAGGACAACCCCTATTTCGCTCCATTCACCCCTACAATCCTATTTGAAGGTTGAAACAGTATCGGACCCGAGACCTTCTGTAAATATGAATATTCGAGTTCTCGGTCTGACTTTCATTGTCAGTGACGTGGTCGAGAGAAAAGCGCTGGGATCTCCTGAAGTTCTACCTTTCCCTCTACAAGTATTTGTACAAGCTTTGTTCGGAGTTTTTCCAGTGTAAATATTTGAGCACATAGAAATGAATGCGTTAATGATTATTTATTTTTCTTTAATTTTAATTATTCATCTTTTTGATTCTATTTATTTATTTTCCCTGTACATGTAGTTTGAATTGTGACCTTCATATATTACTAATAATTCTAGTTTGGCATATTGTATTATGTCTCCATAAAAACAGTCAATGCAAGCGTTAGTTGGCAACCTTACGAAGAGTGACAGTCGGCTGTTCGATTAATATTTACGTAAGCATAACTTTTAATGTATTTGATTCGATGGCGTGTCCGCTCAAAAGAAAGTACTTTTGAAGTATCGACCACGGCGTTGCATTCCGGTATTGATTCATTTATCCATGAAGACTATCGACTTACAGTTGGAAAAATTGCAGCAAAATATCGAGTAAGTGTTGGCACAATTCATTCCATTATTAAAAACAAACGGAACCTAGTGCAATGCAGTTTCCCAGAGTGCTTACCGCTCATCACAAAAGCAAGAGATTTGACACCGAGCTCTGTTGGGAACTCCTACCGTATCCTCCTTACTGCTCTAGCCTTGCCCCCATTTATTTACAGAAAAGGCTAAATCAAAAATTTTTTTGTTAAGTTATAAGCCAAAGTCACCAAACATTTTATATTGTCTTTTATTTTAGCAAGATTCATATTAGAAAAAAAAACTCATTCATTGATAAAACGATGAAGACAAAATTGAAGTATGAGAGATAATTAATAATTAAATTTACATGTAAATAACAGGTAAATATTGTACAAATATAAGTTTAAAAAAATGGTTATCAGAAAAAACATACTTCTTACCGACTTGAAAATGGCTCGAGTAGCCCAAACGTCGTTTTAAAATAAACGAAAATTCAAAATTTTTGGTGAGTTTGGTTTAAACATTAAACATTAATTGAACATAACAAAAATATAACATGGCACCAAAAGATAAACATATGACGAATAAATCTTTAAAATTAATAAGGAGGTCGTGGTCGTGGTCAGCCTATATTTCAAATACGGCTCCTCCGATTTGGCCCAAAGTTGAAGAAAAGTTGAGGTTTAGTGTAAAAATGGTCCATTATTAATTTTACCAAATCCCATCCAATACTTTCGCCAAAGCAGGTGCAAACTTATTTTCCTTCTTCTCCTTTAACTGCCTCATTTTGCCTCTTAATGTTGAGTTGATCAAACCCCTGATCTCAACCTTTCTCTGTCACTCGCAAGGGTCGTCATCTCCAGCAACGTCTTTCCTCTGGCTTGACCCAACCTGGACGTATAGCTGTTGTAGCAAAGCCGAGGTCTTACTCAAGGTCTAGCACCTACTGGTCTTGCCTCCATAAACTTTCGTGGGTCTCGATTTGCATATGTGCCCATACCATCTCAACTGTCTCTTCTCCAGAGTCTCATTTATTGCTGGGTTATTTAATTCTTCACTGATGTTTTCATTCCTGATTCCATCTCTGCGTGTTTTAGTGGCCACTCTGCGAATTTGATCCAATTTTCATACTTATCCTTAAATCCTACACCATATTTGGCAATTATCGACATTTAGGTGATTATTTGCCTTCTTTATATTGATTCTTCCTCCGAAAAAAAAGTAAAGCCACCTTCCAAAAAAAAAAAAAATACGCGTACTGCGTACGCCCCTGATTGTGCAAGTATAGTTCTCATGTTCCAATGACCAATCACTACTCTTACTGTTCTTCTCTTACATACTTTTAATATTTCATCCATAAAGATGATGAAGGGTAGAGGGTCCAGGCTATCTCCCTGATTAACCCCTTTTTTCATCTGAAAGCACTTTGACTCCAGGCCATTAATTTTGACAATACCTTTTGGTGCCTGGTACCCTGATTGTATTAGTTGTGAGTAACAGACCAGTCGGTAGGTTCTTTGCTCTTAGGGCTTTCCATATTTCTTCTATTGGCACTGAGAAACGCGGTTTTTATATTTTAAGAATAGCAAGGTCGTGGTGACGTGGTGTATGAGCGTGTTAAGGCAGTCAAAAGTGGTGCCGGCTCGAACCCGGTCTATAGGGATTGAATTCTATTTAGTGGTGGGCACATAGCATAAATATCGACCTTCACACTAGAGGTGAGGACAAGTTTGTAGCCTGTAGAAAATTTTGGGTTTGTGGTTTTATAACAATAGAATTGAAAACATTACCTTCAAAAATACCGATGATACAAAAAATGGCTATTATTTTTCATAAAAGAAAATTTAATTATAAATATAAGCATATGTTACTAATTAAGTAATTGATATAAAAAATATTTTGTATTTAATTAGAGATTTCGAATAGAACAGATTAGGCATTATGAGAGTATAATATTAGAATTTTATAGTATATACATATCTGGAAGATTTTTTATTAAGATCATATTGTTAGTAAGACGAACTACTTGGTGACTCCAACTAGTGTTACATAACATAGCTAACTAGAAAACTGGGAAAAATAATTTTAAGAAACTCTGGTGCCATATCCTGAGAAGGACAAGCATACCGAACCAGTTACCCACTGTTTGGTAAATCATTTGAGCTTCTGTTCTTTAATTTGTTATTACAGGCAGAGTAGCTATTTTTGTGCTCACAAGCTAGTCAATTTTTCTTTAGAGTCATGCTTTTAGCTAAACTGAATTCTTTAATTGAATCACATTGTTCGGACTAGGTAAAATTACGGATTAAAAGAACTAATGGTCAAGAAGTCCTAGGTTGTTATTTATTTTTAGGGTTTGATTAGAAGATATCAAAGTCTTATGCAACTTCATTATCAGTAAATATCTCGCTAGTTAAGGCGACTTCAGGACAGAAATAGATGAAGATGAATTAAAGTGGCTTTACCCTGTTTTCTGACGGCAATGTAGTATATTCTGAAGTGCAGCTTTACAAGAGGGGCGCGTTATCACTGGTTTCTCCCGAACTTACCGGACTAGCACACTCTAGTGCCATTTGTGCTAACCAACTGCTTTTTTCATATTTAACATTTGTGTTCATTGGAATTATAGCTGTCTTAATTACATATTATTTAAGTTTGTCAGTGCTGTCGACTTCTGGTGATCTGTGGAAGTTGTAGTAATTATTTAAAGGAGTGATAATTTAAATTACGGTAAGGACCCGACCTCAATTGAAAAGGAACTTTTGGGGTTTGGTTATCTCTTGAGCGAGCATAGCGAGCGGAAGTCGACAGCTGTGGTGTAATTAAAACAGTAATAATTGAAATTACAGTAGGACCCGGGCATTAACTGAAAAGGATCCGTTGCTGTTTTGTTTATTTCTTGGGCGATCGTAATGAGCGGAAGTCGACAGCACTAATAATTTTAAATAATATCTAATTAAAGCAGTAATAGTTTTAATAATTCCAATGAACACGAATGTTATAATTGAAAGCAAAGCAGTTAGTTATCACGAATAGCGCTAGAGTGTGCTAGTCCGGCGACCTTCGGATAAGTTCGGGAGGAAACCAGTGATAACACGGCCCTCTTGTAAGGTTGTATCGACTCTGATAATCCTAACCTAGCTAATCCAAACCGTTCTGTAATCCAAAAATCACAAAGATATATAAATTTGATTTGATATATATATACATTTATCCCCATGAAAACGTTTGTGCTATAAAAACCTTAGGTACTGTATGCTCAAAAATCTAGTTGAAAATACCAACTCCTTTTATTTAAAATAAATATTAAGCTATTATAATTTGGAAGCTTATTAATTGTCTCAATTTCTTTATCGACGGATATTTATTAACCTTTTCCTTAAATTAATCTTCAGGGTGAAATTTTATAACTAGTAGAATGAGCAGTTTACGCTATTCAAAAATATTATTAATCTATATTATTAACTAATATAATTGAGTCATGAGCTTTAAGAAAATACAAACAGGATTGTTTTCTAAAATTCGTTTTATTAACTTTTCAACACACTCCATCACTTCTTGGTCGTTATTAACTTCCTCCCCTATTGCCCAATCAGTAATAAAAATTCTTATAAGAATTCTTATATTATCACCCTATGCTTAATTTGTGTTAATGTTTAATTAAATTTCAAATGCGCGCTTTCAAAAGGAAACGTCTCAATTTAATTTTGGAGTAGAAATTAACGATTCATTAATTAATGAAACGTCTTGAGATAAGTTAAGCCAGAACATTAAACGGTGGACTTTAATGTTGCTAAGTCCACTTTCTCTAATATATTAAGAAAAATAAAGGAAACAATTACAATTTTATTGCTTCCATGGAACAAGTTCCAAGTGCTGCATAAACTGGAAAATTGAGCGATTTACCGTTGTTTTGATAAAGCTGCTAACTTACCATCGCGAAGCAGATGCGGTCAGAGGCATTGAAAAATATGCTTTCAACTTACAAAAAACAAAAAATTCAGAATATTTCTCAAAAAAATAATTAATAGATAAATTTCTGAACAATGATTAACCCTCTGGTCGGAACTTGATTATGTTTTCTCTTTCAGTGGGAATATTTGCCTGAGAGGCAGGCATTATCAAAAACGCCAATAACTCAGTTATAAATCGTTATAAATATTCTTTAAGAATATTTGTTGTTTTTTTTTCAAGTATGTTCTTATTTAAAAATACTCTAGTCCAGTTTTAGGCGTTGGAAATAGTGAGTGTAATGATTCTTTGGACAATTTGAATATTGAACACACGACCAATCAGATGATAATCCAATCAGACCATTTATTTAATCAGTCTCAGCATCATTCTTTCAAATCTTCCAAACTTCTTCCGGGGCCGGATTGTTGGGTGAGAGTGAATGCAGGACACTGAAGCACGGCACTCAAACTTTGAGGATCATCTCCCTCCCATTCTAAGTTGGAACCGTCCTGAAGCACAAGAGGGAGCTGGAGAAAAGTGGTTTACTTTTGTTGTTCCTAGCGATGATAACGGAAACTGTAAGGCAGATGTTTTTGTCAAAGGGTAAACTATTGTAAAAAAATTTTAAATAAAATTTTTGTTTGTAAATTGACTTGTTATTAATATAACTTCGTTTTATCCCTTTCGTAATCCAAATTTTTCGCTAATCCGATCCCCTTGGTTTTAATTAGTTCGGATAAACGAGAGCCTACAATATATCTTTGGTGTCTATCTTTTCCCATATTTTAAAACCAAAAAGCCTTAGTTTTTTCAGCCTTTATTCCTATGTCCACTTTCTTTAAATACGAAACCTCAGCCCACTAACTTGTGAATTCTTTCTCATGGAACTGCTTCCTTTAAAACATACTTTATAATTCGTGCTGCCTCGTTTTGGAATTCCTTACCCCTCTCCATTCGTAAAACCTCATCTTTAACTTCATATAAACAAAAATTATTTATCCACCTCCTCAACTATAAATCTTCCTTCCGCACACTATCTTCTATCTTCTATCGTCATTAGTTTTGTAGTATATTTGTGCAAATATGTATACAAAGATATCTATTCGCAATTTCAATATTTTCATGTATTATACATTCCAGTCATTTTGAGCCATACGCATACTACTGGAACTGTACATTTGTATTATTCTAAGTGGACTAGGTAGATAAAATTTACTTTTCATTTCATTTCAGTACCGTATAATTTCATACATTTTTTATGTATAGCCTGTTTTTATACCTATTTGGTCGTTTCATGTTTATATTTTTTGGTTTTATATTACGTCTGATATATATTATGTTACCTCCCGTTTCCTTCAGTATGTGTTGAGATGTCTTGGAGTGATGTGCTGTATCTTGTTGATGGGTCTTATTTGGACTGTAGTGTCTTTTTTTTTTGCTCTTATTTATTAGTTATATATTTTGCTCCCTAAATTTCGATACTATTCCCCGAAACTTATGATATGGGACTGAAGAGTTGAAGAGATTGGCATTTAATGGGTCACACAAGTTTTCCAACAAAAGATATATACGTTTTTGGGTAATTTCGCATTGCCTCTGATCATACCAAAGAATGGAGTACTCAAAGATTCAAGTAATTATTCAGGGGCAAAGAAACGAAGACGGTGTCGGAAAAGAATTCCAAAACTCATCGGAGAGAAAGGTCATCCGAGAAATGCGCTCCTGTGGCGCCAACTAGTGTAAATGTCCCTGTCTCCCTCCCTCCCCCCCTCCATCCTCAATCCGGACTGGAGGTTCATTTAACAGAAATGTTTTTGTCTCGTTCTTTTTATGCTGGCGTTCTCAATCTGTTACCGAAGGGACGTTAATAAAACTACTACTTAAATGATTCGGTTTGTCAAAGCTAAAAGAGCGTGTTGAAGATACTATCGGCCGGTAGGGCCACCCCGGCATCATAGACTTTCACGTGTATAATTAATCTATCACACGACACCCATCATCAATCATTTAGCTATTACCCGGCTACCGTTGGCTTCTGGGCCCCTCACTCTTTTTTTATTTACTCGTCTCCTTCTGACCCCTTAGCAATGTTCTCCCCCCGGCCCCCGTTGATACAGAGTCTCGACCCCGATGCTAAGCTTGTCAGGCTGGAGTAGGATGGAGTAAATTTAAAAACATATTACTGTAGGAAGAACTGAACTACTCTGCTCCGAGTGTCAAAATCCTAGACATACAAAAATGTTAAATGCACACGAAAACGCAAAGGACGTACATTTCCACTATATCGTGCCGATTAAGATATGATATATCAATTAAATAATAATGATGAATGTAATATCATCTCACCGGAGGATATTACAACGAGAAGAAATTATAATTAACCTAAAAAAAATATATTAATGAAGGTATTCCTATTGCTTGTGAAATACGGATTAAAATATATATTTTAATCTGTATTTCGCAAGCAATAGATAAAGATTTATAGATAAAGAACAATTTACAGTAAAAACTGATACTTTATGGAGAGAGAAGAGGGGGGAGGCCTTTCATTGGTATCTCATTTTGCGATTCCAGATAATACTTACGTCTTATTTATTTATTTTTTAAGTTCCAGTGTCTAATGTTAAGTTCACTATTAGTACCTCTAGAACTTTAAGACTGTAATAACAATAATAATAAATGTAATAACTGATGTAAACAGAGATCTAAACATTTTGCCTCCTCACTACCGAAGGTAGAAAAGCCTTGTATTCATGCAAGAAAAACAATTTTAAGCCCACAGAATCGAAAATTTTCACTCGTATTTTACGTTTTAGGCATCAAATTTGGCATCGTGTCTGTCTGTAGTCAAATCCAGATGACCTAGCATAACACCTACTACAATTAAACCAATTTTTATGAAATTTTCAGAGTTTGTGCGGGTTAGTACCTAGTTGGTCCCATAACAGTATTATCAAATTCTGCTACTACTTTCGCTTACGCATGCGCAAACGTATTTTACCCGACACGCCTATCTTTCAAAAACGGCTCGTCCGAATTCGCTCAAAGTTGAGAATTAGTGGAAAAAGGTCCATTATTAATTTTATCAAATTCCATCCAGTAGTTTCGTTCACTCAAGCGGAAACGCATTTTCCATGATACGTCTATATTTCGAAAATGGCTCGTTAGATTTGGTCCGAAGTTGGATGATAGTTGAGAATTAGGCTGAAAATGGCTCAGTATTAATTTTATCAAATTCCATCCAGTACTTTCGCTTACGCACGCGCAATGTATTTTCCTTGACACATCTATATTTCGAAACTGGCTCGTCCGATTCGAAAACAAAATTTGAGAAAGTAGGTTTTTAGGAACGCTAAATATTAAATTCGGAATTAGCGTCCTTAATTTCAAATTTGATATAAGATAGTTCTTCGTACATCGTTATTGTTGAAGTAGATATAGGAATCGTTTATTAGCTAACCGAGGGTTCTGATTCCGTTTCGTGAAATGGATTTTTGATCGCGCATGTACATTTTGATTTATTATTTTTTTTATGTAATTTTCTGATATATATTGAGATAAATTATTATAACACTAAATTTGTTTGTCCTTGCACATTTGTTTTTCCTTATGCACCCTATGGAAATGGTGAGGAAGCTTTACACTGACCTACTTGGCAGACGATTTCTACAAAGGCGAGTTTTCCTAGAAAAACACGATAGATGATTGCGATAAAATGAATCAATCCTTCCGTGAAATACGTTTCGAGAAAAAAAAAAAAAAAAAAAAATGCAATCAAGTCGCTCAAATAACACCATGGTGGCATTCGAATGAAATCGACTTGCACTTTAGAATGTGATCGATTCCACAATGATATCAATTTATCGTTCATTTTAAAGTATTTCTTCTGACCAGACGTCATTTCTGTTATTGTACATGTCCAGAAGAAATGATAATAACGAAAGATGTTTAAATAAAATAAACATTCACCTTCTCCGAACATATATATATGAAGAAGGTGGATGCTCTTCCGGCCGCAATTTCCTATTAATCTGAGTAACAAAGGTTGTGACTTATTAATACGATTTTTTTTAAATACTTAAAATATAACACGACTTTTTATAGTATCAACTTTTTTAAGTACATATAATAAAATTAATTATACAATAAAAAAACATACAATTGTTCGACAAAAATCGAACAATCGAAACAACATTTTACGATATTAATGAATGCTTAATTGATAAAAGACTATTTTTTCACTTATTATATAATTTCCAACTGTAAGGGAAGATCAATTTATATAATGGCATATTTATTTGTAAAAAAAAAAAACACCGTGGCAATTTTCTTTATTATTAAATAAACATTTCTATAATACTGTCGTCATCGGCGTTTCGAAGTCCTTCGTTTTCATGATACCCATTTTCTACATTGCAACATAAAACAAATGCAACCAATAAATATTTATAACACAATTGAATCGTGAATTGCAGGAAAAAGCAAATGTACAATTCTAAAAAAAATTCAGGATGCGCAAATATCTGATTACAATTACAAAACTAATACTTTTCACCGTAGTTTGTTTTTAAAAATATTTAAATGTACTGGGCTTGTGTGGTTTCTGAAATTCATTGGAATTCTTGCAGGCATCCTGCATTTTTAAAGTATTGTGATCATAGACAAAAATAAATGATACTATGTTGTATAAATTTGTTTTATGAAGGATAGCTAATGATAACATGCATAGAATATTGAATTAAAAATTTCATTCGTCTTTTTCTTCTTCTTCCGTGAAGGGAAGGGCAAATATCTTTGAATAAAATTCATTTATTAATATGCATCATGGGAAATAATGTGTTATCGTAACAAAGCGACCTTTAGCAATTAACATTAAAAAAATACTCTAGCAATATAGTGATTTCAGTTTTCCTATCCCTCCTCCCTTTCGATTACAATAATTAGAAAATAATCAAAAGAGATTACAAAAATAATCTTGTTAACATGAAACCAAAATAATAACTTCCGGCAGAAACACTTAGCGGCTATTTCAAAAACTAACATTCATGAATTGCAGAAAACAAACAAGTCCAGGGCATGTGTGCTTTCTGAAATTCACATCAACTTACAATTTTTATAACTACTCTGCTTGCCAAAGGACATCTATGGTTTCTAAACCTATTAAAATTTTATGGACAAAATATTATGTTAAAATAAAAAAAAATAATTATCTAAAAAAAAATTGGACATGTGATGTTTCTGCAATTGACGATTCAATTGCACAATTTTTCGTTAAATCATCAAAGAATATTTTGGGGAGTGACTCTACTTGTATATCACTGTCAGACTGTACTAGCATTGAAGTGAACTTTGTGCTAATCCATACTGTTATTTTCATAATCCTGTCAACCAACACATTTACTTCAGCAATCTTAAATTGTATTTTGGTAGTTCCAAAATACGTATTAGAAAACGAGAAAAATACAAGAAATAGAAAAACAATGGAAGCAATATGCATTTCAAAAAACATTAATAATGCAGTTAATTTAAAGACAGATGCAATTAATATAAAAAGCCATTAGGCATACATAATATATAAACTAAATATAAAATAATTTAAAAAATAGTACATTGATTTAAATATAAAAAATAGAATAACATATAACATATAGAATAACATAGTAAATGATATCGAGAGTGAAGTAAATATGTTGGCTGGCAGGCATATGAAAATATGTATATGTATTGCCTGACAGTGATATGCAATTAGAGTCACTCCCCAAAAATATTACATGATATAATAATCTAAAATTAACCAAGCAATATTATACGCATGTGCATGAAGAGGGCGAGGTGTACGTTGAAGGTAATAACAAATTGTAGTGTGTAACGAAAATTGTGCAACAGTGTTATGAATATTTATTAGTTGCATTTATTTGATGTTGTATTGTAGGAAATGGGAAGAAGAAGAAGAAGAAGAAGGAGGACTTCGAAACGTCGATGATGATAATACTGTTCTCTAGTAAAAAAATATTGTTATTATACAAATTTATGATATGATTTTACATAAAAATATATATTTATCTATGTCATCCCATGTCATCCTACTATTTTTATTCTCCTGTTTTCTATTATTCTAGTAAAAAAAAAATTAAAAATAGTACACTTGAAAATTATGTATAATAATATATTTGTATGCATGCTATATTATTTTTTCATATTCCCCCAAGTAATCCAACTTTTTTTATTCTACTCTTTTCCATTATTCTTGTTTAAAAAAAAGAAACATAGTATGCACAAAAATATATTTTTCATATTTTCCGGGGATTAGCATTGCAGGATTAGTTTCCCTCATCATGTACACCAGTGTCAGTATATTCTTTATTATTTTTTCATATTCCCCCATGTAATTGTAATATAATTATTTTTCTCTTTTCTATTATACTTGTAAAATATAAAAATAATAGTATGTATATATACTATATTATGTTTTTCTTATTCCCCGTGTGATCCTACTATTTTTATTCTTCTCTGTTCGATTATTCTTAAATTATGTTTTTCTCAGTCTTGATGAAGTCCTACAACTTAAACCGAAACGTCGGCACAGATTAAAGCAGTTATAACCAACCTGTGCCTTTCATTTATGACCGAACCCCCTACCATATTCTCCTTGATTATATTTATTTTTTTTTAAATTAGTATAATAGATTTATCATTTGAGGCTTGGTCATTTCAATGTAATGTTAGACCTTTTGATGAAGAAAACCTTCAATTTTAATTGCTGTCTTTTTTGGAGCTCAATCGTAAGCAGATTTTTTTCAACTTTTTATAGCTCCCTCCGCTGAATGTAAATATTGTACATAAGTATGGAATGTGTTTAAAATGAAACATTTTTTTTTTAACTCTACTTATTTTTTTTTTAATCTTAATCATTTAATTATTACGCCAGTATTTAATTTATTTATTAGGTATTTATTTATTTATTCTTTATCATTACTTTTATTAATTTTATTTCTCGTTTTAGTTTACTATTTATTTGTCTGTAAATATGATATGAGTGGTAGCATATATCACTAGCACCTACTGCTCTTAATTGTGACAGATTGCGTTTTTTGAAATAATAAATAGTTTAAAAAATTACATGTATGTACATATGATATATAGAGTGCTCAATATAAGTCGGCTCAAATGATTCTCACGGCCAGACAGAGTGATCAAATCAAAAATTTCCATGGGAAAACGTCGTAAACCTTTTATAGTTTAACTAAACGCTATAAATTTTTAACTTTGACGCTATACGTGCGGTTGACATTTTAGAATCTTGTAATCTGAACGTCAGTATTATTTTTCAGGCACGTCGTACGCTGCAATCATGGATATATGATACATCATTTTTATGTATTTTTTCTACGTCTTTCTATTAAAAGTATTGCCAACACATGACTTCCTTGTACGCCTATTAAATTATAAATCCGTGGCTCAAAAAGTGATACTGAATTTGGTTACTAGTTTCCGATAATTGACACTCAGCGTCCCGACATCCATCTATTGACACAAAAACACACACTCTTGTTACTGGAGGTCTCATTCCGTTATTATATGTCGTTTTCCTTTAGTAGGTAACTAGTTTCCAAGATATTTCTCCATGTTCCGTGACAACAATAAAACAATAAAAAATGGGGAGGAAAACCAGTATTCTACATTCTATTTTAACACTTAAAACAAGTAATAAAAATGTTTAATTGGATTGGAAACCAAATTGCGTTAGTAACATTTATTACTGAAACATATGATTTCTCTTTTAATTTAAATATAATTTTTGATGTAAGCTTATTATGACCTTTAAGTAAAGTACCCTTTTCGGCTCAAGAATTTTAACCAAAATCTATTAAATGCATTTATATCGATATAAAAGTCCTATTTACCAAATTTGAGATGTTTTACATTATACTTTAATATAATTTTTGATGAAAGTCTAATATGACCTTCAAGTAAAGTACCGCTTCCGGTTTTCCAATTTAGACCAAAATATAGTATGTTATTTAAATCAATATATAAATTATAAATACTAACTTTGAGAAGTTTTGTATAATATTTTAATATAATTTTTGATGGAAATCAATTATGACCTTCAAGTAAAGTACCACTTCCGGTAATCAAGCAGTGACCAAAAAGGGAGGTTCACAACTAGATTTTACAACAATTTTAAATACAAAATTGTAACTTTCTACAGCTAACGGTTTTTGAGTTATGCGAATACGAACGTACGGACGTACGTATAGACGCCTCGACGAAACTAGTCAAAATGGATTCAGGGATGGTCAAAATGGATATTTCCGTCGAAATCTGAAATTCGAAAATTTTCCTTTACTTCGTGCAAGGAAGTAAAAAAGCAGTTTCTGAAAGAATTTCTCCACAATTATGAAAGGGAAATTGATTGTATGAGTTCAATATGTTTATTAATTTAAAAATAAGAAAATCGGCTTCAATAGCAATAATAATAAATTATGAAAATATTCATGGACAGTTTAAATTAAACAAACAAAAAAAAAAATCATAAAAGAACTGTCGCTTCTCTGAACACCATAATCACAACCATAATTTCACTTGATAATAGATATGGCTCTATCTTGGAGATAGATATTTAACGTATTAGCAACTAACTGTAAATGAATGAATTAATCCCTGAGGTAATTAAGTCTCTTAGGGATTAGTAAATAACGTCTCCATTACATTGCGTATAATACGCTAAGCTTCGCAGCAGGTCTTCTCTTGTATATTAAGGATGACGAAATATTCTAATATTATTTTTAAAGTAAGCAGGCTCTTACAAATCAGTACGGAGGAAAACTGCACTACAGCTGTAAAAACTGTGATACTTTAGAAGCCATAATTACTGAAATGTGATCAAATGTTTCTACTGTTGAATTAATAAAACTTTTGAATTCATAAAATCAATTTCCCTTTCATAATTGTGGAAGCATTATTTCAAAAACTACTTGTTTGTATTTACAGAAAAATTACACCTTCAGGCATGGAAATATTTTCGATAGAAAGACGATGAAAAAAAATAACTATATTGATGTATCATGCCTCCAAGATTCCAGTGTTCTAATAGGTGCGAGAAAAATAATATAAGATATCATTCTAAATTGGTGTAAATCCTTCAATTTTTAAGATATCGTAATGGGTTTTGTTGGGTCTTACGTAACTTTTTAATGGCTTTAAACGAGCTTATTAAAACGCAGGTGTTATTTGCCAACCCCAAGATTCAGCCTTGCGTCAACCGCACGCATCGCATCTAAGTTAAAAAAAGCAATAGCGTTTTTCGAAATTATAAAAGAAGACCTAAGACTTTTTCATTTGGCATTTATTTATCAGATCATCCAGTTGGCCGATTTATTTTGGACAATCTATATATAATTGTATATTAAATATGCCTAATAGTTTTAAATAAATAAATTTCAGTTTCCTGACGCCTGGTTATTGGGTTACCTCAGCCGGTGCCACCCCGCCCCTGATCACTGAACTAGGTTGAGGGTAGCAGCCGACGACTTCCCTTCTTGGGGTAGCCTGGACGGGAATTGGGTGCACCGAGGCATGCACACCCCCAGGGGCAGTAAATCTAGCGAGTTAGTGTCTCTGGCACGGCATTGCCACCCCCAGAGCCTATCTAACAACATACCCCCGCCAATCGCTATTACCGAGGATTCATCAGGGTTAATTGACGATGACACTGGTCCTTCGAATAACGGCCTTGGAAGAAAATAGGAAAATTGATATATTTTCCTACGTACCCCGATTATCTGGATGTGACAATGCCAATCTTACATAACTTATAAAACATTACTCATAATAAAATATTGCCTAAGTACCGAGCCATGTTTGGAAATTATTTTATTTAATTAGTTAAGGTGAATGAAAAAATACAGTAGCTATATGCTGTACAGTCATGAACTTCACAATAATTTTGCTACTTTATCAAAAACGCGAAAATACCAATAGAATAAATATTTAAAAATATTACAACACATTTATGGCAGATGATATTTGTAATCATCAAGATAAAACAAAACAAAACACTTCCGGTGTTTTCTTGAAAGTCCAAAGTTTATTTTATTATCCTTCATTTTTAAGAAAATATTAAAATTCACATTTTATTAATAATGAAGGGACAATACAATTTAAAATAAAATAATTAACCCCCAAAGGGTAAGACAAGGGTCAGATTGACCTAAACCTGGTGTATTATAGAATAGCACACGCTCTTCTACGATATTTGACCACTCCTGAAGAGGTTTTTCCAGAAATGTACTCCCAAGAGGAGGAATCGGAAGATGGAAGAGATACTTGTTTGAAGATTTGAGTTCAGAAATAGTAGATATGCCAAAATCGAAGCTATAGATCCACTAGGTATCGATATAAATTTAGATTTGGAAAAATATTGTGAAATTATCTGGGAAAATCGTTATTTACAACCGAAATATTTCAGAGACCCCAGCTTCAGATTTCTTATAAAAGAGCTTCGGACCACCATATTAATGCAGGCAAATACAGAAGAGGTACTTCCTACAGAATCGCCACAAGGAAAAAATGAAGGAGGTGTGAACTCTGTGTCTGTTTTTGTGATTTATTGCAATTTATATTTTCCCACTTTTGTCAGATTGACCCAACCTTACCAGTTGTGTTTAACCTTCAAACCACATCATTTCAGGATTAATGTCAAATTGTTTATTTAAAAAAAAAATAACTTCGAATGAGATTTGAATAAATTAGCGAAGTCATTAGTTCGGTTCAAGGAATAAAACCCGAGCTTTTTCATTCGCTGTTTTCCCTCTGGCCTGGTTTTTTTTTCTTTTTACTAAATAAGAGTTTTCCCGGAAAAGAGGAATACGCTAATCGACTTCTGAGGCCCAAAACCTCTTATTCTAAAAGCTTAAAAAAATCCTCATGAGGAAAAACGAAATCCACTTAGTAGATAGACAGAGAGGTATCGCTCGTATAGGAATTTAATACGCACTATGCTAAATATATGGTCCGGGATCCGAAACGTCGAATTATTAATACCAAGAGAATTATTATTATCGTTTGGGTCAGTCCATTTGAAATCGCCCAGTTTGAATACATTTTGTTACTCGACATTTTTAATTTTAATTCCTAATCATTTGTTGAGTTCAAAACTATAGTTAAAGAAATTTTCAGACTCATACTTTTTTCTTTGCGGCCATTTTAAATTTGCTTCGCAGATGAAAACAAGTTTTGGGAAAATGTCTCTAACTCTGGTAATTTTGCAGACATCAAAACGAAACAAAAACTAAAATTGTGATAATGCTGTGCTCTACATTTTTTGCCCTAATAAAACAGCACCTGAGTCGGGAAGACGGTAGTTAAAAAAATCACGAAAATTGACATAAAACGAGACATTTAGCGCTGTAAAAGTAAATTAAGAAAAAAGGAGCTCGCCTTTAATTTTTTTTTGTTTTTGTATTCTGAACAATCTAGAATTTAAATAAATGGTGGGGATAGGTTATCTGGGACACTCTGTATATCCATTCCGATCTGTTCCACTGTATGCCAGTGACTAATTCCCATCAGTCCTCGATGTTCTTTAATTTTGTAAGTACCAACACTCTTTCTGTTGTAGGCACACTACTCTTTTTCAAAAAAAATAATATAAAAATAACGTTATAATCTTAGGAGATTCCGATTCCCAATGTTCGACGAAGTGCCAGTGGCACCAGCATTTGCCCAAAAGGTAGCCGCATACGAGATAGTGAAGCGTTTCGTCTATTCTAAAGACATAAATGAAAAAAATCGGGCATTTTTGTTGATTTTGAAAGAGTTTTTATACAATGTAGCTTGCAGAGAAACTAAGATAACCATATTCTTTAAGCTCAATTAACGTACCTGGATGGATTTTTCACTATCCATTTACTGGTTATGAGATTTTCTTTTCTTTTTTTTATTTGAGAATTCCGGGTTCTGCTCTTCTTTTTAAGTATGTATAAAAAATATTTTTAAAATGTATATCTGCATAATTTTGTCAATTATTGTTTGTATTTTAAATTGTTCGGTGTAAAAGTTAAGAATTATTACATGTATTTTTTTTTTGTTTCGAAGAATTTGTATTTAGTTAAAAAAACAAAATACGAAACCTATTCACTTATACGAAGAATTTTCTGCTCCCCCTCATATTCGTATAAGTGAGACTCCATTGTATGTATTTGGTGACCAGTCAACGGTAGGTCAAAATAAGGAAATAATGCTATTTGTTGTCTCTCAGTTGCTGCACATTGTATTGGTCCATGATGGCCAATTTACTTGGCTGGGCCGAAACGTCGGCGGTAAAAATAAATGTTCTGTTTTTACTAATTACTATTGATTGATTCCCAACAACGTATAATCTTTATGGATCATTACAATCAACCGCCGAACACCTTTAATATAAAAGATACGTTTTTAAATATTTTGCATCACATGCAAAATTTTCGATCCGTTATTCCTCTTAAGAATTCCTTGGTGACAATTTCATCTTAGACTCCACGATTGGATATATTTCAGCAATCGTACCCTTGCAGAAAAGATTAAGAGAACGCAGATCCAATGCGGAGGAGATAGTTAGCAGAAGACCTCCCTCTAATGCTAGAGGGTGATATCCAATCACTAACGCTCCAACCCCCTCAACATCGTTCTTGAGTCACCCCATTCAGGACTACGCATTACTCTAATACCCCCACCGTTTTTAGCTTTCCTCTATTAGTTGGAGTACTTCCGGCGCTAATATAGCGATGGAAAATCTCATCTCGGCCATCATAGACAGCTCCGATTATGTCATGGTAATGAATTAAGAGTGTAATCAAGCTTGAAAATATCATAATACGGATTAAATTAATTTAATATTATATTGGCATTTTATTAACGTTTATTATTTATTTTTTTCCAAAATATTGCTTTATCTAGGGGCCAGATTTTACATTTGTTTTTTTAAATAACCTTTTATTTTATTTTTATTTTTAAATAATTTTGATTTTTTTTTTAAAATTAGGTTGTAGTATATAGACTACATAATGTGGAAGAACGGGACGTACATCCGTTGAATAAAATTGAATTAATTATTGCAGCGATGGGCTAAATTGGCTGAAAATTTGCATTGCTCACTGGATTTTGTTCCAGTAGAAAGATGGAAGAATCACATGAGCACTATAATTAGTAAAGCCAAAGAAAACTACAAAAATTAATTAAAATTTTGGTAGCTGCTTCGGATTATCAATTGTTTTATACAAATCTACAGATCAATTGTAATTATATTAATGAACTACATTTCATACAAACTATATTTAAAACACGATGAAAACTATTTAATTTTATTTTCAATAAGTGGCTGAAGGATAATAAATAAATTAAAAGCTTAGCGAACCCGAACCGATACCAACTATCAGCTGTTTACTAATTTCCCTCCACCGACCACCGTCCAAACCCAAATCCGTAAGATCATTAATGCAATCCTCCCACCTACGTTTCGGTCTACCCCTACATACGGCTTAGCGCTTATTCACTTTTTCGGGATTCTATAGTTACTAAGCCCAACAACAACTTTGCAAGCCAATTTCAACCTTCGCAATTATATCAGCTTCAATTATAGTAACAGGGTGCATGCTCAGCAATTCCGCGTAGTGACGGAAGGATATAATATATAATTGTTTCATGTTTAATTTGAATGAGGAAGAAAACAGATTTCGTATAGTTGCTAGGTACCCAATATAAAAACATTTTAGACGTAAAGATTTAGGAAAGAATGTACTAAGTGAGCGAGGAATAATAAACTTTTTAAATGGTCGAGAGCAGCATGTACTGTGTATGATCATGAAGCATTCGTTGAAATACAGGCGGCTTTTGGTTTCGGAATAACTAGTTGGTAATCCTAATTTCAATTCCTAATTTAACTCTAATTATTGTAACAATATAGTTTATGCTTTATACTGGATTTATTGATTGTTTTGTATTGTTTAAGGTTGGTTCTTGCGCTATTTGCTGTTGTGTTGACTTTAAGCTCTGAAATTCACACCCCTTTCTTGATCTTCCTACAAGCATTTTGTTGGCGTAACCTTCTTTCCGCCTCTTTCTTGAAAATTTTCCTGATTCTAGTTGGATGATCTATAACCTCCGATCCCGAGACCCTTCGGAAGGGCAAGCTAAGTTCGAGTTCGTCTCCCTCGGGAGTTGTCCTGGCTGGACATTGGTCTGAGATATGCCCAGGGTTTGTTGGTTTATCTGTACAAATAAAGCGAGGGAGGAGGAGAATGGGAGGGTGGCCAGTTTATCTCCACCCTCCTTTCTGGACCATTTGAGGGACCTTCGTGAGCCGACTTGCCAAAGACGCGACCTCCCTTCAATTCTATATTCAGCCCTGGTGAGTAACCTACCGCCATCATTGTGGCTAGTTCCATTATCGCTCAACCTCTGACCACTCTCAAGGAAAAAAATAACACCAACATAAAAATTGAAATATCTTCAACAGGATTCTGATCGAAAGTTATTTATTCTACTACACGGGTGTCATCCAGGAGTAAATAAACAAAATTCCATGTAAATACTCAACAGGTCCTCAGGCTTATAAAAATGAAGGGACTATAAATTAATCGTTCAACGATTAAAAAATCGGTGTAAGTTTTTTGAACTTTTCTAATGTGATTATAACTATCACATGTTATAAATGTGTTAATATATTTTTACATCTTTCATGCACTGATATTTTCGTATGTTTAATAAACAAGTTAATTATAGTAATGTGCGTGACTGTACAAAGTATAACTACTGTATTTTTTTTTTCATGCACGTTAATGGAATAAATAAAACAATTTCCTAATGTACGGTTAAAATGTACTAATACTAATATGTAAAATAAAATGTACGGTTTTTAATTATGATTTGTTAACATTACCTGTCTACCTCTTGACAGGAATGCCATATAAATGAACCTAATTTATATTAAAAGTTATTTGCAAATTGCATGAAATTATACCAATGATTTATCTTCCTTTCAATTACATGTATAAAATTAATTAGTATACATTTTTTTTTTAAATTAATCCTCACTGGTTGATTTTATTCCCATATAATTATAAAATATATAGATTTCATGCCAGAATTAGCGGCATATCAAATAAGGGTAAGGGAGAGAGAGGAAACTGTAAGCAGCGGGTAACTGTGCGCACAACTATAACGAAATTTCTGGCGGCCGTAGACATCTCTAGTTAGTGTTGAAACACATCGTTAGACAAATAAAGAGGCCTACCGAAGTGGCTTCCCGCCAAACCTGCTGTCTTTGCCATTAGGACTGGATTATTGTGAGGTGCATGTATTGCTGTTTGACTTATTGGAAAATAAGAAGCAATGCCTTCCACAATTTTTTTTTTGTTCACATAACTATTTATATTTATAATCTATGATCCTTTATTAACATATACAAATGTAATAACTTAAATTCCCTCCAATCATTTAGATAGGACAGAGCAATATATTTCTACGAACATGATCGGGTAACTGTGCGCTTGAGTTGGTCTCAGAAAATTCACCGAGTGAAACTTCACAGAACGGTAAAAACCTGACGGAACTAACGAAAATTTCTAATGAATACAGTTTGGATAATAACCTCGAATGATGTTCCCAAAAGTTGAACATTCATTTCCCGGAATTAGCCGAGATTTGTACCCGCGCACAGTTACCCGACCATATACGCATTATTACCCGAAAGTCGGGAAACCGTGCGCAAATGATTATTGTGTGATTATACACAAATAACGGCTGCTATTATTCAAATTTTACCTACGAAACTAGATGAAATAAAGAAAAGTTTGATAGGTTTAGTATTAGTTTTTATATGTAAATTTCGATGCTAACACACTTTTTACCTTACAGATACACAGTTCCTTAACTTTCCTGTTGCTTTCCTGTCCCTGTTGTTTTTAACCGTTATTCAAAATTAGGACTCGTAATTTTAATTGTCAATTGAAATTAACAATTTTGCCTATTAGTACACATAAGTAATTTGATATTATCGTAGTTACTCGAAAATAATTCATTACATAAAACGCGTAAGATGTTATGGCTTATAAAAGTAATTACCAATCGTTACAAGGAATCGGCAACGGTTTATGTCATGTTTTTTTTTTTCCCCGGATTGAATGTAATGCAATTAGGGTATTGTGAAGGAGTCAATGGGGCTTGGAGGAAGCGGGGTTGGGGGGGATGGCTATGATATAGGATGTCCCCTGAACTTGGGGGGGGCATATTGCTTTGAATAAGTTAAACGTTTTGGAAAATCTCCCCGACCAGACAACACGCGTTCGTTAAACGACCCTAAAATTAAACCTAACTTAAAATTTTGATTTATAAGACCGCATCTGATCATAAAGTGTTTATATTGCTATTAAATTGTCCCTAATTTTTTCAGTGATCTCGGTTCTCATGCGGAACGGATTTCACTCAAGTCGCTCGTCTTATCCAAGGGACATGGTTAGCAGATGAAAGAGAAATATATATATATTTCACTAGTCTGTTTTTTTATTAATTATTATTTTAATTTAAAGTTAATTGTAATGAGTTCGCGATGTTTTCGTTCATTTAAATAAAGTGCATTAAATTCGACTCTTTTTTATTAGTATCTCATCCTTTATACTATAAATGTTATTTAGATCTCTGGACGCAGCCTTCATAGAAAGGAAAATTGTCACTGCACCATAAACCTTTATTAAATATTCTCGAATACCAAATCAAATAATTTTTTATTTAACATTTACAAACACTTTATTGTTAACAAATATTTACATAACGAAACCAAGAAAAACCTTTAATTACTAAAGCAACATGTTTCATAATGTCATAATTTTCAAAACAAATCAATTCCAAAATATACGTCAAACAACAAGTTCAAGGAACAAGTTCTGACTGACTTTATAGAAAAAAAGTTTTCTAAAATTTTGTTTGGTTCGGTAAATAATTGATCGAAATAAATAAATAAATTTTCTAGAACTAGCAGAATTTAGAGGGCGGCAAATTTCGAAATTTTATTCTTAGGTCGGACAAAAAATATTTGTCTCATCTTTTTGATTGCTTTGTCCTTAATTTAGACAATAAAATGAGTTAATGTTATGAGATGATGAATATTTATTTCGGAATAATATTACCTAAAATACTGTTATCGGTTGATTTTTATTGAGGCAGGAGTGGATGAAGATGTGGCAAAATCAAGCTTGGCACCCTGGCAAAAATCCTAGTTCCGGCCCTGATTGGGTAAACTAAAAATCAGTTGGTTTTAATTTTTTTTAAAGTTCCTAAGTTAATTTCATAGGGCAAAAAGAAAAAAACAACGATGTTTCAGAAACATTAATGTTTTATCGTGTATTAATTCCAATGTTCGATTGTTTCGACATTTTTAAACACAGATAGATGTTTTAATTTATTTATTTTTTGTCATCACTAGCCAAACCGGAAATAGGTATCATTAAAAGTAAAGAGGATAATAGGATAATAAACAAATATAAAAATACTTCTCAATCAAAGAAAATAGGTAATTATGCTAAATAAATTACAGAATTTGAAAATAAAAACTAGAATACTGCTTAGTGGATAGAATTGGTAAGGTAGCAAACAACACTACGAAATATAGATATATTCTTTTAGGCACCCAAGGACAAAATTTTATATAGGCATGGGTAGGACGATGTGGCGTAAGTACGTTCTAGGGGTAAGTGGGAAGTGGTCCCATTAAATCCAAACTCTGGTAAGAGCTGCCCTTTAAGGAGCATGATGCCTAAACACTGATGCATCAGAAATCAGGCACGAAAGTTCGCTGAGGTGAAGTTTTGCAGTACAGCTGTGTTTATCTGTGAGTAAGTTTCTTTTGTTTGCCGTAAGAGGAACCTACAGAAGCTGTTCTTCAAAATAATTTCTGACTTACATTTCTCATCGAAAGTATTCTATTTTTTAAGCGCCAGGAAAACAAGATCGTAGGAACAAGTGCTGACCTTTCTATCATGTTTTGTGGAGGCAACTACGAACTAGCGAATTAAAACAAAAATATTTTTTTTAAATACATTTATTCGATTATATTCCACAGCTCACTTTCACAGCTCAACGAAGATCGTAAAACGTGAATCTCAGCTTAAACTTTTTTCGAATTACGCCAGTATAATAATCCTCCGTGAACCGAACTATTTTGCACTTGCCCAAAACTTCTGCTCGAATGATGAGTCTCCCAGATACCTTCCACGCACTTAACCCTTAAGATAGCGGCTGTATTAAGTACTATTCAATTCTAATCAAAATGGACGTGGTTAAAACCTAGGCTTAAATGTAATATTTAAACATAATCGTCTGAGGAACATTTTTTAAAAAAGAGGAAAAATCTAGCTTCAAAAAAAAAAAAAAAAAATAGTCCTGTAAAGTCAAACTTCGTAAAATGTAGTGCGCACTTGCCCCACATCACGC
Source organism: Rhaphigaster nebulosa (assembly GCA_948150685.1). Taxonomy (NCBI): domain Eukaryota; kingdom Metazoa; phylum Arthropoda; class Insecta; order Hemiptera; family Pentatomidae; genus Rhaphigaster; species Rhaphigaster nebulosa. The sequence goes on along the minus strand of OX411307.1, from coordinate 116,380,675 downwards.
CTTACATGTTTTGTTTTTTTTCGATGGAGTTCATATATATTTTCCTGCCTTCATCTTATTCTACTTCTAATGTGTGCTAATATTTTGCAATTGAATTTTTTTTTTATGTTTACTTATATATTTTAATGTATTATATTATGTTCCACCCACTTTCCTCTCTTATGGAAACATTCCACTATCATTCTTTTCCTAAAACCTGGCAAACCTTCCAACAGAATGACATCTTATTTACCAATTCGCCTATTCCCAATCCTTTCAAAAATCTTCGAAAAGATTCTTATCAAACGAATCCAACCCATATTAGAATCTCAAAATCTTCCGTCCCATTAGTTCTAATTTTGTTCACAGCATTCCATTGTTCAACAAGCACTCCGATTTGTTTACCATATTTCCTCAGTCCTAGAATGCAAACAGTATAGTTCGGGCGCCCTTTCTGGACGTAGCACGTACTTTTGATCGGGTATGGCACGCCGGATTGCTCTTCAAGCTTAAAATCCATTTGCCCCAGTCTTTATACCTAGTCTTCCGATTCTGACTCGACGAGTTCGCTGTGATACCGAATTCTGTTTAGGTCGGTGCTCATCAAGGAATCGTCTTGGGACCAACCCTCTAAATTTTATTTACCGCTACTACTTCTATTCATCCCGATACCTTTCTGGCAACATTTGCTGACACCGCCATCCTTTCATCCAACTCAGATCCCGAAACAGCATCCTTAAATCTACAAAGATACCTTTCCCTAATCGAACACTGGTGTAATACTACACTGGCGTATCACAGTAAATGAATCGTAATGCAAATATGTCATGTTCACCCTCCGACGCAGATCCTGTCCGCCAGTTCATTTTAACTCCATACCGCTTACTTTCTTAGACACAATCCGGTATCTTGGCTTCCTCCTAGACGGAAGATTAACGTGGAACCCACAAACTAGACTTGAAAGACAAGAACTTAATCGACGATTTGGCTAATTATACTCCCAGCTTTCAATTGCCAACTAACTACTAATTTACAAGACACTTTTGAAACCTATCGGGACCTATGGCTTCGAACAACAGTTAATGTTCTATATCAATTAACCAACAATACCCTGCATCATGACCTTAATATCCCATTTGTTTTAGACCTTATTCTATCTAAATTTTCCAAATTTCGCCAGAGCCTTACTCATCATCCAAATCCAATTCACAATTCCTACCGATCTCCACCCATCCTTACAACCCTACTCGAAGGTTTCAACGGCAGTGGCCCCGAGACATTTTGCAAATATGTATATTGGATTTCTGGCAATGGCCATATTCTCCAAGTTCTATGCGTCTGTAGATATAGCGCCATCGCTCAGTCTCTGCTTCAATGGCAGTGACACGATTGAGAGAGATCCCAATATTCTGGAATCCTACTTTCCCATCCATAAATGGGGAGACAAGCCTGGCTCGAGGTTCCCTAGGCCGATGGTAAATTGGGTATATAAGCAAGCTTGCGTTTAAGATGTTTATGTTTATTTTATTTTATTTAAGTTTAATTTATTTGTTTTCCTGTTTATTATTTTGCTATTATTTCATTTATTTAATTTTATGTAAATATGGCGTGAATGATCTCTTTAATCACTATTGCCGTTGTCCTTTATTGAGACATAATGCAATATTACTCAATAAAACAAACTAAGGACTATACAAGATATATGTCGAATCGACCCTTCCATGCTGAATTCTACGTTTAAATTTTCCTCAAAGATATTCTTCTTACATAAAAATATGTGTATCTTTTATTTTCCTAATTCGTGTCAATAGTAACACATCCGGGGTGCGGAAAAAAGTTTGTGGAAATGAAGAGACAGTGGGCAGGGAGAAGGCAATCAGGGTGGTGGCATGACCCGGCGATCAATTACACGGGATCACCAAATAGGGGTGCAGCAAACAACCCTCGCCCAGTGGCAAAAAAATAAAACCTTACAACCCTAACTTTCTTTCCAGGGTGCCTATCATTTCTACAGAGCTGGAGCTGATATAGATTTCTAACGCGTCGCCAAATCCAGTTCTGCCGGGATGGGGGTTAGTTAATTTCTGGTCGGTTGTGTTTGGCGTTTTTAAGACAATGACTTTATTCTACTCTAAAGAAAGAGATTAAAGTCTTAGCAATGAATTGTTTTGTGAAGAATGGTGTCGGTGATGAAGGAATTTCCAAAGGTGATCAACAGAACATAATAAATAAATTTATTATATCGCAGTATAATTTTTCTTTTTTCTTTTTTTTTTTTTTAGTTCATATGTAAATTCTTAAGTGTGTTAGAACTCAGGAAATTTGAACTTTTGACTTGTTTATTTTAATTTTTTGACAATATGTAAAATTTTATCACGTCATGAAATTATGAAGTTTTAACTAATCAAGACAAAAAAACAAAAAAAAACATAAAACAGATAAGGTAAAATTCTTTAATGATAATATAGTAAAGCCCCGCTTATCCGCTTTATCCGAAACCTGGATTATCCGTAACTTTTTTTTTGCTTTCCATTTTCCTTTGGGTACTTTTTTTCGCAAAAAATGGTACGAAATTATATCGAATAATATTAATGAAAATTCGTAATTTGAATCAAGTAATTTAAGATGCATTTATAATAAAAATTTTCACACAAAGATATTTTTTAAATTTTAAATACATATCACTTGGAAGAAAACTATCACAGCTCAAAAATTAACGATTTTCAATATTTTTGTGAGCTCATAATAAACCTGATGATTATTTTTTATAATTATTTTAATGTTCACTGTATGACCTCTGGAGAGCTGTAATGTCAATTTAGAATTAATGAAACCCACGTTTCACATTTTCAGTTGGTACATAGACTCTACTAGAGTCGATGTGTTTTTTTTTTTTTCAAGAGTGTCTCATCTCAAAAAAAACGTCAACTAAATAAATGTTTAAAGAAAAAGGTAACCATTTGGAAGTTCTCAACTCACATTTTACTAGTTTAAAATTTATTAATTCTTACTAGTTATTGCTCAGTTTTTTTGCGGGGGTGGCGGGTGAGGGAAAAAAAATAGTTTATAACTTCATTTATTATTTTTTATTGTATTTTAAGGGGTACATAACCTTAAAATATACGGGTTTTTACTATCAAACATTCTTCAACCTAAAACTATGTTTGAAATATAAAATAAAAAATACGTCACAAAAGTTAGCTCCAAGTATTTATTTGCAAATGGGTTCGAAAATTTTTTAATAAAATTATGAGGTAACCTGAAACATGATAAAAACTTCAAGCGCCGTTTTCTGAAAAGTACAGCTTTTGGAATTATGCCGGTTTTCTTCCAAGCTGACTTTATAAAAGCACAATTTTTTAATTTTGAAATTTACAACAGTACTTTAGAAACCTAAATTAAATCGTATCTTTATACAATTTTTTTTCTTTATTTTTTTTTTGCATATTGGCATATAATTCCTGCCTGATTAAAATGATGTTAATTCTTAAAAGTGAGGTATATATATGTTAGAAAAGTGAATTTGAACAGGATAATTACAATTTATGTAAACACAGGGATTGCAACTTTTTTTTAGAAGTCCTACCTCCATCCTGTTTATTATAAAATATATCCTGAAAATAGGGCGAAACTCCGAAACGTTGTTGAGTAAAATGTGTTAAGGTTTTAACAAAAACCTGAAAGAAGAAGGACATCTTTTCTAATCCATTATTGAATAAGAATTATTATTCTTCCGATTTAAAGCAGATTATTGAATAAAAAAAAAATAATAACCCACTTTAAGCGCGAAAAAATTGTTGGTTTTTATGAATATTGCTATTCATAAACCTATGTAATACCATTACAAGTTCAAAACCTAAAAATTCCTATTATTATATATATTATTCTATTATTAATTATTATATATTATATTACCCCTGTTATAACCTAAGAATCTATTATTAATTATGTATCGAGATTTAATGAAACTGTATTTTTATTATTTTTTTAAAAGTACTGTTGTGTATTAATAACAAATAGGTTTTTGTTTGATTAATTTTAGGAGCTACTAACGAAGGTTTTCAATATTATGTGCTCTGGCCTATTATAAATTTTACAGCTGAAGAAAAGAATATTTTTTATTAGTTTTCCTGTAGGTAATTTTATATTTGCGTGTCTTTTATTATCTGCTTGAATTCGCATGTATGTATTTAATCATGGAACAGCCTTAGTACAATAAATATGTCTCCTTTTATAATAAATATAAACAAAAAATTAGCAGAAAACTACCAAAGGGAATATTGTGTATATATATATATATATATATATATATATATATATATATATATATATATATATATATATATAAAATATTCAATAACAGAAAGACGCACTGGGATCTCCTGGAGTGCTGCTTTTCCGTGAACAAAGTTTGGTACCGAGACCCCTAGGGCACAATGTAAATATTGTACATAAGTATAAATGTGTAAATAATATAAATATAAATATAAAGATGATTTATTTTATTTTTACTTAACTTTAATTTTCCTTTTTCTTGATTGCTTACATATATTGCTTTTATTTTATTTATCTATATGTTTATTTTTATTAGTGATGTATATTTTGTATATGTTTGATGTATATGTATGATGTATATGTTCCTATATCATCTACTCTAAGGCTCTGAAGCCCACCTATCATTGCCTGTAATTGTTATTCTAAAGGGACTTGTCCCAGAATAAATAAAGAGTTTATAATTATTATATATATTATTTTACTTATTTTTATACATTTATTCTTTGTATATGGTGTGAATGGACACTTACAGCCCTAACCATTATTTCTCTTAAGTTTGGCAGATTGTATTGTTTTTTTTATTAAGTAAAAAGAATATACATATACTATGAAATGTAATATATTCCTATGGAGTATTAAAAAACTTGAATAAATATTAATATGCTTTACGAACTAACTGATTTAACTATTCCTGCCAATATTTGGTATCTATTATTATAGAAAGAGACACAGTTATTAATATAGAACATTATTAAAGTAATCAATCACTGATCCATTTGAGTTGAAATCTCTCGTCGCACTGGCCGATTTTCCCGTAAGCCGTTAATGACTCTTGGGTTTTACGCATTCAAACCAAAAAAAAAAAAAATAACCCGCCACGGAGCGTCCCACAGGTGGTGAGTGTGGCGTTGGATTTGTGAAACTTTTCAATGTCTCCTGGGACTAATGGACCCGTTGACCACCAATTCTAAAAGAATACGTCTTAACACTCAACATTGAAACCAAAAGTTAATATTGGGGTGAATAAAAAAAATGACCGATTCAAGGGTTATAATGAAGTTTATTATTTTCTTACATGAAATTTCTTCTAACTTTTTAAATACAGTCCATTATGTTTTATGGTTAGTTGCCATCAAGAAGCCAGTGGTTTGATTCCCTGCCGGTATCACTCTTCGGGTATCGAGTGGAAAAAGTCTTCTACTCCAATTTTTATCTCCTTCAATGTTTGAAATGTTTTCCTCTTAATAAAGTGAACCATTTCTCGGAAAAGATAAAAGTCCGAAGGCGCAAGACCAGGGCTATAGAGTAGGTGCGGTAGAAGTTCGATGGGATGGATCCATTTCAGCAAGTTTTTCCTTCGCGTGTCGCGAAGTGTGCTATGTCCTGCTGCAGCAAAAATTCTTTATTTTTACCAACGCCGAGTATCCCCTCTCCAAAACTTCGTGCATTCGTTGCAGCTGTTCCGCTAAAGCTCGGAATCGAGAGAACGTCCATCCGGAACAACTAGGTCGGTGGATTACACCTTCAAAATTCCAAAAAACTGTCAGCATTGTCTTTTTTTCAAATTGACTTGGCCTTGCGATCGGTAGAGCAGGCTGGCCTCGATCCATCCACTGTCCAGATGTGTTAGGATTGCGCCAGTATATCCACTTTTCGTCGCAGGTGACAGTCCTTTTAATGAAACGTTCACCACTTGGATTTTAAAGGAGCAAACGGCATGTTTTCAGGCGACGTTCGGCTTTCTGCAAGGTGAGCTCATTTGGAACCTCCCTACATGCTCTCTTCTCTTTACCTAACTGTTGTGAGTGACGATTCACACTTGACTGTGACAAACCAAGCTCGGAGGATAGCAATCGAGAACTTTTTGTGGGATCACCATCGTAGAGCCTCGCTGTCCACAACAGATGGTTGCCCTGAGCCCGGCCAGTTGTTCAAGCCTTTCCAAGCTTGTATCGCCACTTTCAAATTTGGCTAACTACCTCCTCACAGTCCGCCCACTATGGTTAAGTTCCTCTTCGATTTCCCGTATCAAACGCGTGGCTTCGACGGCTGAAAAGTTCTTATTCCAGTAATGTCGCAAAATTACTTGAATTTCATACCTCAAGGTCATTTTGATTGAAAGAATGCCAAACAAGTACTGACCCTCACTGAGAGACATTATGTTTACTAAATGATTTAGTATATTATTAAGATCTATCATATCCAATAACAACATTAGAATTAACAGAGATGTAAGAAAAAAATAAACTTCATTTTAATTCTTGGAACGGTCATTTCTTTTTTTACTCACCCCAATAAAATGCCTAAAATAGTCTTGAACCTTTTTGAAGAAAAAATAATTAAAATTTAAAATCCAGCGACTTAGATGAGAGCTTCCGGAAATTCAAGGTAAATATTGGGCTCTATAAATATTTTATACATAAATTGTAGGGACTTGGATGCTTCATTTGGTCGTCCAATATAAATAAAATTATTCTTTATTCCGTCCTGGTGAAGTATGATTCCTGAACAATGGGCATCGCTCCAGTAGTGGACAATTTGAAATTCAAACAAGTCAATATATCAAACCTTTGCCTAATCTTGTGTTTCAGAATGATATCCAACAAAAAGGCTTGACACTCAATTATCAATTTTCAGAACTCACAGGGAATCAGTGTGTATAGGGACCGCATTAATTCCCTATTGTTAATCGTAGTTCAGCCTCTCATTGAATATATCGTAATCCACGGGCATTTTGTTCAAGATAACTTACTAATTTCCGAAACGGCGCTCAGTGTTACGAAATCCAAATCTAGAGGACCAAAATTAAAAAAAAAACGAAATTCGAATTTAAGTACCTGTAAACTGCAGATAAAACTGAAAAGTGAGACATGAGCGACTAAAGTTCTAGACACCGAGGGGGGTTTGATTTCTGTCTCTCCACCTCTGTTCTTGCAGTTACACATCATTCCTTCAAGTCGTTTAACGAGTCTGAGTGAAATTTTTTCTATGAGTCATAACTTCTTCTAGAAGTGGTAAGTAAAAGTTTTATTACCGCAAAAAAATTGAATAAAAAAATCTCCAATCTTTCTGCAAATCACAACTAAACCAAAAGTTAAACATGGATATATAGCATAATATCCTCAACTTACTAGACCCGATCATCATTGAGACACCTGCGCTTCCCAAGGATGAAAAAAATGGATTAATCTGTGATAGCACTGATCTATGATCAAAGAAAACTCTTCAGCAGGGAGGATGAGGACTGCATAGTTAATATGGGTTCAGCTGGCAGGAAACTTTGAGTTCAAAAATTAAGATGATTTCGATTTTAATTAATATATTTAAAAAATACATTGGCCCAGCTAGATTTTTCTGTTTTAAAACCCAATAATGGGGATAATTAGTGTGCTAAGGTAAAAACTTTTTGTTATTGCATGAAAAGAATTAATATACCTTTAATTACACCCAACAGTCCTCCAAAGGATTAGCGATAAGGGCCTGTTAGACATCAAGTTAACTGAACTTTGATAATTCATGAGAACACATCTCATCATTTTTCTTCTTTTTCCATAAGTTTTTGCATATTTATTGTGTTTTTTGTTCTATTTTTATGGTTTAATATTTTCTAACATCAAATCATGGTCGTTAATTCGGAAATAGCGACAAGATTTGGCTGTAGTCGAAGATCGTTGAAGAGAGTGTTACATTGTAGTTTGGTGGATATTCCCGCAGCAACTGTACGAAGGGCCTTCCAAAGGTACAGAGAGGATGGGCTGCAGATGAGAAGGCCAGTTTCTGGACGGTCTAAAATAACAAACCCTGCTGACAACCATTTTGTGCTGATCCAAGCCCTCAGTACCCGCCATCAATGAGCTGTTTGACCACCTTAGACCACCGCGAACTGCCCTCCAAGTGGATGTTAGTGTGGAAACTGCTTGCAGATGGTGGGCTCCATTCGAGGATGACAGCCACTGGTCCATTGTTAATACTAGCGCACCGGAGAGCCCGCTTTGATTTCGCTCAGACACACCGAAATTGGACCGATGCAGATTGGGAAAATGTATTACCTTTGTACCACAAATGTATAACCTTTCTAAGGCTGAATTATCTTTGCACGATTCTCAGAGTTGAACATGTTAATTTTGTACTAAGCAGAGAACATTGCATTAGCCCACTCTGCATCTCAACCTCAATATTTCTTCGACATTAGGCTATCTTCGTAAAGTGGGGTATATCGTTGGAAAATTGACGAAGCAATATTTTTCTAGAAATTGGTTGCTATTTTATAGAAAATTCATGGTGGATTCCAAAAATGGTGACAAAAACTGAGAAATGTTCTGTTACAATAGAGAATGTTTGAACTTTATCGGAAAAACGTGGTTTCGAAAACTGATTTAGATAAGATGGTGCGGTTGGCAACACTGCACTACATTTTTGAAGGTATATCCTCCACTCAGTGACTAACATTTCCTCCTGGAAAAAAGTTTATGTCCTCAGAATCGAAAATCTCCACTGGTGCTTTACATTTTAGACATCAAGAAATTTGGTCTCGTGTCTGTCTATCTCTAGTTCAATCCATGTGACGGGCTTAAAATGTATTACTGTAAATTTTACGGGAATTTAGGGGTTTTAACCTAAGAGGTACCACATCAATTTTATCAAATTCCATCCACAGCATTCACATTGAAGGTTGACCGTAAGGTAAATCAAGAAGATGTTCCGTGTGACGGTCAAGACAATTTTTTCACTTCCTAAATGAATATAAAGCTTCTCTACCTGTGAGGATGCAAAATGAGTTGGAATTTATAAATAACAATTATGAATTACACGGAGAAACACGGCCCAACTTTATTGGGTTGCTAAGCACACAGCATACTATTAACATCTTATAGACAATTTGTAAAACTTATAATAAATATATAGTATAATTAATATCCAGAACGCATTACAAAAATATGTTCTTTTTTGTTTTGTTTTAGCGGTTTTCATTTATTTTTTAATATTATTTAATTTTATTAATTATTTAATTTAATATTTTATAAGCTCTACTCCATTTATTATATATATATATATATATATATATATATATATATATATATATATATATATATAAAAGTTGCTAATGAATGACGGTAAAATAAAATAAAAATAAAAGTATGTGGACCCCCATTTTAATATTTGTGTTGTTTTAATTCTAATACTTTATTATATAATTTTATCTAAGCCACCTGGACCATCTACTTCTTGATTAAATTTCTTTAATTCTTTAATTTTAAATTTCTCTTTCTTGATTAAATTTTTATCATTTTTAGCATTTATTTATCCTTATGTACCCAATAGAAATAGTGAGGAAGCTATACTATACTACATAAGTCTTTTTATTTCAAATTATCAATCATAAAAATCATAATAACAATTACGCAAGGAAATTAATAAGTAAATACTTACATCAAGTTGAAACAACAGCTTATAACATATCTTAAAAAAACTAATGAAACTCATTTGACTAATGAACTAATGAAAGGCACTTGACATTTTTTAAAAGACTTCAGTCAGAGAAATGCATGTAATGCTTGATATATGAGACTTTCAACAGTTTCCATAGTATCGCATTTTACGGAAAATTAATTAATTTTATTCAATATAAGTTTAATGACTAATTAATTAATATTCCATAAAATAATAATTGTTACGGAAAAATGATAAGAAGTTTTTGTCATATCTCTTTATTCATTCATGTATATTTAGAATTAAGTTCAGTCCATCATAAATCAATTGTATAACTATTCAATGTCATTTATCACTATTTGTTACACTTTACCTATGCAAAGAATGGGGCATTGTAGCCGAATGACAGTAAGACCTGAACGGAATAAAGACAAGGGCCAGAGGAGAAGGGGGTGGTGGTCAGGCCTAGGGGAACCTTGATCAATGTGCCAGTGAATTTGTCACCAACAGACGCCCCTGAGAACAAGCCAACCGGAAACCACCCCTACAACTCAACTAATATTAAACGATGGCTTCCACCCCCTCATGTACCACCCCCAAAACGTTATTTCTTGTAAGTAATATAATACTCTTAGTACAAGATCCGACTTGGGAGAAATAAAGAAGTCTTTTTTACAGTTTAGTAGCGGATCTACCCAAGTAAATATTATCGATGTGCGTCGGCAAAAAATTAATTAGGATTTTTATTTCCAGAGCGTCCTAAGGCAATTAAAAATAAAATAAAAAGTAAATAAATAAAAATCGGGAAAGTTGTATTTATTTTTAGATTTTTACTCTATCATTTCATTTTCTAAGAAATCGTGATATGTATCCAAAATCACAAGAATCTTGTACTTAAAAATATATCTCGTAAATTAAATAATAACAATGGAGATGATGTTGACCGTTGATGAAATCTATCGTCTGCAGTAAGAAACAAACAAGCAGTGATGATTCTTAATTTCACTAACTTAAAGTAATATAATGGAATGTATCGCGATCATGAAAAATTTCGAATTTCAACGAATTTCCGAGTTTGTAACGAAAATGCACGTTTTTAGGTACTCTTGATTCCAAATAGCTAAGTCTCGCAAAATGGTCTGTGCGTGTGTGTCTTTGAATATGTGATCAGCCCAACTCAAAAACGAAAAGTTTTACGAAACTGAAATTACATTTTTAAGATGCCTTATGCCTGGGATGGTACAGCAATTTTTTCGCTAAAATCGACTCTCCTGGAAGTGCCACTTTGTGACATCGATTTTACACTTTTTTTAAAATGTTCCCCAAAACGGTCTTAACGGTTTTTATGAATCTTGCCGAAAGTCTTCTACTTAAAGCCCTTATTCTTATTTATTCTTATCTAATAAAAAGGGGACAAATATGACGAAAAGAAAATTTTATTCGCGAATAATTCAAAAAGTACGCATCTTATGGTAAATTATGTATACTAGGTTTTTACTAAAGTCTTTGTGCATAGAATAACTTTTATTTAAATTTCAGTATAAAATCTACACATCAAAATTATTCTTCAAAATATAGGCCACCATTGCCAATTGCTTTAACCCATCTTTCTAACAGAAGTTGAATTTATTGTTCATGGTTTTCAAGACGGAAAACTCACATCTTGATTCTATCTTCCCGTTGTTTTTGAAGTGCCAGCCAGCCTTTCAAAAAATGTGCCATTGACCGTAAAAATTGCCAACAATTTCCATTGAAACTAATTGGAAACTTTTAAGCTTTATTTCAAGTAGGGTGGTAAGTGAAAGTTGTGTGATAAGCGCGACGCACTAGATATTTTACTGTTATATGTGCCAACGTTTCAGCCAATGTTGTATCCCTTCTCCAGGGCTATGATAATTAGATATGGAATAATTAAAGGTACTGGGCATCTTCGGAAAATTTCTTTCCTAATTTCCTCTGGTATTACCTATATGTTGATGACCGCAGGGTTAAAATAAAAAATGTGAATTGCTTGTTATGGGATCCTTATCGAGACGTTTTGATCCCACTTCTGTATAAATCTTAAAAACGTATCGCATTCTGAAAAAAATATTAAGTTTAATAGTGATAACGATTTGATAATTTATAACAATTGTTAGTTAAGAATTTAGATAACCCCTCTTATTTGGATCATCTATATCCGAGACATGGATTATCCGAAGCTTTTGTATAGTATTTATGAAAATACATTTCTTTCCAGCAATATACAGTTTAATTGCAGATTGCTTTAAATTTCGAAGCGTGAAGCTGCTAGTGTAAATATGCTACCCATGTCGAAGGTTTTGTGCTATTGTAAAATATATAGCTTATAGTGAAGAGAAGATCTTCCGTTAATTATTTTATTATATAATAAAATCATAACACAATGCCGTCAATGTTTCGGGGTTCTACCTTATCTTCAGGATATTTTACTACAATACATCAATATTTATATTAGCAACAAGTGTAATTATCTCTATATTATATGATACGTATTTTTACATCTAATTAAATTAATTCTTCGAACTATTTACCTTATCTTTTACCTTATCTGTCCTTTTAAATTATTTATTGTTTCAATATGAGCTATTACCCTGACACGTCTTTTTTATCTGTATCATTATTTCATCATTTTATTTAGAATATTTATACAGTCCTTGAATAAAACAATGTGAAAAATGAGCGTTTAGCTCTTTATCAATTTAATTGCCACACTGTATTATTAGGCATTAGAAATCTGTACAATGATTTTATTTATCTTCATTTATATCTCTTTCAGTAGAACACCGAAACATTTATGACTATGTTACGATTATGATATATTTTCATAAAGTAATCATATCTTCCATTCCAACATCTAATTTGTTTAAAAATCACAATTAATTTAATCAACGTTTCGGGGTTACTCCATCTGCAATACATCAATTACTATTATTAATAGCTACCATGCTATAATTAAATGGTAAATAATTAAATTAAATATTTAAATTATTTATCATAACTTTTTTTTGTGAGTGTGTGTGTGTGTGTGTGTGTGTGTGTGTGTGTGTGTGTGTGTGTGTGTGTGTGTGTGTATTGATAGTTGACCGTATGGTAACTCCGGAAGAAGATGGTCGAGTGGCGGTGAAGAATAAAATAAAATAGTTACAACTAGACAGCTGAAGATGGTCCTTCTTCCGTATTTATCTTAACATTTAATTAAGATTATGCATTTATATATACAGCTTTATCTCCTGTTTTTCTCTTCCATCCACATTATTATTTCGTCATGATTTATATATTATATAAATTTATATATTATATATTTATATATTTAAAAATTCTATTAATTTATAATAATAATTGATGTATTGCAGTAAAATGTCCTGCAGATGTGGACAAGAGTCCCAAAGCATTGATTGCATTCATGGTGATTTCTTAAAAAATAAAATAATAAGAGGAAAATCTTTTCTTCACTTTTAACTATATAATAAATAAAAATCTTCCAATAATACAAAAATTATAAGAGGATTTAAAAAAAAAAAATTAAAAAAACAAGGTAATTATTTCAGATAGAGTAAATACAGAAAATGAACGCCTGCCACGTTTTACCGATAAAACGATATCTACAGGGATGGAGAGTTTTTTTCGGGGGGGGGAGGTGGAGGGGTAAGAAGGCAAGTAATCAACTAAATGTCTACCAACGCTTTAAGTTTTATGAATAAGCATGAAAATTGGATAAAAAATTATTGTTAAAAATTACAACAAATATTACTTAATATGCAAACTTTATTAATTTTCGTACATTTCGGGAGGATATGTCCCCCAACCCCTCCTCTGTGTATGCCTCTGGATGACTAACCGTTGCAACGAGACAAAGTTCAAACAATAATTTCAGATCACATATTTAATATAAATTATATTTGTATGACAAAAAAAAAATGTGTTTAACATATGTAAATATGTATATATTTTGGTCATTACAATAATAAATGTCATCAATACAAGAATTTTCAATTTACTGATCATACCATCTCTTATCCTGGATTTCACGTTATCCGTAAAACCCCTGATCACATAAACGGGTTTCTAATTATACCGCTATTTTAATTATACTTGAAAATGTTTTAATTAAAATATTTTCTCTTCAAAAAATAAACATTATCTATTTTTCAATTTGCATATGAAAGTTGTAAATTTCAAACAGTTATTTAATAATAATTTGGAATAAACAGTATCAAAAGCCCTTTATGTGCGGAAGTTTTGTAACTTAATTGTTATTCAACGTCGAATTTTTATTTTCCAAAACTAATATCAATCTCGATTATAAGTTTTTTAAGAACTTTTGTTACTTAAAAAAAAAAAATTATATATTCAAATCGTGAACATGCTTTACAATGCCGTCTTGTTTATTGAGGCCATATTTTGGATTTTTCCGGCGATAGGGATGACAGCTTTCGTCGGGGCTAACTTATTAAAGGTAGTGCACGCGAGGTGTAGAGTTCTCTAGATCTTCCTACTTATTTATTGTAGAAACCCGTTTAAAAAAGTTTCCTTGCATGTAAAGACCTTTCTTGTTGTTGTTTAGTTTTGTTGTTGTTTTTTTTTTTTTCGACGAAGTCACGAATTGTAACATCTACCACTTGTCCGAGAGCACTTAACAGATGTTATGCATATTTGGAAGAATCCGTGGATTAATGTAATATATGCTGGGGGAGGGGGGTTAATTTCGTTTCTAATTTTCCCAGTAGCGGCATAATTTCCTCGAATCATGAAATATATATAAGCACAGTCGTGAAATATTACGACGTTGTCAACATAAACTGCGCCTGGATAGTACTTAATGACAAGTATCACGTAAAAATTAACATATTCCACGGGTGAAATTGAATTTTCTAATTAGCGCATTTTCTTGAATCATTAGGAGGGAAAATACCGCTTGAGTGCTAATAGGTCCTGCATTAATTTGAAGTAATGTTGTCGGAAAATGAAAAAGTGCCTCGTGTTAAAGGTTGCTTGGTTAAAATAGATAAATTAAATATTTCTCGTGAGTTTCTTTCAAATATCCAATAATGCTTATGATAAATAACAACAAATAAAGTAAATAAAAAAGGATATTTATAACTTTTAGGTATTTCTATATTTAGTGGTTTGTTCATACATACATATTAACAGCGTTAGTAAGACTATTTTTGTGTCTAATTTTCGGTGCACAGTTTTCCACAGATTTTTACGTTCAGGGACTCTGAGTACAAAAATACAAAAAAAAAAAAAAAAAAATACGATAATTTTGGAACGGGTGGACCGATTTGCTTTTGTTTTTGTTCTGTAGTATCCGACTTACTATGCCTGAGTGCCAATATCGGCAGCGCAATATCCGAAAAATGTGATTATCTATGGGCTTTAGCGCCATAACGGTCCTATCAATTTTGATGAAACTTAGCCAGAAGTCTTCTCCTTAAAGCTCCTTAGCTTTACATATATGGCGAATTCTCGAGAAAAAGCAGGGAAAAAAAGTTATGACCATAAGTAAATTTTATTCGCGCACAACTCAAAAAATGTACATTTTATTGTAAATTATATATGATCGTTTCAAAGGAAATTTAATTTTCTACAAAATAAACAAAAACAATCTAAATCGGCTCGGTATTAACAAATATACAGTGTATTGGACTTTGCACCCATGTTTTTAAGCATTCCGCACATGTTGCCATGGAAGCCTGTTCACTTTCTTTTAGTTTTCCAAATAACTCGAAAACTATACATCTCCTGGAACATTCCAGATGCTCATTTGAAAGATAATTAAAGTGTCTACAAAGCTAGAAGGAAAAAAAATAAAACATCTTTATCGGACCAATATTAGGGAAGATACAGGAAACTATTTTACTAGATTTTTTTTCAGAGGCCTTCTGTCATACAACAGTTTTGTAATTGATGTCATGCATGTAGTGTCTCGGCAAGTCAATAGGCATATTATATTAATAGTTAATAATTTTTTATGAACTTGTATCTATACAAACCTATTATTTCGTGAACTTTCATTCTAAACTATTCCCCCATGACCTATTTTTTCTCCCATGGCAGTTTCATTTAATATAAGATTCAAATATAAGTTCTGTTAAATAATTTTTTGTTCTACTATTTCGTTGAATTTCCTATCGCGGAATATTTCTTATTGAAATGTATATATATAAATTTTGAATAAAATAAACGGTCCATAGCATCCCTACGGAAAGGCCGTTTATTTTATTCAGGACGTATATTCCATAATAAGGATATTTATACATGCATAAAATAATCATATAGAATGTTACTAATTAATTATAAAGAATATCAAACTAATTCATAATCTTAGAGAAAATAAAATAAAAACTGTTAAAAAAAACAATACAGACGACAAAACCAAGACTAAACATTTAGTGCACGCTTATTTGTTTCTACTTGATATACATTTTATCTCAATGTAAGCAGTACCCTTAAACCTTCTTTTGCTATATTCGGTAAACTCAATATCGTTGAAGAAATTCTGTCGTATTCGGTTTGTTTTATAGATTAAATCCGTCTTGGGCCGATTTTTCCCATGCCTTATGTTGGATCAAGTATCATTCGAGGATTAATTTGGATCTATGTTTGTCGGAATTCGAGCTTCCTTAAATTATACAAGAAAATATTTGTCTTTGTCCACATTGAGTGAAATTATCGTTTTGTATAATTGAATATATCTTCGGCGTTGAAGGAAAAATCGATATGTCCAAAATTAAAAAAAAAAAATCCAAGTTCATTTTTCTCTTAGCAAAAATAATAATAGTAAAAATAGCTTTTTTTGGGTGCGAGTTCATAAACAACACATATTTGTTTCAAGCTCTATCCCAATATATGGGATATATGTGAGGATGCTGATTTTTGTAAATAATTTTATTTCTTACAGTTAGGAAAATTGTGGATGTAATGAAGGATTTCAGATTAGAAGGATGGGAAGAATTAGTTGGATTTGTTTAACAGAATATATAAATATATATACATATTTTTTTTTTTTTCTAAGAGGATTTGTGAAGGTAAATTTTCCAATTGCATTCTTCTCTTTAATTTGCATTATTGAATAGCTTTGACAACGTTTCGGAGCAACTGCCCCATCTTCAGGTCCCTGCATTACATCTATACATTAAAAATATAATATACAATTTAGCAGTCATTATGCTCTTAATCCATAGACAAATTACATAATAATACAGATTCACCATAAATGCAAGTCAACTGACATTTTAAAGCAATAAACTCTTCAATTGCTAACAAATCCATAATATAATTTCGTCTAGCAATGTTAAATTTATAAAATATACAAAATGTAATGAAGGTTCCTCCATTTTTTCTATGTCAAACTAACCTCTAATGGATTAGCTCTTCGTGTGACAGCCTTGAAGGAACCTATATTACATTTTGTATATTTTATAAATTTAACATTGCTGGACGAAATTATATTATGGATTTGATAGCAATTGAAGAGTTCATTGTTTTAAACTTTCAGATGGCATGCATTTATGGTAAATATGAATATTTATTTATGTTATTTGTCTATGGTTTAAGAGCATAATGATTGCTAAATTGTATATTGTATTTTAATGTATAGATTTATATCAGGGACCTGAAGATGGTTATTTGTCAATGTTATTTAATAATGTAAATTAAATAAAAGAATACAATTTGAAGATTTACCTTCACAAATCCTCTAAGAAAATTGCTATATCTTCCTGGACATTACTAAACTAAAACCATATATTTCAATTGGAAAGTTAATGAAACTGCTATTACAAAATTATAATAATTTATCAAAATATTATGACTTTTAAATCGCCTTGGCAACCATAGCAATTCTTAATGAAATAAAAATATCTAATTGTTCATAAATTTATTATTATCCCGAAATAAATAGTAATAAATGAAATATAATTTGAATTTGACGGTTTAATTTTTAAATATTTTAAATCTTTGTGAAAGAACTACGAATTGAATATTTTACCGATTCGTCAAATTCGAGCATGTTTCCGGGAGGCAAACCGTTTTCAGTATAAATTAAAACAGTTACATTTAAATCTACTTACCAATACTATGAACTATAAATATTTGTTTCGGTAGATTAAATTAAAGAAATTATTATAAATTATGTATAATATTATTTTCATATAATAAGGTATCTAAATTTTATTGTTATTTAAAAAAAAAAAAAAAATAATGAACCGATATTAAATAATAAATCCCATGTGCTGTTGATAGCAAGTCATTCCGCCAGAGAGGTGCAAGAGCTGCGATCTCTTGGCAGATGCCTGAACTACGTGTAGCTACTGGAACCTTTAAAAACATTTATTTGAAAATAATACATCAAGAAC
This sequence comes from Rhaphigaster nebulosa, assembly GCA_948150685.1. NCBI lineage: Eukaryota > Metazoa > Arthropoda > Insecta > Hemiptera > Pentatomidae > Rhaphigaster > Rhaphigaster nebulosa. Next base: position 116,362,610 of record OX411307.1, on the reverse strand, counting down.
TAGTTTTATTAGCTTAAATCATAATTATTTTAAACATTTATTTTATATTGTTAAATAAGAATGTAAAGAATATTGAAAATTACCTTAGTTTTTTCCTGAAATCAGTTAATTACCACAAATAGGTTTGTTAATCTATAAGAAATAGTCCATAAGAGGAGTTTATGGGAATTTTAATCACAATTTTATAAATGTTTTTGATTTAAAATTTCATTATTTTTTTAAATATTTACAGCCAATGTGTGAGTGAGTGTCTTTTTAATATTAAAATAGTACTATATTATTTCATGTACATTATTAATCATCTGAAGTAACATTTCTTGAGGGAGATCTAAGATGGTTATTTTAATTGTCAATAATGTTTTTTGTTTTTTTAATTATTAAGAAGTTTTAGATGAAATTTAATTTTAGTTTTAATTATGTTTATTTTTAATTGAAATAATAAAATTAACTATGAATGATTTTATACAAATTTCATTAAAAAAATACAACTCTGGAAATATCAAATGAATACAGTTGAATATTTCTTGTCGCAAATATAAGTGATAATATTAATACTTACTACTTTACTAAGTCACTATCACTTACTGTTTTCATTAAAACAGAAACAACATTACTAAAAACTGCAAACAATATCCTATCATTTGTGATTCATATCATATAAACTGACATTTTTGTCATTTATATTTAATTAAAAATTGTCCGGATTTTATCATTTACATTATTAATACATAAATATAAAAAGAAATGTTTATTATATGAAAAATATTATTACTGACATATTTTTTTTTATTTAGAAAATAAACCAATAATAAATAATAAAAAAAATGAAGATGGCCTATTTATATGATGCATACAAATGATTAATTAGTTGCACGATATTTAATGAGGGATACAAATATCTTATACAAATAAATTAATATTTAACAAAATAAAATTTAAAAAAAGAAATATTAACTAAATTATACTGTCTCATGAAAATTACAATATTGACAAAGGATTGTTACTTAAATATTTTCTCTTCTGTGAATGTTTTGCACTATGTATCTTTTACTGATTGTGAGTGTACAAGTAATAAGTAAGTAAAAGTGACAAAACTTCGGAAACTGATTCCACATTAAATGTTTACCAAGTGCCCTTTGAATATTTTGAAAGTTCCCCTATATTTTTTAAGCAAACTAAGTTTTATGTTTTTTTCTTAAGTTTACAACTCAGCGTTTTGAACTTACATTCTAAGTCTTAATTTACTGCAATAATGCATTATCGCGTGTTATTACAAATAATATGTAATATAAAAATCTTTCGAATATAACTGTTATAGCATAAAATTTTTGTATTTAGATAGTACCTCATACATATTTCGAATCTAAATAATAAGCAACTTCTCATACGACTTAACTCACTGACTCACAGGCAACGAATTCGATTGTCTCCCTTACTCATTTGCACAAATTCTAACCTACATACTATATGTCCAATAAACTTGAAAATTGGCAAACTTGAAGCTTTAAGCCTGTATAGTCCAGGCGCGATAGAGTAAATATATTCATTTTTTTAAATGCATTGACACGGGACTTTCTCAACGTGATAATTAGGAGAAAAATAGTAGAAACAATTGTATATAATTTAGCTAAAATCGGTATGCAGCAACATGATGAAAACAAATTCATAAAGGTGCCGAAAAGTGGTTATTTCTCGTTTAAAATTTTTTTTTAAGAAAACAAAAATTTTACGTAATAGAGTTTAAAAATACAGAAAAGATGGGTTTTAAACTATTGAAGTCGGTCAACAACTTTTCGCTAAAAAAATTAAAAACCGCGAAATATGGCCATTTTCGGGCATTTCATCAGAGGGTTTGTAAGCATTGCAGGAACATGTTTTGATGCTTTAATTGTGGCTATTGTTAGTGCCTATCTGTAATAAATATTTCAATAAAAGAAACTAATAACTTTTCCCAGAAATTTAGAAAATGTAAAAACAGGTGATCTCGAAAAAATATTTAAACAAGGGCCGGAAAAATGATCCTAGAGCCATAATTCAAAGCGCTCTTTGTTCCCGAGGAGTTTCTCTCATGAATTTCATGAAATATGCGTAAGATTCGATTAAATACCTAAAAAACGCTTTTGAACATAGCTATGTTTCTCGCTACGATTACTAAAGGTGAGGTAGCAGAGGGGAAGTGACGAAGGACGGGGGCTCGATGCCCGGCCGTCAGAGAACCTTCCCCCGCCTTAAGTCACTTCCCCTCCGCTACCTCACCTATAGTGGCCGAATCGAGAAATAGCACTATGTTCAAAGCGCTATGTTTTAAAGTATTAAATCTAACACCACATATATTTCATGAAAATAGGGTTGTATAGAAACTCCTCGGGAACAGATAGCGCTTTGAAAAATGGCTCTTGGATCATTTTGGCTTTTGATCTCTTTTCGAGATCATCTATTTTTACATTTTCTCTGGAAATGTGGAAATGTCTGGAAAAGTCATATATATATTTTTTTTTAATAAAATTTTTATTATAAGTAGGTATTAACAAAAGCCACAATTTAAGCCCAAAAAAATATTCCTATAATAATTATAAGCCTGTAATAATTATTTAAAACTCATTTTTTCCATATTTTAAATGCTATTGCATATTATTTTTATTTTCCTCAAACAATATTTTTTTTACATCTTAAAACGTGAAATAACCACTTTCCGGCACCTTTATGATATTTTTTTTTCACCATGATGCTACATATCAATTTTATCTAAAGTGTATACAATTTGTTTCTACTATTTTTCTCCTAATTATTAAGTAGAGAAAGTCTCGCGGCAATTTATTTTAAAAATAAACTACGAGCCTGGACTCGTAACCGACGATAAAATTCCTAAAAGTCCTACTGAAAAGCACTAGTCATTGGATAAGTCACTGGTCCAAAGTTGTATATCTTTTTGACTTAGATAAGACTACCAAGTTTAAAGATTGTCAGTTTCCTATAAGTTTGGGAATAATTGAAAAATTGGTGAAAAAGTACAAACTTTGTTCTAGATGTAAAAAAATTAGCTCTATCTAATGTATAACCCATTGAGATACGACCAAAATTGATAGGACCAAAATTGTAGATCTCACAAAATCAGTAGCTGTTGGTGCAATCCGTTTGTTGATAGGTATAACCTTTGAATCATAATTTACCTTCAAATATAGGTCTTTTGGGATTTAAACATAAAAATTGTACTTTTTCGAATTTTATCATCGGTTACAGGTTAAAAGCTATTAGTTTGGCAATTTTCAAGTTTATAGTTCGTCTAGTAAGTAGGCTGGAATTTGTACCAATGAGTGAGTGAGAGAGACAATGTGGCTCGCTTGTGAGTCAGTAAGTCGTACAAGGAGTTGTATAGTATTTTGATTCGAAATATTGTATGTATGAGGTACTCTCTAATTACAAAATTTGGTTCTCCAGAAGTTTTATTCGAAAGATTTTGAATTTAGAATAGCTGCTTCCATGGTACTACAGACGTTTAAAAGTCACTATATTGAATTTCTTACCAAAGTTGGAAAATCTATTTTGTTTTTTTACCGTCGGTTTTGACCATATTCCTGATCCAAATTTGTTATGTTAGATACTGATTGACGTGGAACTTAATGTTCTTTAGTTTTTGAAATATAAAAGTTTTCACTAGGAAACACCGTTTTTGAGTTATAAACCAATAACTGAAAATACCTAAATAACTTCCATGTTTGATTGGCCACCATTTTTTATTCCGGCGGCTTCGTGGCGGCAGACGTCTTTTACCTCTTCTTCAAGAACATAATTGTCTGAAATAGGTGAACCTTTGTCTAAAATAAGTCACGTTTTTCTGCATGGGCTCCCGGAATCAATCCGGACCCGACCAAGGCTATTTGTCTTCTAGTTCGCTCCATTTTGATGCATAATCACATTTTTTACATTGGTAAGATGGGCCCTGACCAGGAAATTGCCCAATGTGGGAATATGATTTTTTCCCCAGAACCTACCTCTGTTCAAAGCGCCCGTTGTGAGACTTGCAATTCCTCAGTAGTTTTCATTATTATTATGAATGACTTATTACCTTAACACCTAATTAATAATCAATTTCTGCTTTCATATTGTATCATAGGTTCGTCAAATTCCCACTGAATCTCATGAACAACTAGATACGAATCCATTTCTTTAAAGTCTGGAGGCAACTAAAATACGATGTATTTTATGCTGTATTTTAATATTCGATTTAATTTTGTCAGTCAGCATTTCGTGGTATGAGGAATAAGGAGGTAAAGATAGATCAGGGATATATATCAAAGCACGATACCTAGTAGCAAACCTAAATCCAAACGAATAGACAGAATAAACTAAAATATCACAGAGCTACATGAAAAGAATTTGAAAGAATAGTCCAGCATAAACAGAAGTGAACGGTACTGGTTCAAATGGAGAAAGATATATATATATATATATATATATATATATATATATATATATATATATATATATATATATATATATATATATATATATAAAATTAAAAAAACTACTGAAGTAAATATGGACAGTGAATGTATGAAAAAAAATAATAATATTTTTTTATAATAATTTTATAATAATTTTTTTTTTAATAATAATATTGACGTAATTATAGACATCCAACGTATCTTCCTCCAACAATTTGCATTATTTTATTTACTTGTACTAAATAAAATGTTATGAAACTTTAATGCAAAGGCTTTCAGCAACATTTTTTTTAACTGTTCTTATTGACAAATATTACAATGTTTTTTTTTTATTTTTTATTTCTTGAAATTTACAACTGTATACATACAATAAGTAAATGTGAACTAAGCCGAAAAAAAAAATGTCATGATAATTTGTGAAGAAACTACCTTTTGGTAGCACTTCAATGATTATTTAAGCCAAAAAGTCCCGTGGCCATCTTCTTTTCACACGTATCCGAGGGTTATCGGAAATACATAGGGATGGACAGTTACGAACAAGTGGGTTTGTGAGGGCAAGGAGTTTGGAATTAAATGAGGTATACCTATTCCGGGCCAAATCCGCAACAAATGGGATATTGAGGTCTTTATGAATAATTTTATTAGTGACGTAGTAAGGAGCAATATTACAATGATAAATTTAACAGCGATGAGTAATAGTGATAAATTGATCCATTCATACTATATTAGAAGCATTTTAATATTGCTGAATGAAATGCTATTCTATTCTAGTTCTTACGTTGGCTCATATAGTGGTTGAACCCTGATTTTCTTATATTCGAGGAGAACTAGAAATGGTTTCAATTCTATTTTTCGCGTCAAGTACAAGGCAATGAATTGTTCGGTAACTAATTTTTGAGGAGAAGAACGACAAAGACTGGCACGGTTTTCGAATTAAAGGATAACAGATGTTCCATTTACATCCTCCAACATCCCCTCTCCCAAATAATAAATTCAATTTAAAATAGAGTATCCTGAAGTAATAGGCTGCGACTCTTTCAATATCTACAACTTTCTCCAGAAATAGAAATAAAAGTTTTCAATTTTGGTACAAAAAACTTATCAGTGATTTAAAAAAACACACAAAAAAAACAAAAATTGATGATCATTCCGTTTAACTTTTTTTAAATATTTTTTTTTCTGCATTGAACTTAAATTTTAATAATACCACTTTATTCTGCTGACGAAGTTATATTTGAATATCTTCAAATACATCAGTATTAATTTTAATAGCATTCTAAACAGATTTTTTTTATCATTTTGTGTAATTAATTGTTTTGAATACCACCTTCTAATCAAGAACAAACAAAAAACTGATATTCAGGGAACCTAATGGTGTAAAATTTTAAAATCATCAAAATTATTTTATCATTCTAAAATTTCCTATAAGACCTCCTGTGCAATTTTTCTCTCTTTCTCTGTCTCTCTCTCTCTCTCTCTCTCTCTCTCTCTCTATATATATATATATATATATATATATATATATATATATATATATATATATATATATGTGTATATACATATATATATATATATATATCACAATATTATTATTTATTTACTTACAAGTTGAAATTTTCTTTTCTGAAGAAAAAACTTCTACATGAAACTACAATATCTCTTTTTTCTTATTGGTTACATAATTATTATATACTATAATTTTATGACTTTTTTTTTAATTCCAAATAAGTGGGATAGTAATATAATCACAGGATCAGGATTTGAAGAGAAAACCCTCTCTCCTGAAAAGCATGATTTTTTAATACTTGGTGCACTATTACAAAAATCTATTTCACTTAGAGCCTTTTCACTCTTTTGTACAATAAAACACGTAAATTTTCATGTTTTCCGAAACATTGTGACAAAAAACATTATGATAAAAATATAGATTCTGAAACAATTGTTGAAAATTGAAAATATATTTTTTTTTTTTCAAAAATCAAAATCCCGCCATTCTTTTTTTTTTTAGTCAAAAATTTTCACTTAAAAATCATTGAACTGCCCTAAACCTAATACAAAACAAGTCCAATAAATATTGATTTTGAAATTAATAGTAGTTTTGCCAGAAAATGCCACTTGAATTTGTCGCCTAAAATCACCAGATTTTCCTGCAATTAAACTTCAGCCATTTATTTTATAAGTCATATTTTTAATTTTAAAGACAGTAATAAGTAGCCAAATAAAATATAAACAAGTTACATTAAAAAACACGAAAACATATTAGGTTACTCTTGAGAAATCGTCATTTGAATATAAGAAATTTATATCCTCAGGAAGATTACCACTGGGTTACGATATCGCATGTAATGACGTATCGGTCATTTTCATTTTGCTAGGGAGTAAAAACAAAACGGCGCTGCAGTGGAAAATGGAAGAGGGACTAAGCTCAAAATGTAAACAAACCTTATAAACATTTTCAAGGAAGAAGATGATGATGACTTGATTCATACTTTACAAACGTTTTTACTAATAAACAATGACCTCCAGAGCGACATCATCAGAGTATTGAGGCTAAAATATTTTATCAATATTATATAAACAAATGTTCAAAGCAGTCTACAATACTGACAAGTTTAATATTATTAAATATTCAATCTATGTGCCATTGTCGAGATATTATATTATTCTTCATATCGCGTATTCATAATGAAGGAGGCTTCTAAAATTTCTAACGCTAGAAATTTTTATAGTTGGGCCCCTACCATCCCTAAAATATCAGGCCAAACCAATAGACACGATAGGTGATCTTCCAGTAACTTGTGGAAGAGGAAACACCCTGGGGACTTCTAAGTTAAAATATAACCAAAACACATTTTTTTGAGTTATGCCCCCTTCGTTCTGGATATGCGATATGGATATGTAAATCTATATAACAATCATTTCAATTTTATACTTTTAAAATAAATTATTATTTTGACAATTTTTTTTTTCAGCATCTTTGAAAACATCGTTGTTCTAGAGTTGGTGTCGGTTATGTGTTTATAAGTTAAGGCCCCGAGTGCAACAGTATTAGCCATATCAGGCTCTAAACAAAAGTCAGAATGTATATAAGGAGGATTACAAATTGAATAGATTTAATCTTATTCGGATATTGTAGGTGTCATTACTTTAACATTTTTCCTTTTTTTTTTTTTTTTTTTTTTTTTGACGTTTGGAGTCGCCGACGCTTAACTGGTGCCGAAAACCGGTACGAAGCGTTCGTAAACGATGCTTATTTTTTTATTTTACCAGACGACATAGGAAAAGAAGTAAGTAATGACCGGCGACGGAGTGATGAGACCGGCGGTCCTGAATGTACAGAACATTCCTCTATTGCCCCAAAACACGCTAGCAGCAGCGCATGCAAATGCGCTGGAATGGGCGAAAATCAGAAAAAAAAGATGGAGACCGTGAATGTGGCCGAAGCAGAAGCAAGGATGGCATTTCTATCCATTATCCTGAAGGTGCAATTAGCCAAGGAGACTGGAACTAGAGGAGGCCTTCCAGGAGAGCTCTCATTTGTGGAATGCGCGCAAGCAATGGTGGACAGCAGCACAAGAGAGGAGGAGACCCGGATGAAAATAGTAGGAGCTGGGTGGAGCAGGGTAACCTACGGGCGCCCTGGAAACACCCTGACGAACTGACAAAAGAAGGGTCAGGTATACGGCAACCGAGAGAGAGTAGCGATCTCGGTAAAAAGGACAGGTCAAGGCAGGCCCCAGACCAGGACGAGAGGAGACGACAGGAAATGTCAAGAGTGTGGAAAGAGCGGACATTTGGTAGCGCAGTGCCCACGCATCAGGTGCTTCGAATGTCGGACGGAGGGACACATCGCAAGACACTGCCCATACCACTACCAGAGAAAGGAGCCACTGCAGGCGAAACCTATGGAGGTAAATGCACAGAGAGTGAGGAGGAGAAATGACTCGCCGAGAAGGAGTGGGTTATCAAGAGAACCTTCTGAGGCATCGGGGTCATCAGAGTCGGAGAAAGAGTTGAGCGAACCAGAAGGCCGAAGAACCGAGGGACACAGAGGCGGATGGAAGAGCGGAGAAAACAGACGATGGAGAGTAGAGGTGGCCATCTGAGGGGAGTGCAATCAGAGAGGTGGCCATTCTTTAGTAAGTCATAACAGAGGCTGCTGGTTGCCTATTATAAGAGTGGTCGGAGGAATAAACGTCAAAAAAAAAAAAGGAAAAGGTTAGAGTAATGACATGCACAGTGTCCGAAACTTATTTCGGTTTGTCTTAACTAACTTTATTCAATTTGTAATCCTCCTTATATACATTCTGGCTGTTGTTTACAGGCGGATATGGGATTAAGGCTAATACTGTTGCACTCCGGGCCTTATTTCCCCCTGCCAATTTACGAACATTTCGTAAAGTTTACAAACCAATAGGAACGGAGTGCACAGCAGTTCACAGTCGTTAATGCCTCACATTATAGACTTACTAGACTATTATTCTATTTACACCTTACTGCTCCCTATTAACACCTCACTCACCCCACACTCTAGATCTTAAAAATAAATAGAAAATAAAACAACAACAAAAAAGAAGACAATACAAAATAGAAAGTAAAGAATACAATAAACAAAAATATAACTCTTCTGAACTCAAAATTCACTTCTACGAATTCTTAACTATTCTACATGTTTCTAAGTATAATAGTCCTGTGCGCCGAGAAGAGGATACTTCTGCTCGTTACTGTTGTTCTAGCCCTACTATTGAGAGCTTTAACTACTCAACGTGAACCGTTCTTCGCTTTTTAGATTCGCTGACACTCTCAATGATGACTTTATTGTGTTCTCTAATTATAATCACCCTAAATGAACCCTCGTATCGTAACAACTCCTTTCCCCTATTAGAAGTTATCTTGCGATAACTTCCCTTTAGGGAACGTCCTTTACTCAAAGATTTTTCCTCGCTGCCACACTGCGCTTTTCCTTCTCGATTTTTACGTGGACCTTCTCCCATCGTTTCCCCAATTGTATATTGTTATTAAACATATTTCCCATAATCCCGTCGCAGCCCCCGTAGCCCAAAAAGTACTTCGAATGGCTAGAACTCTGTCACTGTGTGGATGGAGTGGTTGTACGCCACTACTGCCTTGCGCATTGCCGTGTCCAGCTCCAGTTTCGTTCACCCCGCGGTGGTTAATATTCTCAAGGTGGTACGCGAGCGTCAGTTTACAGCGGAAGAAGGTACGGTCCATCCCGATTTGCTCGGACCTCCATAATTTCATAATCTTCTCCCTGATCGTGGCGTTTCCCATGTAGAGACGGTGAGTCGCTCCTGGCTGCTTCGCGTTCTTAAGAGCTCTACAAATTTTGTCCTCTCTCGCCCCCGGTTGCGACCAGATGGATGTGATCTTGCTGTGTCCATATCTGGAGTATTCAACCTTCATGAGTCCCGAGGTCTTGATTTCCTAGATTATTTGGCGCCACTTGTCGTTGACCAGCTATTCGATTTCTTCCATTTCCGCCGGTCTCTCCTCGATCGAGCTCCTGGTAGAGACCGGAGAGAATTCCTCTCCTGAGAATTCTTGTTCTACTTCCGGTTCTCGCGAGCCCTGTTCCCCTTCTCATTCGGGTGTCCATTCCGTCAAAAATTGCCGCCCGTCCCTAGATGGTCCTCCGCCCCGCTCCTCTATGGCGTTTACCATGATAGCTCTGGACAACCAGTCAGCGACTACGTTCTCCTTCCCAGGCTTGTATACTATCTCCATATTGTACTGGGTCAGGAGCTCTTTCCATCGCGTAATCCTCGCTGAGGATTCCTTCAACGTCCCTACCCATTGCAGGGGTCTGTGATCGGTGTGGACACGGAACCGCCGCCCAAATACATAGGGTCTAAAGTTGTCGTCGGCCCACAAAATCCCCAATAACTCCCGTTCCAGGGCGGTGTATCATGTTTCTGCGTCAGTAAGGGGTCTGCTGGAGTATGCTACCGAGCGTTCCCTGCTGTCTGCTTCCTGGGATAACACTGCCCCCAGCGCGTATTCGTTCGCATCAGTGGTGATATTGAATGTTTTAGTAAAGTCTGGAATTGCAAATACCTGATCTTCATGTAACCGCTGCATGCATTTAGGAATGCATAGTAAATCTATAATGTGAGGCATTAACGGCTGAGAACTATGCACTCCGTTCCTATGGCTTTACGAAATGTTCGTAAATTGGCAGGGGGGAGTTAAGGCCCGGAGTGAAACAGTATTAGCCTTAATCCCATATCCGGCTGTAAACAACAGTCAGAATGTATATATACTATATATATAATGTATAAGGAGGATTACAAATTGAATAAAGTTAGCTAAGACTAACCGAAATAAGTTTCGGATATTGTGAGTGTCATTACTCTAACCTTTTCCCTTTTTTTTTGACCTTTGCTCCTCCGACCACTCGTATGATACCCAACCAGCTAGTCTTTCTCTTCAGAGTCGCCGACGCTTATATATATATATATATATATATATATATATATATATATATATACACGCACATAAGGATTTATTTTGAAGGATTTTTTATGAGTATTGTTACTAATGCTGTAAATACACTAGTATCTAATTATCTAAACATCCAGAAATAAAGTATTTAGGAATTACCATTAATAAATATTAATTATTTGCATAGATATAAACTGTAAAGAAATAAAAATAAATTCATCTTAAATCAACAAACTGTACAGATGTATCTATAAATTTCTATTACAGCGATTAAAAGTAATTATTTATTGAGATTTACAACTATATACCACTTACATACGATACTAATTTATGTTGGAGGATTTTATTTCTGAATTGTTTTTTACTGAAATAAAATTAACAAATTTTTTATCTGTCCGATACCTGCTGAAAAAGACCCTTGCTACCCGAAATGCCGATTCAAATATATCCCATCATTTTAGAATAGTCCATTTCCAGGATTACGGAGAAAAATGGCGTTTTTAAAGTTGCTTAGCTCAAACTCGTAGCTATGATAAATCTTGATGTCAAAATTCACTAAATTCACATCTTAAGTCACTTCATTTCTACTAATTTACCTATGAGTATGCAATGATACTTTTGGTGCATCTATTTGACATATATCGCACTTGTGGGTGGTTAAAGGGCTTTTTATACGTATTTTTTGTACTTTTTTTTAAATTGTTTAAATAGCTTTTTTTTTTAAAGTGTGCATTTTTTTAGGGCAACCGAGCGCAGTGTTCTAGCTTGTTTCTCTTAGCCTATTGGGCTTCTATTTACGTGAGGAAATAGTACCCAGCTGCGTAAATCTGCGAACTTTGTGGATATTTTTATTTTAATTCGTAAAAGCATTGTTCTGAATGAGCGTGTCCAGATATGGATCTCGGTGGAAAGAGAACTTTTGAATATTTGCTTATTTGTGTTTATTAGAGTGCAAATTACGAATTTCAACTTTTCCAACTCAAATTTTTTCTGGAAGTATCAAAAAAAAACGAAAAAAAAAACAGGTTTTTATTTCTTTCTGGCTCATTACTTGAGACAATTAATTTGATTTTTTTCTAATATTAATTGTACATTAAATCGAACAAGAGTAATTACCTACAATTTTGATTCCGAAGTTTTTTTTTTGTTTTATCGCTCCGTTCTGCAGCGAAAGTGAGTCGAAATCAGAATATGCAATGCAGCCAAATAGGAACCAAAAAGGGGTGGAAAATTTCGAAGAAGTTCCAAAAATCTAATTATTTGTGCTAAAAATTAGCTATTTGCTATTTAGAGTGCTGATTGTAAATTTCAACTTTGCCACCTCAAATTTTTTCCAGAAACAAAAAAAAAAATGCTAAAAAGTTAAAAAAGTAAATTTCTACATTCTTTCTCACAATTTTACTGTCATGAAACTGCTAAACTATATGTAAAACTTCATAGATGGTATAAGATGCCTAATAACATCTACAAGATTCTTCTGTTTTGTAACACTATGATTTCAGCCGCTATATAACCTATTGGGATGCTCACGGAAAAAAATAAAAACCCAGGAAGCTAGGAAAAAAAATATTGAGAGGATCGTAATAGGGCATTCCCGAAATTTCAGCAGGTTCGCTGCCAAAGAGGATGTCATCAACATGCTTCAAGTGACAACCGATGCTATTGTGAATAAATTAAAGCAAACCAAAAAACGCGAATTCTTGATCTCCGAGACGTAACTAATGTAGTTGTGCAATTTTTTGTTAAATTTTATATTTTATTCAATTAATTTATATATCATATATAAATAAGTGTACTAATAATATGCTAAAAGTTTTTAAATGATTATGTTTTAGTAAAATAATATTTTATTAATGTTCATATAATTTTTTTCAATTGCCCCTTTTAGTTAACCAATTATTTTCCATATCTTTTGAATTATATCTTGAAATGTTTAATCCTATTTAATCGGGATTTGCTGTCCTCGATTCAGCGTTAAAAAATACTTTGAAATAACCCTCTTGTAGTGTTATTTAGATAAAGGCCTGATGAGAGGCAAGTTTATTCGCAAAAGGCCGGTTTTTGATCACTGTGCGTCGTGGGCTCTCTTCATGGTTTGTATTAAGATGATTATAAAATAAAAAATAAACTTTTACCACTGAACCAATGAAAGTTCTCGAGCTCAGTGCTTCGTAAGAAGTAGCTTTTCTTGTCCAATGGTTATACCAGGAATTGATGTGGTCAGCATCCACGCTCAACCGCCTGATTTAGCCTCCAACCCAGTAAACTGCATAGTGGCTTGGAGTGCCCCAGGAGGGCCTCCTAGCCCCAGAATCGATCCACCACTGATATTTCAGTATAAATAAATTGTCTGCCACAGACGGATTCGAACCCGTGTCTGGCAGTTAGGAATCCAGTACCTACCCCAGAGGGTTATTTTGATATTCTTGCATTATTGAAAATTATCCTACGAATATTATTTAAATTCTGTTCAGTTGTTTTGAAACGATTTTTTACTTTAAATTGTGGTAACAAAAAATATTTTTATTAATTTCCATAAGCAGAATTCATATCGATTAAAAGAATTTGAACCATGAAAAATGATTACTGCTAATGTTCACTGAAATGAGGTATGATACGATCCACGCATAAAAGAGATTATACGTTTCTATATTCATTATAATTTCGCGACTAAGATTCAACCAAAAAACACCAACAATGATACAATTCATCTACCTAGCAAAAAAAAATTTTTAAATACAAAAGTCGCTGTAGATTGTGACTAATTCACTTGCAATATGACCACCAATATATTCTTCTTCTCCCTCCAACTCCTGTGTGCCGTTAAGCGTGCGGTAGCTGTTCCTGTCCCAGTCAACCTAGCCCATTGGTTTCAGTCCCCCCGCTAGTCTTCTCTCATCTCCAGAACGCATCTTCTTGCTGCCACTAGTTTTCCAATGTAGTCAATAGTAGTAGTAGTAAATATGCCTGGGTCTGCCAAGAGGAAGTCTGCCTTCCGGTCTGGCTTCCAAAAACCATCTGGCTTTTCGGGTATCGTCCATCCTGCAGACGTACCCATACCATTTTAGCTGCCGCTGTTCCAGCGTGTCACACACTGATCTCACCTTCAAGTCCTCACGAATCCAGTCATTTCTGATACATTCTCTTTTGGCCTTATAAACTATTCTTCGAGGAATCTCATTTCATCCTACTTACATGCTTATAGAGGGTTGTCTAGCTTGCTACCAATATATCAATATAAAAAATAAACGACTCTAGATTATTAGAAACAGGGGATGATGAAATCGAAAAATACAGAACATCCATTATTAATAATAATTTTTTTCGTATCACGGGTTCCTATGATGATTAACTGAATTTTGGAAAACATTTTTTAGATCAATGGCCATATTTCCTCAATCATAACCTAAGATTTCAAATATACAACTCAAATTTCTAATCTCATGGTGTACTCAAAGTCTGGCCCTTTAAATACGTAAAAGTACTTTGTAAATTAATAAGTAAATAAAAGGCAGAGCTAACTCATCCACTAAAATATCATAATCCAAATCCTCAAGGTTGGACTTGACAAAATCCTCCCGTCTACATTTTGGTCGACCCCTAAGGGCAGCTAGCCGTCAGAATAGCGCTAATTAACCTTCGAATGATTCGTTCTTTATCCATCCCGACAACGTTAAATCACCATTTCATTAAAAAAATTTAGATAGCTTGATGTGTAGCGATGGCAAAAAAAAAATTAAAACATTGATGTTGCTGAAACATCGGTCTAAAACATCGATGTTAATCAAATTTTCTCATCCCTGCACTCATATATAAATACTTCTATGTTTTAAAACATAGAAAGTCAAGCATTGATGTTGATGATCGGTGAAACACCGATGGTATTTATGAAAACATCGATGTCTCTTTGCACATACATGCTCTTACAACATACATGCCTATTTATACCATACCTACTTACATGAACCTCAAAATAAGTTTTAAAAAAAATATTTATATTAAAAAAATTAATAAGTTCAAATAGGACGCCTTCGATCATTTGGGGAGGTACCTCGAATTCTTGGCTCAGAGATCTGTTCAAGTGATATAAAATATTAAGTTTTCATATAAAGGTTAAAAACGCACCAACACTGTTTACACTCTAGTAATTCCATCGTCTCTGAAGCGGACTGATCTGCTCTAACTTATGCCAACATCCTCGGACTTTTCCACCCCCACGACCATCGGATGTTGGGGTACGATCAAGATGGATACGCAGTTTCCGGAATTGTTATGATACGCTATGGGCAGAGTCTTGCCATGAATATGTAGATGAATGTTTGCCTAGGAGCTCGCCTACGCCTTGAAACAGAGATGTTGCTCGCAGTGGCTTAAACTGTTGACTATTAATACCCAGCAGGCAGCACTTGCTCTGAAACAACATTTGTCCTACCCGGGACCAAAGTAAACTATATATATGTTTGTATTAAAAAATAATATAGTTCATATATAAACTATAGTATGCCTTATTTTATATTTAAAATAAGAGGATGTATGTATATTTATACATGTGTATATACTCGTATATATATATATATATATATATATATATATATATATATATATATATATGTATATATATAGGTTGTTTACCGTATATAAACACACACACATCTTAAAAAATATTTATAAATTGTTAAATTCATTGGATTTTTGAGCGCCTAAATTATGCTAAGCTCTGTTTTTCGTAAAAATATGGATTATTCGCGATTTTTTTATCAACCCCTTACTAGACTACTGATTCTCCACTTTCTGAAAAAAAAATCTTTGTTTAATAAGCTTTAAGTCTATGTTAATAAGTTAAGGTCTATTAAAGAATACGCTGGAATTCGCTTCCAGTTTTGTAAACAAAATAATGAGATGTGAAATTCTTACTCTTCAAATTAACAGTGTTTTCAGAAAAAAATAATTATAATATATTATTGTAATGCTTTTATTTTTATTTTTTCTGTGACCTTGGATGAATTGTAATAAATTAATTACTATAATATAGTTTTATTTTTTTTAAATATGTAAAATGAGATATTAAATATCGGTATGACAAATGAAATTCTATTATAATAAAATTTAATAATATTACTCAATATTCCTGGTAATGATAATATAAAATGTATATTAATGAAATTTTCAATGTGCCATCCATGAAGGACACAGTGCTTCCTCGTCCTTTCCAACAAGGCACCGGTTGCTGCAAGGACTTCAGGTAGGGTTGGAACATCGAAAGGAAAATATCGATATTCGATATTTTGATATATCGCAAAACCAAATATCGATATCCACCGATAATCGCTAGAAAAATATCGATATATCGAAAGGAAATAGATGAAAAAGAAAAGAAAGTGCATCAAATGATTATAATGTTAAACTGTGAAAGAAGGTTATGAAATAATATAATGATTATTATTTATAAAACAATATTTTTATTAGCCATGAATCATTATAAAAAAATATTTATACTTCAAAGAAAAAAAATATAACATATTTTTATTTTGAAGATTTTTAGCCATATTTGATATACTATAGCCTTCTTGAAGTTTTTCAATAGTAAAACCTTCAAACTTCTCAAATTTTTATTTATCTTATAACTCTTCCGACTATATTGTGCATTCTCAAAACATTCATCTAAAAGCATATAATTTATTTGATATACATCTCAGTACCATCATCATTTATGTAAATCACCAATTTTTCTTTATATAGGATTAATCAACATTATTTGTATGTAAATCTTATGTACTAATTATTGTTTGGTAATTAAATATTGTTTATTGTTATATTTACTGGTAAAACTCCAGAATGGTAACCCCAACATGGAGGGCATCTAGATTTTTAGGACCTGGCTGATCTTAAAAATCTAGACCTCCGCCATTTTGGGGTTACGATTCTGGAGTTTTATCGAATAAAGGAAATTTTTAAAATAAAATACAGTAGAATCTCGATAATTCGTATGATCCAGGGTTAAATACGCAGTTAAATATGAATTATCGAGATTTCCAATAATCGGCGGTAAAAAATAGGAAATAAAATTCATACAAAATTGTATTAATATGAATGGAAATACAAACGATATAATTAGATCAACAAAAAAATTCGGTTATTTTCTTTTGGTGCAATCCTTGAAGACGCGTCTCATCGATGGCTTCGTTAAGCATGTTCAGAGTAGAAAATTCGTTTACACAAACATCCGATTTTGCTAAGAAATGGCACACGTTGTAGATGCATTATTTCGCCATTTTAGAACTAATCGTCGGCACATAAATTTCTTCTTTATCTCCTTTTTTTACGGAGTCAAAATTTCCTCGTCAGTTAGGATCCCAGCTACTGTTAAACCTTCTTCATAATAGGCGAAATCTCGAAAAGTCGTGGGAGTTCTTAATTTTGAGGTAGTGATTCCCATCATTGATGCTTTCTAAGAGTTGCATCAGTACTTCCTTGCGTTAAATGTCTAAAATCGTTTAATTATGGCCAAGTTTAGAGACTGCAGCTTAGAGGTTGTGCAGGGGTTGTGCTTTATAATTAGCTCGAAGTTTAAAATTTTGTCTAATAAATTTTGAAGTAGTCGGAAACAAGCTTTTTCATTCTCATTTGAGGAATAAACGTCAGTTTTTTGTCCAGATGAAGTCCTAGGAAACGAATATGTTTAACCAGGGCAAGCGGAATATTATTAAAGGATACTGTGGGGGCAGGAAGCCCTAGTTTAATGACGAAGAGTAAAAGTGATTTGATGGGATTAAACATAAGTCGATAACTGTTTATCGTTAATTACTATTACTGAATTAATTTTAACCGGTATTCCTAAATGAATATATTATTACTTATTTCATATGCAATAATGAACATCCGTTTCCCAATAAGGTCGCAATAACCCAGATAGTGCTTTATAATTAATTACACATGACAGAAACAACTTAAGCCCTCCTGTACTGTTTTTTGCATTAATATTTCATGACGTCCTCCTTAGCCATCGGACGGAATACCAAATTACCCACTTTAATCCTTAACACATCATTAAAAACAACCGTATTTGAATGAGCTGGTATTACAGTATTACAATATATCCCATTCTTGCATTATTCATGAATGACGGCGTATTTTGAATTCTAATATGTCCTTACCTACATTGGACTCTTTTCTTAAATTTATACAATATCCCGATATTATAAAGTAATCATAAATTATAAATCTATTGTAAAAAATTATCATCGAACACTGGATTTTTATGTAACCCCATATTTATTTTTCAGGCTTTTTTAAGCAGCTTTTCGCATTCTGATTTTTAATATATATATTTCTGCATAGCGATAAGTGCATAATTTTTTTTTTATAAAATAATTTTTTTTTTTTTTTTTTACTTTTCTTACTACCTACGTAGGAGCGGAGTAGCTCAGTGGTAAGGCACTAAGTTACAATGCTCCCGGTCTCGGGTTCGAGACCGGCTGTGGCAGATAATTATTTATTGTTTTATTAGCCGTGGATCGACCCTGTGGGATCGGGAGACCCTCCTGGTGACCACCCAGCCTCTATAAAATGGGTACACTTAATTGGAGAAAAAACCTGGCGGTTCAGCGTGATCTCGGCCAAATCACCTCCTTGCACAACCGTTGGCCTTGAGACAGTACGGTCCTTAACAAGTACTGAACCCATGGCCCTTCAAGGGTTGTAGTGGTACAGGTTTTACTACCTACGTATAGAAGGTATTGTAATCGGGTCAAATTTTTGATGTGATGTTTTCAATAGATTTATGCGTTTCAGAGCCCCTGGAAAATACCCGCATTTTTGGGCATTGGTCTCTATGTCTGTGCCACGATTATCTCTTGAACGGGTCGTCCGAGTTTTTTACTTTCTTTATTGCTATGTATGGTTTCGACCCCGATGCCTATGCTCCAAATCGGGCATCCTGTGCGCAATACGTGTTTTTCTATTGTAGCACAATTTTGATGAAGCATTCCTAAAGCCTTTCCCTTAAAGCCCTTTCGATTTCCCTATATAGTATATCTCCGAGAAAAACAATGAAAAAAATAATTTTTTTTTTTTTTTTTTCACATGACTCAATAAGAAAACATTTTACTGTAAATTATGTTGTCGTCTGAAAGACATTAAAATCATCTACAAAACAAAAAAATATCACCTAAGTCGGACAAGTATTTTGCGCATGTCCCCATGGAAATCCGTTTATTTTTTTCAGTTTTTGAATAACTCGAAAACTATATAACTTAATCTTAATTAAAATACTAATTTGGCCTATAATAGCGAAGATAAAGCAAACAATATGGTATTGGACTTTGAACACAAAGCGGTAAGGATAATGAGTGTACGCTACTGTTATTTAATTTAATTTAATAGCAGAATTACTTTTTTTTTTTTTTTTTTTTAAAGGATTTTCCATTAAAGTAGTAGGCTTCCTTAACCTGTATTTTCTATGGCATCCTTCCAGATTAGTCTATCCAAGATCCTTTCTTCTCGTAAACCACGTCCCATCATTTGCTCCAACATTTCTTTATCCCCTGGAAGAAAATTAAATTAATAATTTAAATATATACCTATCTGTGGGGAGAACAAATACAACAAATTTTACACATAAATATGACAAATAGCGATTAATATATAATTATTATAAATTATAATAGAGACAGAATAGAACAAAAAACCTTAATAACTATTTTAAAATGACCTGTTTATTGTTCCGTTCACTACTTTACTATCAATTCATCTATGCAGGTATTCCTCATATAACGCCGGAGTTCCGTTCCGAGAGAATGGGTCTGTAAGCGAGGAGGATCATTGTTGCATAATAGTTATGCAACAAACTTCAAATATATTCATAAAAATACGTGAATATATACACATATGTTCAAATGATACCTCGCATCTAACTCTATTAAATCCTCATTTGAACTCTCCGTTGATATAATCCACTAACCCAGCAATGTCTGTCAAACCAGATTGCCAAAAATATCTCCATAAGCTTAGTCCGAAATGCAGACCGAAACCCGATTGGTCCTAAGTGCATTTTGTGGTATACTGTTTAGACCCTCCATTATTTTTAATTATCTTCCTTATTGTTCCTATTATTTTGTAAATGAAAAGAAAAAAAAATTATCAACACTGAATATTTGATCCAAAATATCAAATTTCGGTTTTATGCCTCAGCTAATCTTTATAAAGTAATGCAAGATTTTCATGTATATATATATATATATATATATATATATATATATATATATATATATATAAATCGGGGAGCCCGAGCGGACCCGTCAGCCTATTGGAGGCAACTCATACGGACCGGGCTTAGGATTAATGACCCTACCCATGCACCTAAATCATTGTGGTTTTCCAGGGTATCAAATATCCCCCATGGACGGTCTGTTTCGGGAAAAGAAAAATAGATCCTGGTGTGCCTGCTGACCCCGAACAGCCATAATCCGTGGATCTAGACCGATTTGTCACTATCCTTGAATCTGAGTTAGTCGGTGGGAAGGACACTGGCGAATTAAAAAAATATATATTGTTGACTACAACAAAAGTTACTCCTAAACAAATATTTTTAGGATATTATTAATTATTAAAAACAGTTTTTTTAAAACTTTTTTTTCTTATATTTTTAACAAACCATTGTTAATTATATTATTATAATTTTTGGAAATAACTATTTTATTTAATTGATTATGCTTCTACAGTTTTTTTTTTTTTAGTTAAATAATGTCAATACATAAATGTTAAATTTTGTTAAATCGAGTTGATTTTTAAAGTATTTCGATTACTTCCTCGTCTTCCTAAGCTTATTATTTAAACAAAATCTGCCCAAAGGAAGAAGTGGGATTTATATTCCACATCCCTAATGAAGAGCGGTTTTCTAACTCCAAATAAAAAGAACTGGAATGAATTCTATATAAGAGAGCTGGTATAAAGGGTCAAGGGTACTTTTTGTTGTTTTGAAATTAGGAAAAGAATTCGCAGACAATAAAATTATCCAGAGAGGATTATGATTTCTTCTTAATGACCCTCGATTAAATTCGTGGAATGTTGAAACAAAAGATGTCTATGGTGGAATTTTCGAATCAAATTTCAAAAAATGAAATAAACCCTACACCATTACCGGTCTACAACCCATGGCCGGTCCCACCTGCAGCACTGATTGATTCTTAAGCGGTTTAACAAGTGATGTGGTCAGAATCACCACATGTCCCCCACCAACTCATCGATAGGTCAGGTTTGCGCTTTATAGAGATTGGGTGATTAATAGAAAATAAATTAAAACGAACAGCCGGGTCTTGACCCTAGGCCTTATCGACTGAACCTCCTCCTCAATTTTTGTTTTTTTAATTTATTTTTTCTATGGTAAATCTTTATTCGTATGACGTTTCGACCTGTGCTTTGTTCATGATGAAAACAATGGTTAAAATATTATATATATATATACTTTTTTTTTTGAGCAGACAATTACGTAGTAATAATTTTTTATTCGATATACTGTCCTCAAAAATAGGCATGTACAACATTTTTAAAAACATAAAACTTTTTTTTATTTTTTTTTTCAATTTTTTTTTTTTTAAATTACAACAGATACCTAATGTATACAGGATGTCCCCAAAAGAAAGGTCAACCCTCGGGTGTTTTATAGAAAATTTAACGTTGAACAAAAAAGTTCCGATAAGTTTTCAAGCCAAAAATATGAACAAAATACGTTTTTTGATACTTTTTGGCAATCGATGAAGAAACGACTCATTGCATCAAAATGACGGATCGAAATTGACGTTATGAAATATCAGAATTGGCGTCGAATTAGACCAATATCAGCTCGATAAATCAAACAGAGGTTCATTGGTGAACTGTCGGAGTTGGCATCCGCTATGCAACGAAAAATGTAACTATATGAAGTGATACTTGCATAACTGTAGTGGTGGAATATTCGAAACATTATCTTCGACCGCTCGGGATCAATGAGGCAGTTAATGAATAAACAATTTTGTGGTGATTTAAAAACATTTTATTGATTACAAGAAATAATTCATTGTTGATATCGCATTAAAAATATCAGTAAGTGCCTATGTTTTAGAGCTTTCGTCAAACCAACGATTCATAACTAAACATTCATTCCGATAAACTGACCCAAGCTCTTAACCCCCACCCCCTCCCTTCTCTAAATAATCCACCCAGACGGATGATTATTGAAGCGGTCGAGAATTATTAAGAGAATTACTGACCTGAACTTTTTATTTTTATTTTCTTTAATTTTTTTAAATCCCATATTTTTTCTCTCTTTTTTTTCAAGCAATATTTGGTTATTCCTGTAGCAGATAGTCAATTTTAATATTATCAGAAAGCATTTATTATCCTTATTAAAACTTGTTTAAATTAAGTTATTATTACAGAAACAAAATATATTTTTAAGTTGTCCATCTACCTTCAAAAAAATGAACAACTTACCTTCGATATTATCAAAATTAGAACTGAGAAGGGATCGGATGTGAATAATAGTGAGACGAAATATTCAGCATTCTGTTCAAAGGTTACAATGATGACATCAGACATGTTGTGGGTATAGGAATATGTACAAGGTACAAATATCAAAATCCTTAATGAGGATTCAGAAGAGAATTTCGAAAGAAAAAATATCAGGATTTGAAATGGAGTGTCATGTTATAAAAACATAGCCACAACATCTAAATGACGCATGTAAATGAAAGAAATTTTTGTTGGACAATTAAAAGCATCAGCGTCGGAACTGAACATTCTTGTATATCCACAAAACATGGAACTCGGAGAATGAAGAAAGGAAGAGAACACATTGAGCGTACTGTACTAGATCGAAAACAGGAAACTAAATACAGCATGTGCATGTCAGGCTAATGAGTGGGGAAAGCCGGGACTTGATAAATTTATAATTAGTAACAGGAGGTAAATCAAAGGTGGGTACCAAAGGTAGCAACCATCGGAAGGATGAAGTCAGAGAGGAAATGGGAGCAACAAGCACAAACTGGCAACGACTGCAAGATCAGAATGGAGGGGAAATATAGCGCTAGTCCGGAACCCGGGGCTAAAAAACATTCAATATTCCAGACAAAGATAACAACAAAAAAAAATATTTTATGCAGAATTTCCTCAGTAATCCTGTTAAAAAGTCTCGTCTCGATCAGACATCGGCTTCATTTGTTTATTTAACGATTTATATGGAAAATGAATTTTTTTAAATTCAGATTCTCGCTTACATACCCGCTTCTAGACGTCATAGAGAACTCAGAAACACGTCAAATTGTTCTTCATGGAATAAGCTACAGCATAAAATATGTTAAAAGTTGAATTTGATTGTTTATAGCAATCAAATTGCAAACAAATGCAAAATAAAATTTACTCTACTCCAAATTTAACAGTACTGCAGAAAATCAGGTACTTGATCTATCATGATCAAACTATGAAAAATATATAGCTCTTTTGATTCCCAACAAAATGAGTCTTGTTTCATTGCAAAATTAAAATATTTCTTTTTTGGAATTATTTTATAAATAAAATTTAAAAAATTCGATCTTTAATTTCAAAAGTTGAAACGATTTTAAGGCAGTTTGACTTCGATTTGGAAATCAAAAGTAGTATATGTTTTGATAATTAAACGAAAAATCCAAAATGTTTAAATTTTCAACATATTTTACCGATAAAAACTAATTTGCAACTTAAACAAATGCAAATATCTCAGCGAATTTTCCATTCAATTGACCGCGATAAACGGCATTGGAAATGTGATAAAAAAAAAAAAAATTCAAATTTAAATTAAACGTTTGTTCTAGCCTTATTGAGAGCCGAAATAAAAATAATTTAAAATTACAGGTAAGCTTGCAAATATTACGCTTGAAATTTTTACAGTACATACTTCATTGTATTCGCTAACAAACCCTAAACTTTTAAATCTCTAGTAGGAACAGTTCCGTGGAAAAAAAAAATCAGAAATATTATCTTAGGCGATGCACTCTGATAAATGTATTGCTTTCTCCCAGTGCTCTTTACCAATGTAAGGTTGCAGAGAGAAATGGAAAGAACACAATTTTTGACTTTGGGACTTTGATTGGACTAGTTGAGTGGTAAGCATACTAAAGTCCCCAGTCCGCTCTTAGGAGGTAAACGGTGTGGGGGGCACCCGAATGGTAACTTTTTTTGTTTTTTCGCTATTATCTCGGAAGCGATGCATCCTAGCGATGAGACCTCTCTTTACAAAATTAAAGCTGTTTAAATGTGCCAAAAAATTTACCACATCCATTCTTTCGGTATCACAGATATTTTCCGTTATTTCCCAACTTAAATTTAGACAATTTAATCAGTCCTTTTACGAAAACATCATGAGAAAGGAAGTTGTAGAGCATTAAATTTTCTTCAAGGACGTACAGAAACTTATTATTTTATCTTCAATTGTTCAAAAGTTACATGAATTTTAAATTTTAAGTCTCAGATTTTGCAAAAAAAAAAAAAATACTTTTGGTACTTTTCGTTATTTCACTGCTCTGGCTCATATAAGCCTATATATACGTATCTATATGTAAAAATAGTATGTACTATATATATATATATATATATATATATATATATATATATATATATATATATATATAAGTGCCACAGAAAGATGTTATATATGTATTATATAATATATTTTCATGTACATATGTAGTGCTGCAAAAGTAATATTTTTTTTATGTCGTTGAATACTATTTTTAATACCCTGTATCTAATTCAACCACTTTCTCTCTCACTTCTACAGAGATCAAATGATCGTGTATGATGAAAGCTTCCTGATAATACTCAAAATTGCAATTTGTCGAAGATCGCTGAATATTTATTGTTATTTAGGAGCCGTTGTAATCCTTTACACCGGCAATAATACTTGTATATATAATATATGTAATGTACAGTTAATGAGCAGGGTATACAGCATAAAAAACAGACAACTTCAGGGTTTGATTCTGCACGTCAAGAGCAACAAAAAAAGTTCATATTGACCATGGTCCGATTCCACTCAGAAAAGCAAAAAATTCAAGTTTAGTATTGTTTTTTTTTTTTGGTAAGTCACGTTTAAACCCGAGGAAGCAATCACTCAAAAGCTATTCTAGATAGTCGAGATACAATTGGAACATCGTAAAGCAGACGAAATTCCCTTTAAGAAATATAATTTGGATTAACTAAATTCATTGTAAGTGGTTTCTGAGGGACTAATAATGAACAATTTTATTTTGTTTATAAAATCACACTTTAATTTTGGATGTTTTTCTCAGCCCCATGCTGAGCTACAGATATCCCAGTTTCAGGAAAACTATTCCAATTATATAGCTCTGATTTTGTATAAATAAAGTCGAAGTTTCTTTTGGTATCGGTCTAGAATCGGCACCTGATTTCCCAAAAAGTGTGGTGTGGAATTTAGGTTTCCCCGAAAAAGAAATATTTTGTGACTGAAATTTATTAAATTTAAGTTATTTATAGTCAATAAAATAACATTGAAATGCAGAATAAAAAGCTTCTTTGTGAAATAAAACAAAACTTTACCAAACAAATATCTCTAAATTAACCAAAACAATTCCGAAATTAAATATGATTTGTATAATTAAGTATGGTTTATAAAAATGAAACAGTTCCTAAAATTAAAAATCAACTAATTAAAATGAATAATGCTGAACTATTTAAAAGAAGAAAATTATTTTACTACCCCACTAACAATGAAAATATAAAACTTGCTTTAAATTATAAAAATATGTTGAGATCATTGTTGACTCTAGAATCATGCTTCTGCAATATCTTTGCGAATGTACAATTAATATATATATATATATATATATATATATATATATATATATATATATATATATATATATATACACATTAGTAATATATATATATTTACTGTACAGGTCGATCGATAAATCGATAAGGATTTTTACAGCTCCTAAAAACATTAAATATTCATCGATCTTCAATAGATTATCAGTTTTGAGTTTTATCAGGAAGTTTAAACTACACTGTTGTTTACTGATGACATTCTATTAAAGTGTATATTTCTAAAAAAGGATTCAGGCATAAGTATAGACTTTTTTTCAAGCATCATTCAAATTGTTATAATTAAGTAGTACTTGTTAAAAATGTTATATGTGTTGGTTGTTTATTATCTGACATGTACTGATTTATTTCCTTATACAATTTTAGTAGTACTTTAAGTATTTCAAACTTTCATTAGTAGGTCTAATATTTAAAACAATTATAAATAAGATGCCACACAAGAGTATGGCCTTCTCACTGAATTCGAAAGCTAAATATCTGTTGACCCTTTGACGCTCACCTTGAAATTGGTGAGGAACGCCAAAAATCAATATATTTTTAAATTCTTTATTTAATAGCTCACTCAGAATTTGATAAAAATTTCATATTTACGTAATGAAATTAAGTTGTATTTTGACAAATTTCATTTTAAAAAATATGGTCGTCATTTATACTTCACAACTCGGATTTTTCTTCTTCTTCTTCTTTCCCTTCCTCCGCATACCTTTCAGTGTGGAGGAGCCTATACCCAACGGCGCCAGTCCTGTCGGTCCCGTGCCAACATCATCATCTGCTCCAAGGTTTTACCTTTTTCCTCTCCCAACTTGCGAACATTATCTCTATATGAAGTTCGTGGTCTTCCTCGCGGTCTTGTGCCTGTAGGTCTAGCTTCGAATACCTTCCTTGGGTCTCGATCGTGACTCATTCGGCAAATGTGTCCAAACCACCTCAGCTGCCATTTCTGCAAGGAATCTTTTAATGCCGGGATTCCCAATTCTTCCCTTACTCTTAGATTTCTCACCCGGTCTCTTCTTGTTTTGCCAGTGACTCTGCGGAGGTATTTCATTTCTACTGCGATAATTCGGCTTATATGCTTCTCCGTTGTGACCCAACTATCACATCCGTACATCAAGGTAGGGAGAAATACCGCTTTATAGATATGGAGTTTTACTTTTATATTACCTCTCGTTTGCCAACAATTGTGTTGCAAATCTGATAATAGACCTGGTTAGCTTTTATTATTCTGTTGAAAATTTCTTGGTCTATCCTTACCGACTTAGAAATAATTGTTCCCAGGTAAGTAAAGTCATTAGTGCTTTCTAATTCTTCTCCATTGTAGTAGAAATGCATGTCTGTTTCCTCCTCTCTAGAGACTACGTTTACTTTACTCTTGGTAGTGCTAATTTTCATTCCTTTACGCAGAAGCTCCTCCTGCCACTCAACTATTGCTTGTTGCAACTTTTCTTTAGTATCGCCAAGAAGGACAATGTCATCGGCGAACAGGTAACATTTTGTGAGGATTGTCCTGAGATTCCACTTTCCCAACGATGTCCATGCTGTCCTCCTTTTGCAAATTTTATGGACTTCATCTACTAGTGTAATGAAGAGCAGTGGGCTAAGGCTATCTCCTTGCTTCACTCCCTGTTCCATACGGAATGGCTTAGATGCTTACCCATTTATACGTACTACCCCCTTTGGGTCTTGGCATGTCGATTTTATAGCATCTATAAGGTTTTGGGACTTCCTTTGCTTGGAGGGCTTCCCATATGTATTTCCTAGGAACAGAATCAAAAGCGGATTGCAGGTCTAAGAATGCAAGGTATATGGTCTTACCTCTCTCCCACGACTTTTCCAATATATTTCTTAGAATGAAGATATTATCCTGAGTTTGCCTCCCAGGACGGAAGCCAGTCTGTTCCTCTTCCAACTGATTCTCCACCAGTTCTCTGAGCTTATACTGGAGGATTGATGTGTACATTTTATACACTACTGAGAAGAGACAAATTGGCCTATAATTGCTAAAAGTCCCTTTGCTTACCTTTCTCGTATATTGGGACTATGACATTTATTTCCCAATCCTTCGGTATCTTTTTATTGTCCCATACTTTCTGAAATAGAGCCTGAAGACTTTTATCATCTCCTGTCCTCCATACTTAATCATTTCCAGTGAAATGCTTTCATATCCTGCAGCTTTGCCGGTCTTGATTTTTTCTATAGCTCTTTCCACATCTTCCTCCCAGATAGCTTCCTCATTGTCCTGACTATCTTCTATTGTTGTCTCATTGGATTCCATCACATCTGTTCCAGAAAAAAGATTTTCATAATGTCTTTTCCACCTATCTAGAATTTCTTCCGGCTTGGCAAGGATTTTACTATCTTCACTCATTACATTTCTTATCCTTTTAATACTTTTGCTTCTCAGGGCTTTTATCTTCTTCCAGAATATTTTTATAATAATCCTTGTCAAGTGATTTGCCGAATTCCTCCCAGGATTACTTCTTAGCTTCAAGAACAGCAATCTTGGCCTCATTCCGTCTGAGCCTGTATTCTTGTAGGTTCTGATCTGTACGCAGTGACTGATATGCTTTCCAGACTCCTTTCTTTTTATTCACAGATATTCTAACTTCCTGGTTCCACCATTTAGTGCGTTTTCCATTTGTATTAATCTTCTTCAGACCACATACATTTACAGTAGCTGTTAGAACTGTTGACTTAAACTTTCTCCAGAGTTCTTCAAGTCCCAATTCCAAGTCAATGGCTCTTAATCTTTCTTCTAGAAGTTTGGTATACTCTTCTCGCTTATCGATTGCTTCTAGTTCTTGTATATTAATTTTTTCATAGGACTTGGTCTGCTCTTTCAGAATTCATGTGTCAGCTACCAACAACAGGTGGTCCATGCTTATGTCGGCGCCTCTAATTACTTTTATATCTGTAAAGTATCGCCTCAGGTCCCGATCATAAAGAATATAATCAATGATACTGCTTCTTTCACCTGAAGAGAAGGTAAATTTATGAACTATTTTGTGTGGATAAAAGGAATTCCCAATCATGAGATTTTTATCGATGCAAAATTCGATCAATCGTTGGTCATTATTATTCAATGTTCTTTCCCCACTATGCAGACCCATTACACCATGTGCACCTCTGTGATCATACCCAGTTCTGGCGTTGAAGTCGCCGATTAGGATGATTTTCCTGCTCTTATCACGGCATTGATTTATTGTTCTCTCATAGTCGGTATAGAACAATTCTTTATCCAGTGCAGATGCATCCTCTGTTGGTGCGCAGGCCTGTATCAATGCTGATTTTCCAACTGATAGTTGTATTTCTGCCATTATTAATCTTGTGGAAATGGGTTTCCAGTCCTCTACTTGGCTATACATTTCACTCTTCATAATTATAACAACACCTTCTTTTGCAAAGCTTCCTTTTGGGACGCCAGAATAAATGAGAACGTGGTCACGATCTAGTTTCATCTCTCCACTACCTTTCTTCCTCACTTCGCTGATTCCTAATGTATCCTTGTATTTGAGAATTTCTTCTATAAGCTCTACTTCTTTTCCATTGAGTGTCAAGTTGCCACACGTAAGTCCTTTATCACGCCATGTCGTTTCCGTTTAGACTATACATTTGTTCCGAGGCTTCTATATGTTCTCTGAATCATTTTACTCAATTATGGGTGATTGGTCCAGTAAAGGAGACCCCGTTACCTCGGGATAACTGGCCCCCTGTTCCCCAGGAGGTGAGGTGGAAGTAAGGATAAATCAGGATATACTTATGATGTATGGGATATAGGAAAGGGTCATGTTTCCCCTGGGATGTGGAAATAGGGGAGAACAAGAGCTGACGTGGGCAGGGTTGCTAGGTCGCTGAAGTAGATCTATTCCTGGAAGGAATAGAAGTATCTACCCACTACCAAACGGATTTTTCCCAAAGGCAAAATACAATTACAGACGTCTACTATTATTTATGAAAATATGAAGAATGCTTTAAGAAATATTTAATAAAAATAAGGATTACAAACTTTTCATAAATATATGTCTTTGTATATTTGATATTATAAATACTTATGACGTCGTTATTTTCTATATCTATGCATATAAAGACTATGAAGACTATACGTATAAATATCGTCTATTCTATTTTTTTTTTTTTAAGTGTAGCATTTAAACTGAAATTTATGACAAAAATAAAAATTCCTGAGGATAAAATGAAAGTAAGAAAAGGTTCTTAAATGAATCTTGATGCCCCCGGAGACTTCGATATTTCAGCAAACACTGTCGTCAATTTTCTTTTTTTAAATTAGGAAACAATCCTAAAGTTTTTTGCGACAAATGAAAAGCAAAATAAGATGGCCTGAATTTCCATCAGTATTACTAGAAGGTCTGCCGACCCTGAGCAGTCATATTCCATGGATTTAGATCAATTCATGATTGTACTTGTAACCGAGTGTTCGAACGTTCGTCGGCGGGTAGGGGCCAAGAGGGACAGGTTATCGAATTATGGGTCGCCTGCAGCTGCATTATTGACCGAGGTTTGCGTTGACATGAGAATAAGTAGCTCCCTGGAGGATATTGTGCTACCACAAGTAAAAGTTTTTAAATACCTGTAAAAATACAATTTAAATTTCTCATTGTATTTTCAAAAGATCTTCAGCAAAAATCACTCACAAGGATCCCAGATTTTGATACAACTTTTTCAGGTGAATCTAGGCCTTAAAATAGAGGAAAATTCAGAAATGACATGACCAAATCTTTATACATCTTTGTCATTTCTTTTCAAATAAATACGACACCAACTTTTCTACGATTTCCAGCAAATAATTTTTAAATATTACATGCTAAAAAAAAATTCTTATGAACATTTGATATGTAAAGACAGAAGGAAAATAAAAAATATTGACTTAAAATTTATTTATTGTTCAAGCAAGGAAATTTAGGAAAGATTTAATTTTGATAAAATAATAAATAATAAATTAATAATAATAAATTTTACAATTAGATAGTATGTATTACATTTCGGCTGTTTCCTTTGTCAACTGTTCTGTTTATATAATAACACAAATTTTATATTTTTAACTTTAAACAATATTTTATGTATTTTAAACAAATACAATGTTGTTTAAACCACTCACATTTAAAAAAAACTTGTACTGCAGCAGATAAAACACAAAAAAGTAACAGAAAAACGCAGATAAAAAAGTAAACGTAACCAAAAACATTGTGTGTGTTTAAAATATCATGTTTCTAATAAACAAAACAGTTGACAAAGAAAACAGTTATGTTAACAGAAATGTTATACATACTATTGTAAGATTTATTATTTTATCAAAATTAAAACTTTCCTATATCTCCTTGCTTGAGCACTAAATAAATTAGAGCCAATAGTTTTAACCACCATCCCCCGATCTTGACATATCAAAAATTCTTAAGTAATTCTTTTTTTTTTATTTTCTTTTTTTAAAGCATGCTATATTTAAAAATTATTTGTTAGAAATCACAGAATGTTCGTGTCTTATTTATTTTTAACGAAATAACAAAGATATATTAAGGTTTTTCTCGTTATTTCTTGTTAAAACGGAATGCTCCTTTATTTATAATTGTCTGTGATAATGATGAATATAACCACCGGCTTGAAGAGTGAATAGGATTTTATCACAATTCATATTTTTAGCTGTAACTTCTAAATAAACCGACCGATTTTAAAGGTTAAACACGCGTTTGAAAAACTAAACTGTAACGAATAAATCAATTATATAACATTTATTTTTAGACCAACATTTCGCACTGAAAAAACCGGTTTAAGCATGAAAGAACAAGGTTCCTCTCAAAAACGTATTTCTACTGATCCTAGAAAATGTTCAATATTTTTTAAAATACCTTATATTATGATGTAGATTCGTGCAACGTATCGTACTCCAATACTGTACCTGTGGAGCAGGAGAAACACGTAAAACTATTTTGAAAAACCTCATAGGGCAAGTATGGACTGCAAATTTTTAGCGAAAAGATATTTGATTTTCGATTTTCATAAAAATTAGAAACAAACTGTTGGGGTGGGAAATCCAAATCTTATCTCGGTTTTTGAGAAAACTAACCTTTTTACCCCCAAAATCACTATTTTGTGTGCGTTTTTTATGTTTTTAGGATTCTGACCAAGCTTAATACTTGAATATTTTGATGCCTTATTTTTTTATTTTATTTTATTATTATTATTATTATTATTTCACTTGGAAATAGGGACATAAAGCCATTACAAATGTTGACTAATTTTACCATGTTTAGTAAAATATTTTGTTAAAATATCGCCAACCATGATTTTGTAGAAATAAATATAACATCAGTTACCGATTTGATTCTGATACCTTTTGTAGTATTTTTTTTTCTAGTATAATCACGGGTTGAAAGATAAACAGGTTATATCCCCACAACTAAATTAAGAAAAAAATATTATATCTATTAGTGGTGATTAGAAAGAAAAAATTACTCTATATTGAAAGAAATTATTAGAAAAACCATTGGTACTTAATGATTTTGCAAAACGGATACTTTTAAACTACTCTCCTGACATCCGACATATTTACTACTAATCATAATTTTTTTTTTATTATTCAAATTCATTGATCATGTTATTGATGCCCACTATACAGGCGAATGGTACAGTGGCTAAAATAATTCAGCCAACATTACTTTTCATAACAAATAAAAATAACATTTGATTCTGATACCTTTTGTATTATTTTTTTTTCTAAATACAGATACCTTTGAGAATTACCTATCTATTTAAATATAAATTATTAAAATTTAAAAAAACCTGTATCACTACAACTCGATAAGGGTCTTGGGTTCATTACTTAGTAAGGACCGCACTGTTTTTAGGCCAACGGTTGTGCAAGGAGGTGATTCGGCCAAGATCACGCTCAACCGCCAGGTTTTTTCCCCCAATTAAGGGTACCCATTTTATAGAGGCTGGGTGAGCCCCAGGAGGGTCTCCCGATCCCACAGGGTCGATCCACGGCTGAATACAGAATAAATAATTATCTGCCTCAGCCGGTCTCGAATTCGGAACCTTAAGATTAGTAGCGCAGTGCCTTACCCACTGAGCTACCCCGCTCTCCAAAATTATTAAAATACAAATATTTAATGAGTAATTGCATTCATTGTTAAGAAATCAATTATATTTTTTATGTTAATAAAATGTATCTTTTTTTCAATATCTTTTATTAGCCATAACACCATGAATCACTGTTTTATTATGAATTTAATTAACATTAAAATTGTATGTTTGTATTGTGATGATTTGTATAAATTGTGAACAAAATAAAAAACTGTACTGATGCATGAAATGTCTTCTTAGGATTTAGATATTTTAAGACCACAATCGATGCGTTATGGATCATTTAATATTTTTTTATTTCATTTTGCATTTTATCACTCCCTATTTAAAATATTGAAATTTATTCTTGGAAACCAATAAAAGACCCCCTTTAATGTCATTTAAAAATCTATATACACGATAACAAAGAGGAAACCTAATGGATTACTAAATAAATTGGTGAGTTGTGGGTCAGACATAGTAAGGCATGCTCAAGAATCATCAATAATAGTATGGACCTAAAAGTCTTAATAAAATGAAGACTATTCTAATTCCAATAAAATTATATTATTATATTTACGACATCTTAACTTAAAATAGAAATGAATCGTTTTACATGAAATTTGAAAGCAAAAAAAAATAATAATAATAATAATAAAATTAACAAAAAAATTTGTACATTAATGAAACTTTTTTAATAACTTCGTCTTGGCAGTAAGAACCGAGATCTGCAGAGTTTGGAGGGGGAGGGGGAGAAATAGGAGGGATATTATCAAAATAACTTGTGCAAATTAAGTGTCATAAGGTATGATGTCATATAATATTTTTGTTTCTGAATCGAATAATATCATTCCCATGACGATACAGTCAATAGTTTAGAAGTTATTACTGATTTTAGCTAAAAAATGCAGAAAAATCACTGCACGTGCGGCTGAGCTATTTGCAGAGTATTTGTATATGGTTCTTCCCTAGAAACAAATATAAATCAATAAATAAAAATATATGCAGAGCGTCCCGTAAATCACGGTAAATATTTAAATAGACCTCAAAAGCAGCAAAAAAGTTCATATTGACCCATGGTCCGATTCCACACTGAAAAACAGGAAATCTATGTTGTCTTTTTTTAAGTAACGTTTTTATTTAATACGAAGCTATAACTCAAAAAATATTATAGGTAATGAAGTTCCGATTGCACCATCGTAAAGTAGACGAAATCCTCTTTACGAAATATAGTAGGCATAACTAAATCCATCGTAAGGGGACTTTCGCTGGCACCAATATATTTTATTTTTAAATCACTTTTTACTTGTGAATGTTTTAATCAGCCCCCTTTCCCAATCCCAAAAGAAACTCTGACTTCATTTATACGAAATTAAAGCTTAATGAAAGTAGAAGTTTTCTAGAAGTGGGTTATCTGTAGGCCAACAGGGAGCTGAAAAAAATATTTACAAGTAAAGATAGTTTAAAAAAAAATAAATGAAACTTTTCGCTAATTTATTTTGTGAATATCTACCCCCCCCCCCCCATTTCGGCCAGCCCCCCCCCCCCCCCCATGGAGACCTGTTCCCCGGTAATTTGAGCGGACTCTCCAAATTTCGATTCTTATTACCAAGAGAAGTTATGACTAAAGCTTCTGAATGTACATTTTTTGTTGTCTATTTTTCCTGTACTAAATATCCATTTTCAAACTTCTCATTTTTCATCCTTATATTGACAACTTTATCATAATTTGTAGATTATTTATATGTCTTTTTTTTCTTCTTTTTTTTTTTTTGTGGTTGTTCTGAACTAAAAAGTTTATATGTCGATTTTTCGTCCGTCTTTAATGTGGCAAGTTTTCTACCTGTCTAAGCCAGGATAGGATGGATACAAGTGAAATCATCATGATTAATTAATAATAAAGAAGTTTGAAGGTGTTTGATTATTACTTCTGGAAGAATATCATACACTATTAAAAAAAAAAAAAAAAAAAAAGATTTAGCCCAGTGAATTCAAGGAATTCTGATAAAAATATATTTAAAAAATAAATCAAAAGTCGGTTACTTTTGTAAAGGAAGCAGTGGATACGGGTAAAGAGATTTCTGGTTACAACTATAGCTAACAGAAATTGTAAACTTAAAAGGTACCACCAGCACGAAGGCCCTGATTAAAAATCATCTTTGAAAACACAAAAAAAATCTTGAAAAACACTTAGTAGTGAAAAACAATATTCGAGTAAATAATTTATGATTTGTACGTTCAGTGGGTGGTTGTAGTGTTTTTAATATTTTAAAATAACATCTAGAATTTACAAATATTCAATCAGGATTTTGGCTTTAAAAAATGAAACAAATAGTTAAATTTGTATTAATTGGCGACGTTTGGGCCCGTACATATGTGCCCTCATCAGGGTTTAAAATAGGTATAGAGATATAAAATCAGAATGATGCATAAAATGTGAAAGAAACGAAAAAAAGTTAACATAACATGAAACAATAATCAAAATATATGAAACAAAAATTAAAAGTACGAGAAAATATTAGGCTGAATAAAATTAGAATTAAAATTAAATTAAATTAATGGATGAATATCTAAAGGCCCTTTTACACAAGTAATTTTTTTTTATCAATGCTTTGATCAATCTCACTTTGATCTAAAATGTTACTCGTGTAAACGAGCTTTGATAAGGTTTTCGATCAAACAGTTCCAGCACGTTGGCAATGTTCTATGAAAGAGCGTCAGCAGCGCTCCTGGTGTCCATTATACTAACTAGTCTTTGATCTATCTCACTTTAAACAATAAACTTACTCATGTAAACGGGCTTTAAACCTCCGCCATTTAACCTCCGAATAAATTGAAATAAATTAATAATATTTATATTTAAAATAATATAAAATAATAATATTTAAGTTAAAAATAATGGCAATTTCACTTCCAAATTTGTAACTTTGTTATCCAATATTGATACAGTAGTTCAAGTTTCGGATTATTGATCCCCATCTTCAGAACTAAAGTGAACATTTTTTTTACTGCATTAAACAATACTTTAAAATGTGTATCACATTACAATTAAATTATAAAAAAGTAAATTAATTTAACTTAATTTACCTAAAAAAATTTATTTACAAGGAAAAATAACTTTCGCTCATATCAACAATGATATTAAAATTTATTAAAAATTCCAAATAATACTTTTTTTATTTTATAATAATTGTTAACTTTAACACTCCTTTATCATCACTGAAGTCTTTAAGAAAGATCAGATTTTTTCTACGTGACAGGCATAAAATGGGAAAATCTTAGCAGCTATATATATTACTAAGAATGTAGAGAAAAATATAAATTGCAAAATAGATATAATGAACCATAATAGCCATTAATAGTCTTCGGGCCAGATACCCCTATCGTGCACCTCCCCCCCCCCCCCCCCACATTCCTATAAATTGCACATCGTTGTGTTTTTTGAGACCAATGATTAAAAATAAAACAATGTTCCCAGAAAAAAAAGTGGCCGCACCTTGCCAAAGTGGCGTCCAAATATGTTGGACAACCGATTTTGACTTGATTTGATTTTTAGTCACTATAATTCTGCATTTGGCTTAATTTCACCATAATTTACTTTGTTTCAAAGTTAAAAAGTCAGGGAATCAAAAGGCATAGAATAATTTAAAAACATAATTGGCTTGGACATTAAAAATCACCTGTAAAGTTAATTTTGTCAAGTCTTTCATAAGTTGAAATTTCAATACCAGTGGCCATTAAACGGCCAACAATAACGAAAACGTCTTCAAATAATACATGTGGAGCACTTATTCTTCTTTAAAAACCAATAGTAGCTTTTTAAAATATTAGAAATGGTTCCTTAGAAAATGCACTTAATTAGCGGTGAGCGCTGCCAGTCTTCTTCCTTATCAATGTACGTTAAATCGTTCCTGAGATATCTAACTTTTCTTATAAAGTGGCTTAGTCAAAATCTTGTACAATGTGTTTTTTTGCAAAACTTTATCTAGACTATTTGACGTATTGATGTCAATAACCCTTCAATTTAGAACCAGTTAAATGCACAACAAAGTAGTTTATAATGATTAACTTCGTAGGAAAAACTGTTTCCTGTTTTTAAATTCACAAAATGGTGATTTCTCGTTTCTAGGAACAACAACATTTTTTTTTGCAAGACTTTATCTTGGGAACTATTAGAGGTATTACCACTAAAATTAGTGCTAGTAAAATGCACCATTAAGTTGTTTATAATGATTATCTTCGTAGGAAGATCTGTTTCTATGATATTTGCCAAAATAAATTAACAAAATTGTGATTTCCCGGTTGTTCTTTCTAAAATGTATTTTTTCAAATACCATACATCTCGAGAACTAAATAACATAAAGAGTTATTTAACCCTCTATTAGGGCTCAAAGTTTAGCAAATATAATTTCCTTTAAAAAAGGTTATTATAACATTTTTCGCGTGGTTGGTAGTTTTCAAGATATTAAGTATGGAATGAAAAATGAATGATTTTTTTTTTTTTTTAAGGTAGTGGGCTTGGAATGGCAGACAAGGCTTATTATAGTTAAAATGTTCTGCACATTCAAACGTTCACCTAAACTGAGTCCTCAATTTCGGCCCTTGCTCCAGTTGGCTGGATTTATGTTTAACTAGGATGTGGTGGAAGTATGAATCTGAATTAAGATTTAATACTATAATTGTATATTTGTTTACGAGAGGTCCCGAACAGAATAAAGAGTGTAAAAAAACAACAAAAAAACATAGTGTATATATATATATATATATATATTATTGTTACTAACACTTAAATCATTGCACTAATATAAGCTCGTTAATTTAATTAAACTAAATTATGTCGACCAAGCTAATAACTATTGCATTTATGGATGCTCATTGATGCGGAAGAAGACTGACAGCGCTTACATCCCTACCGCTTCATCGCTAATCAAGTGCATTATCTAAAGAACCATTTCGAATATTTTAAAAAGTGACTATTGGTTTCTGAAGAAGAATAAGTGCTCCACATGTTTTATTTGAAGACTTTTTCGTTATTGTGGCCACTGGTCTTGAAATTTCAACTTTCGTGTGAAATACTTGAACAAATTGACTTTACTGGTGCTTTTTAATGCCCAAGCCAATTATGTTTTTAAATTATTTTATGTCTTTTGATTCCCTGTCTATTCGGCTTTGGAACAAAGTCAATTATGGCG
Organism: Rhaphigaster nebulosa; assembly: GCA_948150685.1. Taxonomy (NCBI): domain Eukaryota; kingdom Metazoa; phylum Arthropoda; class Insecta; order Hemiptera; family Pentatomidae; genus Rhaphigaster; species Rhaphigaster nebulosa. Next base: position 116,324,581 of record OX411307.1, on the reverse strand, counting down.
GATTTAAGCCAAATGCAGAATGTTAGTGACAAAAAAACTAAATCAAGTCAAAGTCGGTAGTCCGCCATCTTTTGGCGCTATTTGGGCAAGGTTTTTTTTAAACATTAGTTAAAAGGAACACAACGATGTGTAATTTATAGGGATGTGTGAGGGAGTTGCATGATAGGGAGGGGTTTGTCCCACTGACTATAAGCAGATATTAGAATAGAATAAAAAATATATTTTATTTAAAATAGTAAAATAAATTTACAATAAGTAAATAAAACTAACAACATAGATAATACAGTATGGCCTATTTAAAACAATATAAATTAAATAGAACTATTACTAGATAAATACAAATTAAATAAAAAGGAAACCTATATGAAGCTAAATAAATAATGGGAAGTGTGGTATATACATATAATTGATAAATAGGATCAAAGAACAAATGAGATAAGTCTTAAAGACTTCAATAATGTCAAAGGAGTGTAAAAGTTAACAATTATTATAAAATAAAACAAATTGTATTTTGACTGTTTAATTAATGAATTGTTGACATGAGGAATAAGTTACCCACATTACTTCTATATAAATTATTTTTAGGTAAATTTAATTAAATAATTAAGTTCTCTGAGGTAACTGTGAACTAAAAACTCTGCATTCAGATATGAACCCTGAGGATGAAGCAAATGTCACGAAACGTTGTACTTAATGTAAAAAGCTGAATAAAGTTTTAAGGAAGAGTTTTTACGTCAAAATTACCTTAAAGAGCTTTATAAAATAAATCTTCCATAATAAATTAAATTATTATAAAGTTTTGTAATTTAATTGTAATGTGATAAACATTTTAAAGTGATTGTTTATTGTAATAATGACATGTTAATTTTAGTTCTGATATTGGGGGTCAATGCCCCGAAACTATTTTATTAATGTTGTAACTTTAGTATTTTATTAATTATAACCAATATGAAAGTAAAATTGCCATGATTTTCTACTGACATAAATTAGGTATGATAGATTTTTTTGTTGCAATATTTATAATATTATAATTTTATTTATATAATAATATAATATTAAATAATAGTTAAAATATTTAATTTATTCCTACATGACTCTTAAATAAACATTAATGATAGAACAATTATATAAATATTATATTTAATAATTGATAATCCGTAAATGAGTATAAAATGTAAGCGTGTAGAGGATAAGTGCGATAATAATAATGGAGAGGCGGAGTGACGAAGATTGCGGGCTATGTGTGAAGGCAAACATTTGCCCTCAACTTTATCTCTCTGAATGAAGGCAGCTTATTTCATCTGTGTGCTTTCGGCGATAAATTGAACGCGGCGGCCGGCTGACTCATAGCAATTGATTATCTGGTCCTTTTATTAAAATATTGTTAATAGATATCGAGGAGGGGTAGGGAGGAGCGAGGGGGTGGGGCTAGTGACAGGGTTGCTAGGCGACAGGGATTGATTGGCCCCCCGGAGCAATGGCCGTCCTTTTGTTGTGTCTCTATCACTTCACACGTCACCCCCACCCCGTCACAGATACCCCCACCCCTCCTCAAAAATTTACTCCCACCCCTCCCCAACTGTCACCTCGTCCGTTTGAACAGAGCACACTCCTCGGGTCAGAATTCTCACCTTCCTTTTCTTTGCACCTTCTTCATCCCAGCCGCCTCTTCCTACTCCTTTTGTCTTCACAATCGTTCCACTCTATTGCTGGTGACTTTATTTTATGAAGGAGTACAGTCCATAGAAAGGATCTGAAATGATTGGAGAGCGGTGCTTTGAATAGGATTCACTCTGCTTCAAACTAAAAAGTCCGTTTTTTTAAATTATATTTGAATTATAGATGATCTATATCTCATTCAATAAAATACCTTTAATTGGAATAAATAATATAGCAACAGAAATTATTATCTACAACAATCATTTAAGTTTATACGTTTTTGTCACTCTCCATTACCTTCTACGACTTTATATGTTAGATAATATATTTCTTAAAATATTTCCCTTTCCAACGGTATATTATACATCTATATTATTACTCTTTTTTCCGGAAATTTGTATTCAGCCTGAGAAAATATTTTTCCTTTTTTTTTAGGGAGAAATTTTGAAAATTTAGCATTTAAGCGCTATCAGACTATTTCAATAAGACCTTTCTGATATTAAAGACCATTTAATTGTACATTGATATAACGAGTTTAAACAAAATCGTTAGAGCCGTTTTCGAGAAAATGGTAAAAAAAAGTGTACAGCCAACGGTAAAAAGTTGCACTTTAGGTAAGTCGATTTTGGTGAAAAAGCTCTTGTAACATCATGGGGTTATACCTACCTCAAAAACGCAATTTCAGTTTCGCCCAACTTTTCGTTTTGGAACAAGACTTACCGCACACACACAAACACAGACCATTTTGCGTGACTTGATTAATCGGGCTCAGAGGACCTTAAAACGTTTTTTTTTTTAACTCTGATTCTAAATTTTTCACGATCGCAATACTTTCCCTACCTTTCAAATGACGAATAAACACCGTTTGTTATAAGAAATAATTAGCACCTGATCGTCAGCGCGAAGGATAGGTACTATGAATAAGAAACTGCTATAAGAAAACAAATATGATAAAAAACAGGTATAAAAAATATTTTTAAAAACTGTCACATTAAAACAAATCAAAATAAATGCTATGAAGAAAATTATTAGTGTTAAATACAGTAGTGGATCTAGACTTCGCGGGGCCCCCCTTGGTTAGCACGTAGTGCTGTCTGGGCCTTTGGGAGGTATGGAATACCCCCCAAGAGGAAGGGGGAATCTGGGAGACTCTCTAAAACTATTAATTCCATAATGTATTAGTCATTTATTTAATGTTTCTATGGCGCGTGGCTCTGCGCAGTCGCCCTCTTCGACCCTTCTGGATCCGCCACTGATCAAACATATTCAATAAATAAAACATTTGCTTTGAAAAATATACAATAACTAAAAGAATACAATTATACAATAATTACAATATACAATACAATATACATTACAATTATACAATACAATTATATACAATAAATACAAATAATAATGTAAAAATAAATACAATTATTACTTTCCAACATATATCATTCCTAAAAATATTGTCGGGAACTGAATTAAAATAAACTATAATTATCTGGGCTCCTGTTTATTCCACTCTAATCCTAAATGTGTTTGTATTCTTATTTAGCACTGTTATTCCGTGCGACTTGGAAGTATTTATGCGGTCCAAGTTTTGCGATAATAAAACAAACTAAAAAGTCGACAAAAAGCTGGATCCGAGAGGTGATGAAAGATTCGGGAAGAAATCTAATAAGAGTCGAGGAAATTATGGAGAGAGCGATTATTAAAAAAAAAGGTGTTAAGAAAGGAAGGACTCCAAAGAAGAACTAAAAGGAAGCCAGGTCGGAAATGGTCCAAAATATCAATGAAGCATAGAGAAATTATGAAGGCGTAGTGGAAAAAATGGAAAAAGGATAACCAAGGAAGGGCAAATTGAAATCGTCAGGTGGTTCCTAGTTGGCCTCATCGTAAAAAAAATAAATCAATGGGTGAATAAATAAAATTTAAAAAATCATGACAAACAACATTAGACCGAGCCAACTGATATCGTACCTTGGCTATCTATATTGCTAATACAACTATATTAGAGTACAGTCCATTCTACTGTTGACACCAACCTACACTTGTTTTTCTGCATATATATCCTACATAAATAATTTGGCCGGTCGAAACGATGAGTGGGATAAAAAAAAATTAATATATATATATATATATATATATATATATATATATATATATATATATATATATATAATTTTTTTTTTTCATTTCAAATTCACCTGACTGACCCTTGGCAAATTATTGAAAATAATAAAATCATTTTAATTTCTTAAAAAAATTAAAATTAGGAAATTCAAGAGAAAAAAATAAGTTAAAGACAGGAAATCCTTGTTATTTTGACGCAAAACCACTGAGTTCTTCGTGTACTGTCCAGAAATCGGAAATTATGCTTAAAATGGTTCATTAACATAAATTTAAATAATATTAACTAGAGAAGTACAAACACTTTTTTTTTATATAAAGTGATTGCCTAGGTAGTGGACTATTGAAAATATTTAAAACCCAACTAGGCATCTTCATGCACCAGTAGTAGATACTAAACTAAATTTATTTTATATTTCTTAACAATTAATTATCATGAAATACAAAATTTCAATTCTGATAAATAAATAATAGGCAATAGACAAATTTATACCCTCCAAAACAGTATTCAAAATTTCAAAAGTGGTACGGCTACGAGTATATAGGCAATTTGTTTAATCCCTCGCCTAAGATTTCTAAAGTTTAAATATCTAAGGATTAGAATATCTGAGCGAGATGAAATTCAAGAGGAAGTAAAATCAAGTTTAAAGGCAGGAAATGCTTGTTATTTCTCTGTGACATAATTTACGAGACTATATTACTCTTCTTTACGAGTGCGAAATTTGGCCATACCTGTTAAAGGAGGAATATCCCCTTAAGGTCTTCGAAAATAATTACGTAGAATACTTGAACGGAACAAAGATGAATCCACTGGAGAATTCAGACACCTACACAACTCCGTAATATCTTGACCTGCATCATGCAAATATAATAAATTTAATATTTGCATAAGCGTGTAAGGTTGCTGGGATGGATAAAAAATGGACTAGTATAAAATCAAGCAGTGCGGAACCGACACATAGCGGTCCAAAATCTCGAAAATGTGAAATAATGGTAAAAATCAATTGAGCCTGATCGGTCCTAAAATGTTACCTCTTATTCTATTGTTCTCGAGGAGTGGATACCTACATCAATTTCATGCCGTGGCAAAGTTTGCTAACAATGAAATAAAATGGATCATTCACGATGGAATGGTTTACTTTCGAATATTCTTCTAATGGGAGGAAAATAAGAAAAAATGTCAAGTGAATAATTTTTGGATTCTCTCATTAGTAATGCATGGTAAAGTTTTGCTAGAAAAAAATAAAGCAGGATTCTAATAGAAACTAAAATCAAACCAAAAATAATTTGTAAAAAGCAAAAGTTAACTTTTGTTTATTTTGTAGGGAAGGTATACATCTATGTGCCATGTCTCAGTGCTGCCAGGTGCGCCTTTTGTTTTAATCGTGTAATCTATTTAGTTGGGAGCTATTTTCCTGTGTTTTTTTTTCATTAAATTTCTTTGGTAATAATTACATATCAATATAATCTTGCTGCAAAAATGTGTATTACTTGTTTGTGCCAAGTGAAATAAAATGAATTCGGTGGAAAAAGTGTCGAGGCAGATGCCATACATTAAACGGTGGCATTCCTGGTGATAAAAAAATCTTGCTATACTTTTGCTTAACCTTCTCTGAAGGACGGTTCGAGGATGTTGGTGTATAATAAGGATTGATAAAATGGGTCAGATCACACATTTTTGCTCCTTATTTTAAATATTGGAAGGAATGTGCCCGTAGAATTGAATGGAAGGCGCCAGAAATAGCTTTCAGGAGATTTCGTTTTCCCTCGTAAACAAAAAACAATGCTTAAAATTAGGAATGATTGATTCGTAGTGAAGTTTAGTGAGAATATTTTAAATTTTGAATATAGTTTAGAATATTTATTCCTTTTTATAATTTTTTAATAACCTATGCCGATTTGGTTCAGGGAAAGTGATTGATTTTGCGCGCATATTTTTCATTTTGGACCACTGATAAGCCAGAGGCGTCTGAGGATTATATAGTGTGCGACGATTATCGGTTGTATCAGCATTTCGGTTCCCTAAGAGCTTATTATTATTAATAATAACATTCAAATAATGAATTTTTATCTTGTTCATTCCCCAATTTTTTTTTATCAGTTAAAAATTTAATTAGATCAGATTTTTTCCAGAGTCCTCCGAATTATTTTTATATTATGGAATACCGATTAGTAAAATAATATGGATATAATATAACCATGATTCTCGCATTTAAAAATAGCTATAATTGTGTGAAAAAAAACAATCCTTGAATAATATGTTTTGGGTATATTAAATAATATAAATGGTATGTAAACCTTATAAAGTGGGCACCAAACAGTTGACCCTTTTCTTATTTAGGGCATTTTATTTAGCTACTATCCAAACATTCATGCTTGGCTTCTTACTTATAGCTAGAACCGGGATTTCGTGCAGTAAAATAATTGTAAAACGTGCAATAAAAATGCCAAAACGTTCAAAAATGTGCAACGAAAAATAAAATCTTCCATTTAAGACCGTTACGCTTAAAAAAAAGCTACTTATTTTGTTTTATTTCATTAATTACTATTAACCTCATTATATTATCTCACAAACTCTTATTATGCTACTTTTCGCACGATCATACGTGATTCACACACTGTGGCAACGTATTTTCTGCCAAAGTGTTTTTATTGCCATCTGATAATTTTTTTAATAACATATCGCATGGTGAAGTGAGACAATCCCAAATTTCTGCCGATACCTCGATAACTCAATCCTTGTCGAAAAAGTTGAACCATTGATCTTTGTCGGTAGAATTTAACTCTTCGGATTTACAATCTATCTTGGTGGATTGCCTTTCAATTCTGGTCATTTTTCCTATTTTGGGTTTATATGAATAAGACATAATTCATTAGATGAAAACCACGAGCAGATAACTAACTAGTTAATATCACAAATGTTACAGCATGAATAATTTTTTTGCACGATCAATTTCCGATATTTTTTTAAAATTAGGTTGTACTGAATTTTAATTCCTTCACTCGTAAACATTTATGCGGGATGTTGTTTCTTATCATACCCACTAATTAATTTATTTTCAATAAGTTATTGAAAATGTTTTTGCCCGAAAAACTGTGTGTATGCATAATTATTTTGCCAAATATAGACTGATTGTAGGACTTTAGAATATAAAAGGAAGTGAATGGATTGGTAAGGATTGAAGGGCTTTCCGCGAATCTAAAAAGAGCAAAACCAACATCAATTTTCAGTTTCAGTTCCAGAATTTTCCAGAAAATTGAATTATAGGTAATGTGTTATAAACAGTAACGTATTACTTCGTGGATCTGTCCTAAGTAATTATGCTTCAATGTTTATATTTTCGAGCAATTTACAATTTTTTTTTTAAATTAGAGCTAAATTTGCAGTTTAATGCAGTAAAAGCATAAAACGTGCAATTTACCCAAAATTGTTTAAAATGTGCAATTTAATGCAAAATAAAACTTACATATGTTAATCAGGATCCCTTAATTCGTATAAATAATTTGTCCCCGATCGATTTCAAGCAACTGAAAAAAAATTGCAATTGCACTAGAATCCGGGCTCTACTTTTAGCTATTGCAAGACACCATTTTATATCAATAAAATTTGTTATTAATTAGCCCAGTTAATGGAGCCATGATATATGATATGGATAATATTTGTATATGTACACGACGAGAGAGGGACCCAGATGCCATTAGCATTGTGAGCCTCCTTTGATCTGACCGGCAGAGCATATTTCATAACCGGGCCTGCGTGGGCTATTATTTGAGCCACCCTTCTTGGATCACTCAATTAAAAGAGGCCTTTAATCACTGATTCACTTCCCTCTACAGCCGCTGAAGCATTTCTCCCAAGGCTCGATTGTTCAAAATCCGAGTCCCTGCGGCGGTACGTTCCTCTGAAGATGTAAGGGTATACCTGCACGTTCCGATTATGGATCCGAACCGACCCTCCGGATGCGTTCCGTCATACCTTAACATTTATATTAGACCTCTACTCCTGAAATAATTTGTCTGAAGCATATGGCTACATTTGATCCCCGCTTATCAGGATCCGCTATACCCGAAACCCGGATTATCTGGAACGTATTATTTTGTAATTATGACAATTAATTTCTTACCAGTAACATATGATATGATAGTAGGTAGCTTTTAATTTCGTAGAACAGTGTGAAGAGGCTACCCTTGCCAAAGTATTACTGATAAAACGGTGGCTAAGCATATCCGCGAGAAATCGAGTGAAAAACCAACGCAAAACCACAATTTCAGATTACATATTTTAAATAAATTAAATATTTAAAAAATTAAAATTGCATACTTATGTTATTCAGAGCAAACGGGTTTCTACTATTGCTTGGGACTTTGTTTTGGAACTTTCTACTGTTGTCCTCTAGCTGGGATCTCCTGGAATCCTGTTTTGCCATGCATAGATATGGGAGGGAGTGAAGCTTGGTTCGGAGGTCCCTTGGCAGAATATATACATTGAATGTGCTCAAGATGATTTATTATATTTATTTTTTATCATTATTATATTTTTTACAATTATTTTTCTTTACTCTGTATATATGGTATGAATGAACCTCTAATACCTATTGCCCTTAAGAGTGGCAGCTTATATTATTTTTCAATGAAAACGTTTATTTCTCTCTTGATTTATTACGCTAATGCTCCTGTTGTGATTGTTTTACAATAAATTATCTAGACACATATTATAAATGGCAGGAGCATAACTTTCATTCGGCTCCAATTAATTGTATTTCACTATACAGATATTGGATTGTCCTATTTGGACCCTGTCCGCTTAAGGCTATTGTTTAGTCCCACTCATCTAGGTAATCACGATCATAACATTTTATACATTTGTTTTAATTACTTGTTGCAAATTTTCTGTCAATATTATTATAGAGATAAAATATTTATTATGATTATCAACTATAATTAATTTATTTTTATACAATTTATAATTTCTGCATAGTGCGTACCAAGATTTTGCTTGTCTTTTTTATAATTCACGATTTTCTTATTATTTTTTTTAGGAAGCCTATTTCTTTCTTAAAAACTAGCAATATAAAATGACGAGTTCCTACAAACTTAGGAAGAATACACAAAAATAGTTTATAGTACAAATTACGAAAAAAACTCGAAATATAAAAATTTAAAAATTATGCTACTAATCTTAAAAGGAGGTCTATAATGAGATTTAAATAATAATATTCAAACTGTAAGTAGTAAATAAGGATTCAAATACTATATTCCATTATTAAAAATTTCCGTACTTTTGAAATTTCATATGATTTCTCTTTTATTAAAAGGAATGATGAAATGATGGAAATAATGCTTGAACAATTTTAAAATTTAAAAGTACAAACAAATATACGTGGTGGGGGAAAAGGTTGGTGTCGTGCAAATATTGTTTAAAAAAATTATAGCCACTCGTACAAACATTCAATAAAAAATATTTCTTTTAATAAGAAACCGAATTGGTTCGGGAGAATAAATATTTGAACTGGGGCGGTTACATTTTGTATGAGAAATATCTCCCTGGTTATATTTTTATTTTGTTTTATGAAGGTCTCTCAGTCCTGATTTGTGTCAATCTTTATCGTATTGGTTCAACAATTATTTATTTTATTTTTTTATTATTTATTTATTTCCTTTTCGAGAATAGAGGTAATATTTATGAAAATTCAAAATAATTATAAATGCTTAGTCAAGAGGTGTTGGACATTAATTTCTATATAATATTAAATACATTTTTCTGGAGCCATAAGAATGATCTCGTTCATTTGATAGTAGTTACCACATCAAGTGTTTAAACAACAAGGAAAACACTGAATCTAAAAACAAGAAAGGCTTTATAAATTTCAAAAATTAAATACTAATATTTTATTTTATAATTTTGAATTCGAATGAGCAAAACAAATTCAAAAATAGAAGTATATTTTAATGAAGCATATAAAATTATATAACCAATGAATAACTTTAAAATTGTTTGAACAAAAAAAAAATAGCATGCTAAAACATATGTTTAATTATTGATTCTAAAGGCACAACTTAAAAATATGTAATTTGTGTGGTAATCGTTTTCAAAAAACTCTCTGTGAAAAATATTTATGAAATAAATAACAATTATGAAATAAAGTTTCAAGTTTCAAGAAAACTAGATAGCACAATGGTTTATATTCCATGAATAGCACATTGTAATTTTTTCCAACTAGAACTTTTATGCATATACATTTCTTATATGTAATAGATAAGACCGATTATATATCTGTGTTACATTTTTTTTTAAATGGTTTATTTCGGCATAATTTTGTCTATTACACGTAATGTTATATTTCTCTGTATCAGTGTTGGGTAAAATGTAATTCCAATAACAAATACAATTTCTTACCAATTACTGAAATTTTATTCATCCAACTCCAAATTACAGTAATTGGTGAGAAATTGTAATTGAAATTGGAAATACATTTTTCCCAACATTGCTCTGTATTTTTCACTGTATATATAGATATAAATTTTCGTCGAAGGGTATGCCGAATATTATTTGCTATTTTTGATGAAAAACCCCCTCAAACTTAATTATCATTCATTTATCTCAACAACGTTTTGGACCAATGCATTGTCTATTTTCAAGTCCACACATTCTATAAATATATATCAAATTTAATATATCATCATATAATCATCGTGACATTTAATTATTAACAAGCATCTATGATATAATAAAAACAACAATTAAAAAGCAATCTTCGATAAAATTAAAATAACTATTGTATTGCATCTCTTTCTGTTGATCATAAATTCCAATGTTGAGCATAGTGAAAGAAACGGAGTAAATATTGAAAACTGAAATCCATCTAAAGAAAACTGTGGAATTCAGACTAATTTAAAAATAACAGCGGTCGCTAAAGAGAACCATTTTAAATAAATAAAGATTAAAACAACATTTCTCTAGTATAATAAAAGTAAATTAAAACATATAAAAATTACTGGAACAGTAGGTTATAGTTAACATTTTTGAACTGTTTGTTATGTTTAGTATGCCATTGCAAAAATTATAAATTATTAAAAAAACCTTGGATAGTTAAAAATTGTTACCAATGACCTATGTACCAGGAATTTAGATAAATTTGGATTTATTGTTATTTAATAGGATATATATTGTTGTGCATTATGAATTATTTTAAATTTATCTGGGTTTTTTTTTTAAGAATATGCAAAATTTTTAAATTATATTCGAAAATGGCTTTAATTTGGTCAGCAATAAAATATTATTTAGAATACTCACCCATTTTTAATTTTAACCTTAAAAATTTATACATTTTCTTCAACTTAATGATGTTTATAATATTGTATTTATTGGTTTATTACCTCCGCCCCTAAGGGTCATTGCGTAACAGTATAATAGCAAATTTGTAATAGTATAATTTTTTGTTTTTAAATAAACGCTTTTGTATATTTTTAAAAATTGTCTACGACTGGTACGTTTGTACTAAATACTGGTAGGAATTGTTTTTTAAAATTATATACCATCTTTTATATTCATAAATTATAAAGAAATTCTGCTAATTTTAAATTGTCTAATTAATTAAAAGACTGACTTTAAAAAGCATTTTATTAAAGGGGCATTGTTTTTGTTCATTTTATCAACAAGAAAAACTGCTTTTGTTAGGTTTATTTTCAGTCGAGTACGAAGCTGGGTTCCACTGGAAGAACCAATAAGAATACGCATGGCAAAGTCTGAGGGGTGAAGGGCAGACAGAATAGATAAGAGGGGTAGATGTATCCCAGGGCTGGCAACCCTCCAACTTCAATATTCCCTGATGAGGTGGCCGCACGCCTTCAGGCTCACTTACTACGAACAGTGCTGCCATTGTTTGAAATCAACCTTTGTTTTTGCTTGTCCACGTGTCTGCCTTTAAGAAATAGCCACTGACTTTTCTGTCTTCCTTTTCATTATTTTTTATTCCCCCCCTTTCTTTTTTTTTAAAGAAAATAACAACAGCAGTGAGTATTCTAACTATTTAAGTGAGTACTTCTCAAACGGAAAAACATACCAGCAATATTTAAGTTGTTCGCTAATAAATATCTAGGCGTGTGTTACTGCATAAATATTATATATATATATATATATATATATATATATGTGTGTGTGTGTGTGTGTGTGTGTGTGTGTGTGTGTGTGTGTGTAAAACCAACAAAAAAATAAATTTCTTATTCGGTAGAACCCCTTTTATCCGAAATAATGTAGGGGCTTTTCCGGATATGAGATGTTATGATTAGTAAATAAAAAATTCCTTTATATTAATGAAATTTATTGAAGTATTGCTCAAAAAAAGAAAAAAAAAGTTTACTCAATATAGATTACAACTCGCTTCCTTTTACCCGAACCATCATCACTTTACACTTTACGTATCGCACAAAATACACTGAATTACAATAAAATAAAATATAAAAACAATCTTCGGAGTTATAATTTCAAGAGACAATAAAGAAGTGAATTCTTAGTTTAAAACAGAATGGAGGGTCAATGTTATTCCCTATTTTCACAATAACATTAATTAGCGGATCAGACTCGCTTTTCCCAAAAAAAACATTTGCCTCAATTTTAAGAAATTCAAATATATTTTTGTAAAATAAGAAATATGTATACGTTTTTTAGAAATATAATTGGATGCAAGGTACATCCATTTAAATGCGTATGTATTTAAAATTAAAAAACTTTACAAATTTTCTTTTTTGCAAACTTTATATGCTAATATTTTTTATACTGTATTTTAAATTAGCAATTCAAAATTATGAATTTCTGTTAACATTATACGATATAATTTCGGATAAGTTAATTGTGAACCTAAACACAATTAAAAAAAAACAAAAGTACATAAAAGAAAAAAGAAAGAATCCGGCTAACCCGGGTGCGGATATGGCCGATCCAGATAAGCAGGGTTTTACGGTACTTCAAAAATCAAAAACACCAGCTCATTGTTTATATTAGTTTATGCAGCAAATGTTTGTATTGAGATAAAATTAAAAAATAGACAGTATAATGAGATAAAAAATTATACTATATTAATAAAAAAAAAATTTGCCTTCCGCAATATATACCCATTTGAAAAAAAAAAATTAATTTTCTCTGAAACTGCATCATGATTACATAATATAAGTGCTAAACATGCCAAATAACAGATCAGCCAAATTCTTAAATAACAAAATCATTAAAAAGAAAATATTCTGGTATGAATAACAAATTATTCTATCGCAATACTAAAATATAATAATAACTATAAATAAAAAAAGGATTGACTTCCAGATTTAGAGAATTATTGGGAGTTTAAATGAATGAAACATGCTTGGAAAAAGTACAATCAAAGAGTAGCCTTTCTATATACAACTACAGCAACTAAAATAGGAACATACAATTAATTGGTGTTGATCAATGTTTTGTAAACTCATTGAATTTCTACTGTTAAAATGTCCATCATGGAATAAATATTCAAGACTCAATCAATATGATTTAGTTGTTGTAAAAACAGACGTTTCGACCAAAAGATATCGATCCAAATAACCGAAACTTCGGTTTTTGCAATTAAAAAATCATTTTGACTGAGTCCTGAGTGTTTATTCCATGATATATATCACAGTTGATTATCTACCGTCTAAAATGTCCATCTTTATGAAAAGGCTTTTAGTATTTTGAAAACATTAAAGAAAACCGTTTGAAAAATAAAAAAGTGAAATTTTAATATTATAAACGATATTATTTTATGTTTGATAAAACAATATATCTTCTAAACTGATGGTAAAACAGAAACAGACTGGTTAGAAACCTAATAATTGATCTATATATATATATATATATATATATATATATATATATATATATATATATATATATATATATATATATATATATATATACCCATTTCTATATAGCAATATTGTATAATTAATTTTATGCCAAAGATATAAAAGAAATGGCTAGATTAATTTAATTATTATTATTATTATTATAGATTAATTAAGCCAGACTAATCATTTCATGAGAAAGATCGTCCGGAGTTGATTCTGACCGATTCCGAAGGAGCATAATTTTATTTATTTTTTTAAATCGATTTTTATAACAATAACTTGAATTTTCAACTTCCCTTTAATATTAAGTGAGCAATAATTGCTATAGTGGAAAATGTTTGCCTTTTTTTTCAATTAATTCTCGAGAATTTTAAACAAAATTAAACCAACATATTGATATAAAATTGTTACGAACACTAAGCCAAATACAGATATAAATAAGCAAATGATTTTAATCTCAAGGTTGACCTTACTTTGGATGATGACTTTGGAAAAGCTTGGTGAAGTTATTGAACTCTTATAAAGTATGCGCCTCAAGAAAGAAGTTTAGCATCGGTCATAGTTTCTTATAAACCCATTTCTGAGCATACTTTTAGAGAAGACTTAAAATATGCTGGATTATTTTTTGGGGTTAAAAGGAAGTGTCATTATTTAGTTTGAGTATCTGCTGGGAGAAAATATTTATAGCAATATATATATATATATATATATATATATATATATATATATATATATATATATATATATATTCATTTTATTTTGTCTTATTTGTAAATATAACAATCCACCATCTTTGGACAAAAAGTGATTCATGACATAAATACGAGTTGAATAAATCGAAATAAAGAGTGCGCAATAATAAAGCAAAAAAAAATTGTTAAAATATATTTATCTCCTTTTCTTCATCTTCTCTTCGATTCTTCTTATTTACTTATTTCGGTTTATTTGATTTTATACTACTTTATATTCCCATGATTAGAGCACGGATTCTAGTGCAATTGCACTTTTTTTCTGCTAGCTTGAAAGCCTTTAAGACCAATTTATTTACACGAATTAATGCATCCTGATTAACATATGTAAATTTTATTTAGCATGAAACCGCACGTTTTTAACTCTTTCGTAAATATATATATATGTATGTTTTGTGTTTTACTGAAAAAAATTGCATATCTGGCCGTAATTAAAAAAAATATTTTTAAGTTGTTTAAAAATGACGAAGGAAAGTTTAATTGAAGTAATATATGCCTGTTAATAATGCAGTGAATAAGATTCAATTTTCTGAAAAATTCTCAAAAGGTTTTCAAGTTTTTTTTTCTCTCTTTAGATTCGTGGAAAGCCAGTAAACCTCCACCATTCCCTCAGCGTCGGAAACCGAGAATCAATTCAACGAAGATTTATGTTACGCTATGTTTAATTCAGATATTCCTTTCAACAAATTAGGGTCACAATCTTTTGAAGATATGTTTTTACTAAAATAAATTAAATTAAAAATTCCTAACGAAAGCACTCTGTGAAGAAACTGCAAACGTAAAACGAGTCGACCCTTTCAAAAATTCGGCAAGCACGGGATCACTATATTTACAATATTTATATTCACTGTAATTACACAATGGTAGACGAGATCACAGATTCAAGCGGGCTATATATTTGTAATATATAGGTTGGAGAGAATAAATTTCGAAAGTTCTACTGTTTGTAACGGATGCCGTACTCTACATAGTAAGACCCGGTGATGCATTAAACATTTTCTTTCCAAACATTGTCCATGCTACTTGGCAAATGGATTAAACCGAGTGGTGGAAAGGGAGCACGATATTTTTATAAAAATAATTTGTTGGTAGCTCATATAATTGTATATAGCTCATATGTAGCACAGCTAATTGTGACAAAAGGTTATTTTAAATTTATAAAGAAGCTAGATTTGAAGGAACTTGTAACCTTTCGAACTTTTTTACTTTCTTTATTGTTTAAGTTGATGACGTTTCGGACGGAACTAGTCCATTTTCAAGTCTACAGAGATAATCTACAACAACTTGTCAAAAATTACTGTACAATAAACAAATCTTAATGAATATTATATTATAAATATTTTTTTTTATATTGTCCACAATCACCATTTAAAAATTAAATATCACTTAGCTTCACTAAAAACATCTCATAACACCACTGGTAAAATAATTGAAAAGTAGCCAAATAAAACATTTATAATTAGAATTTATTTCATAATATAGCTACCTGCATATTTGCCTTCATAACTTTTTTATCTGATCCAAATCTGGATTATTGTCATTACTTTTTTATAATAAAATATTAATTTTATATGCCCAGTAAACAATAAGCTCCGCGTTCATTCCACAATACTCAATGCAAACAATTATATCTATGAACTATTAGTATATCAATGAATGAATTATCTTAGCATACCGTTGCGTTCGTTTCCATTGCTTCTCCTTATGAAACTGAACTGTGGTCTGTTTTTTTCTGGCATTCAAAGGGATTGACTACTATTGCTAATCACTAATGTGTTTACACTTAGTTGTAATTATCACATTTTAATTTTATTGATAATGTCACCATAATGCTCAATTCATTTTACACCCGTCTTGAAATTTACTTCATTTTTTATATGCGTTTTTTTGTAATATATATGGACTCAATAAATTTTCGTCCTCTGTATTTAAAATTTTGGCATTATCAAAATCAAATTTATGATTGTAGACGCTACCATGTCTGGCTAATGCTGTTTCATTTATGTTATTGTGTTTTTTTACATTATTTTTATGTTGATTAATTCTAGTTTTTAGATTTTGTGATTTTTCACCTATATAAAAATTGATCCGGGCATTGTTGGCAATTAATTTTGTAAATCGTGTTTTGCCTATTTTCTTATCTATTTTATCTCTTGTGTTAGTAATAAATTTATTCAATTTATTATTATTATATACCCGGAACTTAATTGTATTGTGAATGCTTTCTTGATTTTATCCGTAATTCTCAGGATGTATTTCAATTTATGAAATTGCTTGTTGTTTATATTTTTGATATTTGTGTCATTATTTTTTTTTTTTCGATGGTGTTTTGATTTTCCTTGTTAATTATTTCAAAATGATCGGTGATCATGCCTTTTTTTCATTTGTGGACAATAGAGAAAATTTATTAATTGTATAATATTCATTAAGATTTGTTTATTGTACAGTAATTGTTGACAAAATATTTTTGTAGATTATCTTTGTAGATTTGAAAATGGACTAGTTCTGTCCGAAACGCCGTTGACTTAAGCAATAAAAAAAGTTAAGAAGTTTGACAGGTTAAAAGTTCCTTGAAATCTTGCGTCTTCATACATTATAAAAATTAATTCCTGTGAACATTTCCATCCTACCTAATTTTATGACGAAGAAATAGTAATTTATGTAATAAAGCAAAATACATATGTAGATGTAATTTGTTTTCTCGTTAAAGAAGAGAATGGCAGGATTATTTTTTTTTGTTTCACATTTTGTCATTTTTATTGCACGTTTTATAATTATTTTACTAGACGAAATCCGGAATCTACCCATAATAATCAGATTCAAAAGCATTTCTATTAAAATATTAAAAAAAAATAAAAAAGTGTAGATAATCAACTAACTGAATGAGGAGGGGAGAGGTGAAAAAAATCGAAATCAATTAGTTTTAAAATTTATTAAATCTGAAAAAAGGTTATAAACCCTACTGATAGAGTATCGTCTATATAACAATTTTCTTAAATATAATTCAAACATAAAAACTGGCCTAATATAACTCTACGCCCTAATAAAAAAAAATATAGCTTATCTAATAACTAATTATCACCTAAAAACTAGTGCAATTTACATGAAATGGCACGCTTTCATGCATTATAAAAATGTATGAACAAATTCTATTCTTCCTGCAACACTAGAAATCATGAAACGTCTCAGGTCCAGTATCTTATGAAGAGTGATATGGATATAAACTATTTTATCTGATATATGTAACCATTCATATCACAAAAAAAAAAAAAAAAAAGTAGGTTCAGTATTGCTTGCTCACCATTTCAATTGGGTACATAATTGTATAAGGTCAATGATTTGGCCTTTGAGAGACGAGTCGTTCGATAATAAAACCTACGGGACGGGCCGTTTTTTTAAATATAAGCGCGCCAAGGAAAATACGTTTTCGCATGCATAAGCGAAAGTAGTTAATGGAATTTTAGTACATGAAAAATAAGCAGAAATCGACCAAATAAACAACAAAATTTGTACATTCGTTACATTCGAAACTTTGGTTATAATTTCGTCTTGTTAATAAAAATCGAAATCTGTAGAGTCCACCCAAAATTCCGGGGAACAAACTTCCATGGGGGTCGAAATGGGGGGGCTTGATATTCACAAAATAACTTTGCGAAAAATTTTATTATATTTTTTTTTTAAATCACTCTTTACTTGTGATGTTTTTTCCTCAGCCCTCGGTTGAGCTAAAGATACCCAACTTCTAGGAAAACTCATTATATTAAGCTTTAATTTCGTATAAATGAAGTAGAGCTTTCTTTTGTGTCTGGGAAAGAGGGCTGAGAAAAAATTTTATAAGTCTTGAGCGATTTTATAATAATAAAATAAAACTTTTATTTTGGATTATGGGTCAATATGAACTTTTTTGTTGCACTTGAGGTTTACTATCACCTCTTTAAATATTTACTGTGATTTAGGGGACAGCCTGTTTATAATTCAGCCTTAAAATGTGATTTGTCTGTATTTTTTACATAAAATCAGTAATAGCTTCTCAAGTGTTCATTGCATCGTTTTGAAAGTGGTCTAATTTGATTCAGAAACAAAAATACTATGAGGAACGACATATTACTCAGCTTAATTTGTGCAAGTTATTTTGCGAATATCCCGTCCCACATTTCGACACCTCTCCCCCGTAAATTTGGGCAGACGGCAGATTTCGATTCTTATTCAACAAGACAAAGAATGAACAAATTTTGTCAATTTTTCCTGACACAATTTTTGACAATATAGATACTGGACCACTTTAGCACTAACTCGTTACTTGTATCCAACTTTGGGCCAAATCTGACAAAACATATTACCTATATATGAAATATATAGTAAGGGGAAGTATTGCGATCGTGAAAATTTTCGAATTCGAGTTTTCAACGGAAATACACGTTTTAAAGTTCCCTGATTCCAAATAACCAAGTCTCACAAAATGGTCTGTGTGTCTGTGAGTCTGGGCGTATGTAAACAGCCTAGCTCAAAAACGAAAAGTTGTGCGATACTGAAATTACGTATTTGAGGTAGGCACATGCATGTGATGTTACAGCAACTTTTTCGTAAAAATCGATAAACCAGAAGTGGCAATTATATCACGGATTTTACAATTTTCTCGTAAACGGCTCTAACGATATTGATGAAACTTGCCTAATGTATTCTCCTTAAAGCCCTTTAACTTTTCAGATTGTAGTATATCAACGAGAAAATGCAGTGTAAAAAGTTATAGAGAAAAGAAAATTTTATTTGGGCATAATTCAAAACGTATTTTATGGTAAATCATGTATGAAATCATATGAAAGGTGATTCAATTGTCTAAAATACAAAAATGAATCATCGAAATCGGACCGGAATGAGCAAAAATATAGTGTATCTTATGAGGAGTACTAGACCCTAGATGGATAACCGAGTGCATCCGAAAGGAGATGGATGCGACCGAACATCCTGCTACCAATCCACCAATCTGTTGTCAAAAATACGCTCTGTAATAATGTAATGTAAGAATATAAAAGCAGAAATTAGCTTTATAATTTCTACTTTTATATTATTGAACGGAAACAAAATGTTTCCATGGAAACTAAACCGAAACTTTTAAAATATATTTTCAATTTGATAGACCTAAAATGCATAAGTAGTGTACAGAATTTTTGTACTAAAGATGTGAAGAAGTGAATGCTGCCGAGTTCATTTCAAGTATTGTTTATGTGAACTCTTTAAAATTATATTAAAAAGATGATTATTAGAGAACGGTAAGGGAAAGTTGTTTGATGCGCATACCTCACCAGATTTTTTGAAATATAGGTGTGTCAAGGAAAATATGTTTATGCATGCATAAGCGAATGCGGCGGATTGAATTTAAAAAAATTGATATGGGACCATATATGCACTAACCCGCACAATCCTATAAAATTTTATCAAAATCGAATTAAGGTTAGTAGATGTTATGCCCTTCACATGGATTTAACTATAGACATACAGACAGACATGGAACCAATTTAGTTCCTTGATGTCTAAAACGTAAAACGCGAGTGAGAATTTTGGATTCTGAGGACAAAAGTTTCCTCCATGAATACAATGCTATCCTACCTTCGGTACTGACGAAGCAAAACTAAATAATAATACTATGATGAGTAATCAAACAAAATAAAGAAAATTAAAATTAAGGTTATAATAATAATAATATAAAATAAAACTTGATAAAAAAATATTGATGCTTGACCAACACTTATGCAAAATAATCCGCTTAAGATATCACTCAACCAGCAAGTTTTTCCACCCCAACCTATCAAAGGAACAGGTATTCACTATATAAGTATGGAGCAGGAGGATCTCCAGGATCAAGCTCGGCTGGTGGCGGAAACTTTATTGGCTGTTTAATCAGGCCTTAACCCACTCAGCTAATCTACTCCCAATGTGGCGTGATCCACTATTCCACCTCATTACTATCATTTTAAAAACAAATAATAAAGAACGGTTGCATGAGGAAATCCGGTTTCTAATTATCATTATTATTAAGAAGAAGAAGCCGTCGATTTTCTGAGATTATAAAACATAAAAAAAAAAAGTCTATATCTAAAACGAGAGGGCTCATCCACGGATTGGCTAGAAGTAAAAGGGCATGGCAATACTAACAAGCGGACCGTAGAGGAGTTCTAAAGATGGGACTGGCAATTATAGGTAGAGTTGGTCGACGGCTATAGGGCACAAAGGGAACTGCCACCGCCAGCCCTTCTTATCTCCTCTTTGTTAATCACCCGCAGACTTTAATCTTCTTTCTAGTTTTTATTCAGTTCGCTAACGTCAACAGTTGATTCGCCGGCGGGACAATTGCAATTCGACAACATGAAGACAAGGGATTGGAAAAATTTAATAACTTTTTTTTTAATTGTTAATACACATGTGAAAATATTCTACTGGCGATGGTAAAACCTGAAACAAGATTCGTTCTGCACAAGAAATCTCTCTCGTCTTATTGAATGATCAAGTATCCATTTTATGTAGGAGGAATAGCCGTATCCCCAATTTGGAATTAGTCCGCACACGATAATTATAATTGATTTTAGTGTTTTTTTTATTTTATTATTAAAATTTTTTAATTTTAATTTTTTTCTTTCCTGTTCACAGATATATTTTTGCTTTCGCTTACCTATATGAAATGTATATTAAGGAGAAGTATCGCGATCGTGAAAAATTTCGAATCCGAGTTTAAGCAACATTTTCGCTAAAATCGGAAATGCCACTTTATATCATTGGATTTTACAATTTTCTCGAAATATGTTCTAATGATTTTGACCCAACTCGTTATATCAGTGTATAATTAAATGGTCCTTAATATCAGCTAGGGGTTATCCTGATTGAAATGGATGGGGCTTAAATGCCGAATTTTTAAAAATGGCATCCTCGAAAGTAGCTTTAATTTTTTTAATTTGAAATAATTGACCGTCTCTCATTGTTGTCATTAATAATAAAAAAAAAGAAGATGAATATAAACTATGAAAGAATTTGATAATTAACTGAAGAAGAAAAAATGAGAAATATTTTCCCAGGTTTAAAATAAATTTCCGGAAATAAGAGTAGTAATACAGACGTATTTTATACCTTTCGAAAGCTAATTAAAATTAATTAATTCGTAAAATTAATATCTTACATATAAAATGGTAGAAGGTAATGGAGAGTAACGAAAAGGGCATAAACATAAGTGATTGTTGTAGTTAATAATTTATACTTGCATGTTATTTAATGGAAACTAAATATAATTCCTATGAAAACTACATAGAATTCCAATGGGAACTGAATAGAATTCCAATGGAAGCTAAATAGAATTCCAGTGGAAACTAAACAGAATTCCAATGGAAACGAAATAGAATTCCAATGGAAACTAAATAGAAAATTTTAAAATTGATTTCAAGTATGGTGGTGAGTGAAAGTTGTGTGATGCAGCGCACAAGATTTTTTGTCTATCAAGTTCATAAATTTAACTTTATCTTTTATTTACTTTTTTTCAATTTAAGTATTTATATTTTATTATTCTCATATATTAGTTTAACTATATATAAAAAAAAAAATCTTTCATGATTATAAGTAAGTATATGAACCATTTTTTCTATTACTATTTTTTTTGTAGTGTTATACGTCGATTTTCGAAAAAAAAAAAAGTTATTGGTAGTTTTAGTAAGATATAGATATTTTCTTTTTATATTTATAATCATACATTCAATGGAGCACGATTGTTGATAAAGTAATCAAAAGAGTTTTAGCCATAGCATTTTATCGCGAAAAGATTTTGTATTTAAGATGGAGTAAGGATATCCCTAATAACCATACTTCAAACAACTTCCTAATTAAAATTATTATTTATGATTATAATAATTATTTATGATGAGTACTTCACTTTACTAAGCGTCAAGGATAAATAAACTCAAAATATATAAAGGTTATTTTTAGTTTAAGTTATCTTAATGAAGTAATTCACTTTTTGCACTTGTTTAATTATATTTTATTTTTTAATATAACTGAAATTTATTCTTGGTAAATTGTATTATTTGTATAATATATGCCTTCGTTTAAATTATTATTTTTTACATTAAAAAATCCATTTCGGAAAAGCCAATATCTAAAAATTATGAGCTTAAATTTTCTCTTGTCATTATTTTTCATAGAAAGTTATGATTAAAAGTGATATAATTCCATTCAAAGCTAAATGTATATTTTTTATTGCGACTTCAGTATATACTGCCTTAAATTCTTTAGACCATATAACTAAATATGGAGCACTCCCAGCTTCTTGGTGGTTGTAAGGTCCATCATCAGGTTGGAAGGTAACTTTCAAAATTGTTTTAATTATATATTTTTTTAGCTAATTAAGTTTTCTGAAGATATAATTATACCCTTAAAATTGTAAGATTTTTATTCGTTTAAAAATACGGCGATCAAACGGCAATTGCGTCCATTTTCGAGTTAAAAAAAATTTACGCAGTAGTAATTCGAAACGCCGTCTTTTTAAGCGCACTAACTATAAATTAAAGAGTATAATTTTACTTCCAGAAACCTTGATTGAATAATATTAATGGAACCCTTCGAAGAGAAAATATTTTCTATATTTTGAAAAATATATATTTATCTGGTGCAGCAAAACATTTGGTTAAAAACTATTTCTTTTCCTGATGTAAGTTATCAAGTATTTAAAAATAATACTGCCACCAAAATTTCTTCCATTTGCAACAAATAGACACTGTTTGGATAAATCATTTCTACTTAAAATTAATATCTGGGACCGAAATTATTTTATTTAATTAGATTTATTATTTTATTAGTTAACTTGGATATATACAATAGTCGTATGTTTTTTACAGCCATGAAATTTACTATAATTTTACTACATTATTATTATTGTTATTTTGTTTTTAATTATTATTAATATAGATATACCAAGATAAGGTGGTGTCAGCCCAAGCTTCTCTTATTTATATCATAAGGCATTTATGATCTTTGGAAAAGTTCAAAACAGAAAACAAAACGCTTATTCTGCTTTCTTAATCCTCCTAAGTTCCATTTTTTTTGTTTTGTCCCTTCATGTTTACTTCTTTAACTTCCTCTTATGGCCTTTCAGCGTTGAGTTCCTTCGTGTTTACTAAAATATTTAAAT
This sequence comes from Rhaphigaster nebulosa, assembly GCA_948150685.1. Lineage (NCBI taxonomy): Eukaryota > Metazoa > Arthropoda > Insecta > Hemiptera > Pentatomidae > Rhaphigaster > Rhaphigaster nebulosa. The sequence goes on along the minus strand of OX411307.1, from coordinate 116,301,037 downwards.
TCATATTTTTTGTAAAAATTAATGGGCAATACAATTTAAAATGAAATAATCAATAGGAAATAATTCATTTAAAAAAAAATAAATACAAAAAATGTTTTCGGATGAGATTTAATTTGAATAAATTACCGCCGCTATTATTTATGTTTAATGACAGGCGTTTCGTTCTTTTTCATTCACGCCTATTACAAATTTTGATTTATTTTATTAAAAAAGAGTTTTCCTAGGTTAAGCGATAACGTCTATGAATTTTCGTGGTACAAAAACTCTAATTCTAAAAATTTGAGCAAAATCCTTACAAGGAATTTCGAGATCCATTTTTCAGACAAACAGATTGTATTAAAGTATAGGATACACATTTTTATAAATTATATGTACTTTTAAACACTAACATAATATAGACGAACGTTTTATTGGGAAAATAAATTATTTTTAATCAAATGACTTGCCGGGCCGAAATTTTTTTATGAATTTTAAATGTTACATGCACTGGAGAATGGCCATAAGCTGGGCCGAAACGTCGTGCTAAATATGTTGTAACAAGTAGTACACATTTCTGTATTTAACCTGGAGGCCATTACGAAGGCCTTGAAGAAAAATATTTTTTCTCCAACTTAAAAATTCAATTTAAATTTAAATACTATAATCAATAATATCGACTAATATTTATCAAAACTAAATAAAAAATACTTTATGAAATACAGAAATTGATTTTTTTTTCCTCGGGCCGGTAGGTTCACTGCCGACTCTCGAAGAACAGTTGAATGGTAGAGCTACTAAAGTATACAGTTACGTTTGCCATTTGTTCCGATGAACAAACTTATCAGGTCCATCTGTCTCTCCTTCCTCTTCTCCTTTGTGCCCCTGCGTAATGTTGTTTTGTTACAACTTCTCTTTCCTATCTCGGACGATTTCGGCTTCATCTCTTTGTGATTTTTTTGTGGGAAACGTTTCGTTCCTTGCGGGCTTAGCTTTCAGCCACTTTTCTCCCTTAAATTCTCACTTATCCCGTAAAAGTAAACTGTACGGAAGTGACGTGTCTAGAACGCGTTATCATGTCGTTTAGATATCGTCTAAGAGGAACTACAGTTTAAAAATATCTGCATGAGGAATATTAGAATGGTTATTTGTATGAAAAACATATTTTGTATTCAATATTACCGAAAACTCTGAACCTACTTTCTCACACGAACTCTGAAATCTCTTAACAAACTATTTAAAATATATATTTTTTGAAATTTAAATAATAATAATAGCTTTAAAATAATTAATTAAAATAATTTAAAATTTAAGTTTAGCGAAGCTATATTTACTTAAATAATTCTCAGTTGCTCTCACTTTATTTTTTTTTTTAATCTATTACCGATTTGTCATTTCGATATTTTTATTTTATTTTAAATAATTCATCGAATTCAGTACAAAAATTTTGGGGAAAAAAAATATATGATATAATAAAAATACATTTGATACGATTTTAGACAAAACCTCGATAATTATAGAAAAAAGTGTTTTCTCTATTTTTTTAATAAATTGTAACAAACATCAATGTTATCGTATTTTACATAGGGATTCCAAGGTTTTAAATCAACATCAAATATTAATTCACCCTTATTATATTATAACTCCTTGTGTCCAAAACGGAAGTTTTTTATATACAATTTACAATTGTGTTAACATCTATACTGAAGGCATAATATTCTTTTATAACTCCATACCCGCCCAAACCCGTTAAATCTTTATACATTTTTAATCTTTCCAGCAAGTAATTCCAGAACACCCTCTGAGACATCGGGAAAGGATAAGATCCCATGATCTCCTATAGGCTCTTTATAAATACATAGAGAAACAAAAGAGAACGGAGAGAGGGCTTCTACGATTATTTTCAACCCCTGTTTTCACAAGAACTTTAAGAAGAATTAGCCTATTACTCGCTTCTTCAATAAACGCATACACTTCGCTTTTAGGAATTCACATAATTATTACAAAACGCGAATTATGTATATGAAAAAAAAAAGAAGAAATAATATAAGATACGATCCAATCAACAAACATGTGTATTGAAAAAAACAAAAAACAATTTTTTTTTATCAATGCATCTTAAATTACGTAATAAAAATGTGTACTTCTTTTAAAATTTTCTATCTGTTTATTACAAAAATAAAGAAATTACAAAAAAAAAAAAAAAACTTACTGGACCATCCGGAATTCGGATATGGCGGAACCACGGCATTTCTTCTTGCAATCTGGTGTCTACATGCTCATAAAATTTTTTAAAATCTTATTTAAAATTAAAAATATTATTCCGTCGTGAACCTATGACATTCTGTCCATTAATAGTTATGTTGCAATTATTTCTAAATAGCAATGGCGTACGCAGAGGGAAGGATTGGGGATATATCCCTCACCTCTCCCCGAAATGTACGAAAAAATATGATTTTCATACATACCAATATAAGGTTTGTATTTTGAGTAATATTCACTAAACATTTTTGATCCAATTTTCATACTTATCCTTAAAACTTACGACAGATTTGGATTTTATAGGCGTTTAGGTGATCATTTGCTTTCTTCTTCTTAAATCAATTCTTAACGGAAAGCCGCCGAACCGTCTGCGGTAATTCGCGACAGTAAACCGGCTTTGCGCCCACGTCAATGAAGACATTAAAAGCATAAAATCTTCATTTGATAAATATGGCGAGCTAAGTTTTGAGCTAAGCTAGAGGCTTTCGAAAATAGAAAGCCACCTCGAGGGCCAGTCGAAGGTTATAGAGGATCTGACTACCGAAAATAAAGTACTAAGATCTAGAGTTGGTGAGCTAGAAGTTAGATTCTATAAGGCTGAACAGGGTCTACTATCCAGGTCGGTAAAGATACAAAACATACCGATCCGCGCGGGGGAGACTCCAACGGTCCTAGCTGCCAACGTGGGAGCCGTCCTCGGTATCAAAATTATTAATTAACGTTGAGGACCTCGACTTCGTAGAGCGGCAAAGGTTAAAAAAAAACGACTCCCTGCCGCCAACTGTCATTGCCCGATTCATCTGGTACGAGACGAGTTAGCGCAGCAGAGAAAAGTTCAGAGAGACCTCTCCACCTCCCAGGTGGCAAGAGAACGACTTCCACCGTATATCTCTCGGGCAAGAAATGACTCCCACTAATATGGGGTCTGTACTGGCTCGCCTGGCAGAAGAGAGCGGCGGGGAAATTAAAATGATCCTGGTTTGCGGCTGGAAGAGTGCTCTGCCGGAAGGATGACCCCTTGATTTACAACGACCAGACTCAAGATTTGGACACCTTCTGCCGACGTTTTGGTACTCGTCTACCCACCTCGGATTTGGAAACTTTCAATGGACCCCAACCCTAAAGTATAGTGATGTGTTTCGTGGCTTATTTAGTTTTTATTATTTCTTTACTTTAACGGATGTAATTTTTTTATATTTTCATGTTTTTCTCTATAGCTCTTTTTGTTGAATTTTTATGTTCATTATTCACTTCTTTCCATATTTTATTCTGGAAATCGTCATAGTTATTAGCATCTTCTCTACAAATATTGTATACTGTCCTATCTCCCTTCTATGCCTAGCGTCCTGAACTCCTGTCACTTTAATTCCCAACTCTTACCAGCTCATTATGACGAATTCCTCCAGTATTTTACTCATAACTTTTACCATACTATTGCAGTCTCTGAAACATGGCTCTTCTGTTTCCCTACGCATTATGTCCATAACAGTCTGAAATCCCAAATGCTAGATATCTTATTCCCCTCCGATCATCCTCATATTGAATTCCTTGTCGTTGAAATTTCCTGCAATGCACATCCTGTCCTATAAGCTGTGGTGTATCGTCCTCTTTTGGTTCCTTTCGGCTCATCCTTTGAATCAATCCTCTTCAATTATGTTCCTCTCTAAAACAATGTAATAATTTCCGGTGATCTTAATACCAATCTCCTTTCTGACTCCATCTTTTTAACGTTGCATTTTCTCCTACTCATCACACTTGCCGATCCGACACCTGGTTAGACCTGCATGCCATCGATTCAGCTCGTAATCTTCTTTCCTCTTCTCAACTACCTGTTCCGTTCCTGTCCTCTCACGACGTAATCCAAATATCTTACAATATCCAAGCTCCTGCGATCCTCCCTAAAACCGCGACTTTCTGTAACCTAGATGGCTTCACCCAGGAAAACACATTACCTGACCTTGAAACCCTGAATCGGAGTGAAATTTATTCCTGTTCTTCCTTTGGTACCATGGTTGACATCCTCCCCTCTAATCTTATCCATATCCTTGGTACACATGCCCCACTCAAAACCATTACTTTCCGTCGCCCGCCTGCTCTTTGGATGTGTCAAAAAGTTAAAGATATGTAGAGGAGACGTACAAGGCTAGCAGATGACTTCCAAGCGTTTAGGGTACTCCACAATTTGACACAGGCAACTATTAGGCGAGCGAAATCCAACTCCCGATTCTAAATATAAATGGCAACTCCTTCCCAAACTCTATCTTTGTAAATCCTCTCACTCATTAGTCTTCCAAGTTTCACCCGTTGAATTAAATTCATACTTTTTATAAGCCTCCTCTAATATTTCTCCAACCACTTCTTCCTGCTTTACCTTGTCACCTTCCCTTTTCAAATCCCTCCTTTTCCAACACCTTCTTTCTTTCCAAATAGATGCTCTTTAATTACAAAATTTCAATTTAAGATTATCATATAGATCAGAAGTGAATAATAGTTTTTAATTCACAAGCTTCAACTTTGCTAACCAACTCTTCATTTTCGTATTTTCCATGTTATCTCTCCTTTTTTTTCACATAAATTATATTTTTGAGACAAGAATTATATTGTTTGCCTATCTACTTTATTGAACACATAGTAAATATTAATTGATTTCTATTTTGAAGTATTATGGCCAGATATTGTTTCTATTTATTTGTTTAATTGCGTCATTTTTAAGGGACCTAGTCCCAGAATAAAGTTTTTCTTCTATTATATTCTATTATAATTCCTCATCTCCGAAAAACAAAAATCTGCATACGGCCCTGCTAAATAGGGCTTCAACCTTGCGACTAACAATAGTATATGATATGTAATGTAAATGATATTACAATAGTATATGAATCCTCATATACTACTGAAATATCATGAAATTACTCGTAGATTCCGATTACTTTAACATTAAATTGTTTAATATTAAAGCTGATCCAGATGACTATAATTTCCGTCGTAAATACATCCTAGCATCCTTCCTCTAACCAAGTTATCCAATCCCTCCGTCCATCATACATCTTCGACCTCCGTCAATTCAAATCCTCACTCCAATCCTGTCATCCCCGTTCTCGACCTTCAGATTTGTATACAGCGGCCCAACGATCCGCAGCTTTCGACAGATCTTTTCTAATCCGATCCTCATTCTTATGGAATTCCATTCTTTCTTCCATCGGTCGCTCAAATAATCTTCCCACCTTCAAATCCCGTTTAATCAATCACTTCCTGTCTATCCAGTTCCAAAAGGAGTAAATAGAGTTTCTTTGATTTCAATCAAAATTTGTAAATATGTACTAATAGAGTTAGTACCTTTTTAATTATTCTTACTTCATCTTTAATTTTTGTTATATCTTATTAATATTAGAACTTTGTCATAATTTATTATGACTTTTTTTTATTTTTTATTATCTGTTAACTCATGTGTTCCTATTTCATCTAATCAGTACATACCTATCACTGCCTGTAATTGTTATTTTAAAGGGGCTTTAGGATAAATAAAGAGTCATGGAATAAATAAAGAGTTTATTATTATAATCAGGATTTGGGCGTAAAAAAGAAATACTTTGAATCTCCACAAAACCATTTAATCCCTCACGTGAATCCAATCCTCCTCATATGCTAGAATTGTTAAAAACAAAATTCAATAGGGTTTATTGTATCTCAAATACTATCATCCATAAACAATATATCAGCATCTCCTATATTGCAGGCTTGAAGAGGAACATGCATATTCGATATTAGCTCCAATATCACTAGTTCGCAATATAGCTTCCAGATAAATCTCTCGATAAAAAAGAAGTGATCTCTACAATTGAACAATACTACTGTGCTGAATTATTAAATCCAAAACTAATATTAAAAGAAAAAATAAATAAACTAAGAACTGGCTCTGTGGGTTGATTTAACAAATTAATTCAGTATAGACGTACCTGAAACCATTGATCACCGAATGCATCGCAGTATTGAGATTATTCCCAATACGATCCCCAGCGGTGGTTTTCAAGTGGGGTGCGTATTAATATTCCGAAGCTCCCAATTATAGAATTGAAATTCGATAATTAATTAGTTCATTATATGCAATATATTCTTTCTTAGTAAACTGCCATACTTTAAGTTTCGAGTGTTTCTTATTATTTCCAACTATTCAACAAACATAAAAAAGTAAAATTAATAAATAAATTTTTATATTAAATAAAGTACTGCAGAATTCCGTTTATCCGGTTTAATGTGGCCTGAGCTATTCCGGATAGCCCGAAATTCCGAATAAGAGATGTTATGGTCTTATAAATTAAAAAATCTTTATATCATTAAAGTACATCTATGAAAGTAGTGTGCAGAAAAATACGAATATTTACATAAGTATGTAAACCATATACCATATACATAAGGCAATTTAAACATATATACACTGGATATCGTTTATAAAGAACCTGCAATTTATAGCGAACCCCTGTTTATAACGACCAGGGTGATGGACGGTTTTCGTCGTACAGCCGATACCAACTCTAGAAGACGAACTGTTTCAAAGATGTAGAAAAAAAAATTGTCAAATACAGGAATTTAATTTATCTTTAATTGGAAGTATGAAATTTACATAATTTTCAACGAAAGGGGCGTAACTCAAAAAACATGTTTTTGTTAGAACGAACATTAGGCACAGTTCATGTTCTGCATAAAATCCCTCAGTGCGTTTCCTCTAACGCAAGTTGCTGGTAGATCACCATTTGTGTCTAATGGTTTGGCTTGATATCTGAGGGCAGACTGCTTTTTGGGATGATAGGATGAACTATTAACATTCTGACGTTGTATCCCTTTCATTCTGAATGTGCGATATGGAGAAACATTTCGTTATTTTAATACTGTTTTTCAAACAAAAGTTCTTCATTGTAGTGCATAGATTGAACATTGAAGATTATTAAACTTGTTGAGACGCTTCTTAAAATGAATCCTATGCAGCAAAAGAGATACGAACCACTCACTCGATCAACCCCTAATACCACATCCCACGGGGTTATGAAATAATAATTTAAAAAAAAAATATCAATAATGCACTGCTTCGAGCATTTCAGTATTGTTGTTATATTTTAGCATCAATACCCTGTTTGATGATGTCGCTCTGAAGATCGTTGTTTACAAATAAAAACTTTTGCCAAGTATGAATTGAGTTCAAAGCATCCTCTATTAAAAGTTCCCGCTCATCATCTTCTGCCTTTAAAATGTTTACGAGGTTAATTTACATTTTGAGCCGACTCCCTCCTCCCTTTTCAACTGCCACGCCGTTATAACCGATATTTTTACCCCCTAGTTCAATACAAAATACCGATATGTCGTTACAAGCGATGTATTTATATCCAGTTAAAATTATATATAATAGGTTAATCAAGTTCAAGGGACCTGACGATTTAGTCGCTTTAACCGGATCGTCGCTATAACCTATGTCGTTATAGGTGGTATTCAGTGTATAAAATTTTAAAAGTTTTTAGCATTAAAGTAATTTAAAATATGTAATAAGAAAATTTGGATTTTTCCATGTTTTCCGCTTTTTTTGCTAGGCCTCCCCGTTTTATCATTAATACACCGGCAGGGGTTTCCTGTACACAATTTAAAGCATCTTAAAAAAAAAAAAAGTGTGTTACTGGAAAAGAAACCAATTTTCAATAATTATTCTATTTAATTAAAAAGGAAAAAAAAAACGGTTACGTTAATCCAGGTTTCCGTAATAGGGTATCCGGATAAGCGGGGTTCAACTGTATGAAACAAATGAGTTTGTAGAATTACATAGCGCTCAATACATTTTGAAGCCAAAAAAGTTATTAACCTTCTATCCATATACCCTCGCTTCAGGGCAGAAATAGCTTAACACCGAAAATTAAACTTTACAGGAGAGATTTTTTTTTTTACTTTTTGTGTTATCATTTCAAGATATAAATATTTAACAATATAGAAGATATTTGTGAAATATTTTTTTTACTTTTTATCTTAGCCCTAAACTTGACCGAACATTTCCGCGAATTTTTTTAGTTATTCTAAAAAAAATTACCCTTTACAAAAAAAAAAAAAATTTAATATTTCTTTACTAAAATATATATTCCTAAATTTGGCAGAAAATTTGAATAATAGAACAATATCTTGAGAATAAGTGAATAACTGTGTCATGTGTGACAACTTGCCAAGTTTAGGGTTAAGAATTATAGATAGAGATAGGCTACTTTTGCATCAAATCCGAAGTGAACAAATTAAGTAATTAATTTAATTTAAATTTAAATATTTTATAAATATTTATTTTATAAATATTATTTAAATTAAATAAATTTAATTAAAAACCAAAGCCAATTTTGGAGATATGGTAGTTCTACTCTGAAGCGGCGGTATATAATGTATTTATGGTAGTATTTATAAATCAACAATGTCATATTGTGTCTTATGTAAATTATTAACAGTTAATATTTTAATCTAAGATAGGATAGTTGAATGAATTTTGATCGTAAAAATGGCCTAACACTCGTGAGCAAATTGGTCCTGATATCCTTGATAAATTCATTACTTCCCAGGTACCCTCCTTCCAATCTACATTCGAATCCTTAGCTGACCTTTCTTCAGATCACAGCCCGCTTCTACTTCTCATGCATTCAAATCCCGTTTCTAAACCATCTCTCCCTTCACTACCTAGGAAAAGTAAATTGGGACAATTTTCGGCATGATCTAGAAAATAAACTGGATTTAAAAATTCCTTTGAAAACAAAACTAGAGATTGATTCCGCTATTGAGGACTTTACAACGTCAATAGGAACAAGCATCAACAACAACACTTCATATCCCAGATTTAGAAATTCCGTGTAGATAATGGGAACTAGGACACTTCCTTAAGGGGCACCGGCGGCCTGAAAAAAGATGGACGAATAGGCAAAATTATCTTTTACTTTGAAGGTTCTGTTGGTGAGGTAGGATGGAAATAAGATAAAATAATAGGAAATAGGTAGTGGAGAGGAATCGGCGGAATTTATAAAGCCATCTCGGCTGCCAGACTCGGCCAAAAGGCTGTTATACGTTGAGAAAGACTTCCGTGCAGTACATTCCGCGCTCCAATGTGGAGGAAATATTCCACCACACGATGACATTGGTGAATAATAGAATGGGATGCTCAAAATCCAAACTGACAGTCAGGAATCTCGTGATTTGAATCTGGGATAGGATTCAGTCGTTTTAGTATGAGTTTTTCTTGGATTTTGCCCATGATAGGCAACAGGGAGATAGGAGGGTAGGAAGATGGGTGTTCAGGTTTTAGGATTTCGGTATCATTTTTATGATAGACAGTTTCCAAGGGTCGGAAAAATAGGTGCATCGGAGTGTAGCATTATATATATATATATATATATATATATATATATATATATATATATATATATATATATATATATATATATATATATTCTGGAAGGTAATTTGTGAATGATATTAATTATTTCTGATGGAAGTGCTTAGGAGGAAGGGTCATTTGGAGTGGAATATTTAGTTCCGCTTCAGCATGTTCAAGATGGATTGGATTAAGGATTTCAGGACGAGGATTAAAAGTATTGAAAAGGTGTTCATCGAATATCGGAGAGTTTTCTTCGTCGGATGTTGACCAAGTTTGGGAATCAGTGAGAAATGGATGGTTAAAGATTTTGAATTGTAGGAGCTTTTTGGTAGTTATCTATAATTATTTGTCAATAGTAATTATGGTCTCTGTGAAATTCTGGAAATTTTGAGTTTTCTGGTATCTATTTTAAGTTTGTTGGTCAATTTCGTGTTACAATTTTTGTCTGGTGGATATCTTGCTTTATGCATCTTGCTCTGCATTTGTCTGTTAATTATATGCCAATATGATGTGGCAAATTATAATCCGAACGCATCAGTAGATGAAATAAGTCACGAATTTGGAAGCTCATGACAAGGTAAAATCAGAAATTATTTTTAAAATTAATTCTTGATTAGATAAATTTAATTAATTCTTATTAACTTATTTATTTAATTAAAATAAATAAAATATCGAGATAAATATGTTTGAACCTCGAGAGTATGTGTCAATCAAAAGGAACACAAAATTCTTAATTTTAAATTTATTTTAAATTAAATGTAAATTTGTTACATTTTCATCAAATATTCAAATATCTAAATTATGTTCAAGGGTGGCGGCTAAATTAAACCAAAAAATATCTGTTTATTATTTAATGTTAACTAATGTTTCCATTCCATTGCAGGCCTTCATCATAACTGCAAAACAAGATAGTAATAATATATAATAAAAGAATATACTGATCAATATAAGGTAAACAAAAAAAATATATCAAGTGAAAAAATATTCGATAAAAAAAAAAGTATGTCTAGAGTTAAATGCATATACAAATATAACGCAGCACGCAAAATCACGGTAGAAAATGAAAGTATCAAAAATGAAAAGGTGATTTAAATATAATTGTATATTTTGGAGTATTCCTTTTATTTTATAAACAAGTTTTGGGTATTTTAGATATTTTTCCTTTTTTTTTTTTTTTTTCTTCATAATCATATTTTATGTCTTTCTATTTCTGTATAACACAATTTTTACATATTATTCGTGTCTTCTTTGCGGTCCTGATGAAGACCAGCGAAGTTTATTAATTTTCAATACACACAATTTTTGTTATTTAGTTTTATCGTATAAGAATTAGTAACCGGGGACCCTCAAGCCTTGCTCAAAAATTGTTTTATTTAATTATTTAACGTGAAAAACAAATCAAAAAATTACAATAGTTATATGTTGTAAAGTTAAATAAGTACTTCACAATAATTCTACTGATTTATTAAATCCACGAAAATATCAATATAATAAAGATGTAAAAATATCACAACAAATTCATATCATATTATTTATCTGGAGATAAACACGATTGTATAATATACCATATTGGTTGGATAAGAAAATTATGTTGATTTTAATTTTTTTTACTAAAGCGGTCTTCTGTTGTAAAGGATTACGCCGATTCTGAGGCCCAAAATCCTTACTTTAAAAGTTTTAGAAAATCCTTCGATGACATTTCGAGATCCATTTTGTAGACAGACATAAAACGCTCGTATTAGAGTAAGGATTATGTATCCATATAGAGATGTTTAAATAAAATTACCAGGACGATTTATTTATATAAACTCCTAGACAAAAGTATCGCATCACATATGTTTTATCTCTAAAATGCCTCTGTCCAATTCAGATTAAATTTAATTATTTACAGATAGGTTAGGTATGATGAAGTATTTACCAACGTGAAAAAGAGTTAATAACTTTTTATTTTGATTCCGGACAAGAATAATTTCCTCAGTACATATCATGTTTTTCAGTAGGTGATTCATTTATCGTTCAGTTAATCGTGTATTATTTTTTTAAGTGTTTTTTTATTCTTTCAAAATAAATAGATAAAACACATTGTAAAATTAATCGAAGGAAATTACGTGGCATGAAGAGGTAATTATCCAACGCAATATTGTAGACACCTTAGCATTCACCCAGTCAAAGTTGTCCAGGACTGTAAAGCGTTACAGAGAGACAGGCAACAACACAAGGAGACCGGTGTCAGGTAGGCCAGGATGTGACAACCGATTTATTCAATTACATGCTTTAAAAAACCGGTTTTCTACTGCCAATGAAGTAAGACATTTAATTTAGGGAGTCCGAGGTGTCTAAATTCCTCGAAGAACGGTTACACGGAGGTTAATTGAAGTTGGTTTGCCAGAAGACCGGCAAAGGGTCCACTTCTCGCTGGATCACATACAGTTTAAAGACTTAAGAACACGACGAAATAAAGTTAAAAGATGAAAAAGACTGATAGTACAAATGAAGGCTGTCAACGTGTATTGTTCAAAGAGGAGTCAAGATTCATCTTATACTCACCTGATGGAAGGGGAAAAGTGAGGTGAAAGATATTTACCGTGCAATATGTCTCCCAGATTGAGTTACCATGGAAGCTCAGTGATCGTTTGGAGTGGAGTTTGTACTGAGGCCTGTACAGATCTAAACATTGCTGATATATGCGGTATAAATACCGTCAGGTATATTGAAGATATCCAAGAATATGTGATAGATACCATTTGCACCATTTATTGGAGATGATTTTGTGTCATTCCACGATAATGCGGGGCCTCACACTGCCAAGTACGTTGACAAAACTGGAATTAGTGTGCTACGTTTTCCACCATGAAGTTAATCGGCTTAACAAAAACATACGATTGACCAAATAAGATATTTATAAAAATCAACTCAGATCCAAGAAAAAAACGCGTTTCCCTAAATTATCTATGATCACATGGCACCTGCTTAACGCCGCTAATTTAATAATTACCAATCATGTTATGCATTAGCAGGAAAACATAACAGTTGTTTGCGGACTACGACAAATTGACATTAGTCAAACATCAAATTGATTAATTAATTAACTAACGGAGATTTAACCACAGAGGTCTATTAGCCTAGTTGCCTTGCCATTATCGTGATCTAGTCCATTCGATAAATTAGCGTAATAGCTTATACAAGTTGGTAAACATAGTAAGAGCTAGTTTGGATTTTTTTTAAAAAAGGGCATTTGAAAATCTATTGTAAATATTATTTTTTGTGCATACTGACAACGTGATAAAAACTTACAAACTGGCTTTCTGGATTAAAAAGTTTCCTTTGACGCCGCTTTTTGTTTTTACATTATATAATTTACAATTTTCAGGAAAGATCAATTATATTATGGTATCTATTGTAGTATATTGAAGGTGTATTTTTGAAGGTTATATGAAATTTTAATATGTAAAATTATGTTATGAATATTTATAATAAAATAAGCATCCTGAAGACGAAGAAGGACTTCGAAACGTCGGTGACAGTATTATAGAAATGTTTTTGTAATAATCAAGAATTGTCAAGGGTGTTTGTTTTTAAAAATTTAAATTAAAAAAATTATTTTCTGTTATTGTATAAAAAACTACTAATTACAAAAATATATTGCTAGTGGTTTATTCTTTACCTGATTGTCAATTGAGCTGTTTTACACAAAATAAAATAATGGGGGAGAAGGTGACGTCACGTGACGTGACGGGTGAACCCGCTGACAGCATTCAACCAACGGCCTAAAAAAATTAATGACTTAGGTAGTTTTCTCGAAATCAATTCGGTAAACATACATTAGATCATATATTTATGAAAATATAATTGTTTTCACCTTTTATTAAGATAAGTCCTATTTAAATATCTATATTGATTATCGCTGATAGTTAATCAGTATTGGTTAATTACTGATTACTATAATTGCCCATTACGTTAATGAGTGAACGACCCTACCTGAATATACTAAACTATATTATGAATGCTGTTTCTAATTCAAATTAAAAAAAGTTCTCCGTATTAAATGATTGAATTTAAAATATATTATTAACTCATATAAAATTAAGCTTATCTATTTTTATTTTTGTTTATTAAGCCTAACTTTAATTTAATTTCTTTAATATATAGCAGTATAGTTTTTAGAAATTTTTCTCTATACTATTTTCTTTCTTTGTTCCTTCTTTTTTTATATTACTTAGTTACAAATAGAGCGGTTTTAATTTCTGATTTTATTTAAAATTTTAGTATGTTATAACATTTTAAAGGGTTAACTAGGAAAGATAGTAAGAAAAAAAACTCAATAGAGAGCTAAGAGGAAAAAAAACAAACGTTTTTTTTATTTTATTTTACGTGATTTAAAAAAAAATAAAAAACATATAAAGCCTCAATCATAGATAACGAATTGTAAACCATGAGAAAGATGCTTTATAAACTCGCGGAATTATTTGAAATAATAAAACAATATCAATTTGTAACTATATAGTTTTTTTAAATTTTTAGGATGCCATCTTGTGTCTTATATGTTCGAAGCTAATTAGGCTTCATTGTCAAAACTCATATATTTTTTATATTATTTAATATATCACCTTCTTCTAATGATTTATGTTTCGGGGATTGTAACATCTCTTATTCAGACTGTTTAAACTAAATATCCACTATTAAAATATATACTATTAAAAACGAAATCACTGTTATTAATCTATATTATTCTATTTCTACATATATTTAATATATATATATATATATATATATATATATATATATATATATATATATATATATATATATATATATATATATATATTAATTACTTACCTCATTTTGTATGATTATTTTGACCTCATTTAATGTTCAGACAAAGTAGCTTGTACCATAAAATAAAACTGCAATCGAAATATCAAACGTACCGTAACTAGCTTGTCTTAGTGCTCACAATAAAGAAATACCTGGAGGCGTTTAAAGGAAGAGAAAGAGAAGATAATAGAGGGGAAAAAAAGGAACGGACAAAAGCACCGGTAGTTCTCTATTGGATAGGGCCAATTTTGTTTGTTCAGTTTGTGTTTTTACACACACAAAGATTGGCGAATGGTGTTTTTTTTTTCATCCTTTTTTTTTTATTTCTGATTTTTTTTTTATATATAAAAAATAATCTTAAAATGTATCTGCTCTTTCGCGATTAAGAAACGAAATAATTCCTTTTTTTATTTAAATTGGATGCTACACAAGCGTCATCACTTCGATGAAAAATCATTTATATAGGATTTCTAGAAAAGTATTTCTAATTTCTATCAAAAATAAAAAAATTAATACAATATTAAAAAAAAAAAAAAATTACAGAACGGAATATATTTTTAATAACAACAAATCATTTTATATGTTTCGCTTACAGAAGAGTTAAAAATATCTTTTTTTCTTAAAAATATTATTCAAATTGATTTAACTAATTTTTTGGGGGGTGGTGATAGAAAGAGTATTAATAAAAGGGAAATGCACTGTCTTTTAATAACAGTTATTCGGCAAGAGATGTGCTGGGATCTCTTGGTGTCCTGTTTCACCGTTCACGTGCAGGTTCAGGCTAACGTAAATATTTTAAAATAAGAATGGATGCATCTTTAGAGTTATTATTTTATAATTGTTCTTAAGATTTCATTTTATTTATTATTATAAAACATTCTTATATTTTTATGGATATGTGTATCTTTAATGTTTTTTTTTTTATAAATAGTTACGAATCTATATAAAATCATTACTCTTAAATGCACCTCATTGTAATACTCAACAATAAAACAAAGTTAAAAAATAAATAAATAAAACGAATTAATTATATTCAAAAAGCAAATTGTAATAAAAAAAATTAAATTTACAAATATCGATATACCTAATTTACGCCAATTATACTATAACTAATATAAAATAGCTAATTTTATTAAGTCGAAATAAATTTTTTTATCGATTCAGAAGCGTCATACATCTCATAGAATCATAGAATAACAATTTTTTAACGATTATAAAACAAACATTTTTCCTGAGACTCATTTTTCAATTTAATTTTTTAAACAGGTTAAGAAACTCCTTAAATTTGATAATTTCTTAAATTGGATAGCTATATTTTATAATTTTACAACATTTCTAAAATTTGTCGTCTTTAAAATAATTCATGATAAAACATTTTTGCATTCGCTTCCTGTTATCTGAAAATGAGTGCTAGCACAATCTTTTAATATGTTTAGTAGTACGAAATCATTTATAATTATCATTAATCATCCTCTATCATTTAAAAAAAAATAAATATATATCGCAGGCAATTGGATATCAGACGAAAAAATTATTATTCAAATAACAAGTAAAAAATAAGGTTTTATTGACTATTTTCTTTGTTTGTAATTAACGAATTCTAAATTTATTATTCTTTTATTCACGATTATTATTATTTAATGCGTACATATTTATTCTAGAGGTTATATTCAATACACCATTCATTTTTCAATAGAATTGTTTAATTAATATAATTGAATGTATCATAATTGTTTAGCATATAAATTTAGTACATTATTGATATACTACTAAAAGTATGCTGAGCATTAAATTAAATATATATAAAATATCTAAGGGAATTTATTTTTGAACATTCAAATCGAAACTTCCTGATTAATTACTCAGCAATAACCAATAAATTATTAGTAATTAAAAATAAACAAATAAGATAAAATAAATGAAAAATTGATCATTTAGGTGAGTAACGACTAATATTTTGAATGATGAATAACTAGAGAGAATAACAAGTAAAAAAAAAATCGTTGTTTGCTATTCAATCTAATTCAATCAACTAAGTTCTAATTCAATAATTCCCAAATCTGCTTGATACTAATCAGTTAGTCAAAAAAATTACAAATTATTTAATGATGCGTACTTATTAAAAAAAGATCATCAGATTCTATTTTGTATAATCCCTTTTATTTAATACAAAGGTCTCATTTCCTTTAGACTGAACTCATTGCACAATATTATTAAATTATTTTATAACGTAAATATTGAAATAAATATTAAAAAAATAATATTCTCCAATAGTCTCCAGCATCCTCTCTAATTGTCAGTTTGCAAGGATATAACCAAAAATGCATATAAGACACAAATAATATATCAGTTGACATCCGCATGATGGTATAGAAGGATCAATCTAATTAGAGATTGATAAATTATTTGCCACTTCTATAAATTTGTTTTATTGAAAACTAGTATCGAATGTTATACATTCAACCTCAGTTCTAAAAGACAAAAAAATTCAAAAATAAGCAATTCAAAATACAGTTTGGTATTATTATACATATTAAATTAGATTAATATAAATCACTATTATAAAACATTTATGAAATGTGAATTTAATTAATACAAGAAATCAAATACATGTTGGCACTCACCAAGATTTAAATGGATTATATCAAACAGAAAAGTTTGTACTAGTTTCTTCTCGCATTGAACTAACAATGAACGAAAGGTAGGTAGCATGTTAATAGGTTAACGGTTTAAGGGTCAGGGTTTTTACAGTAATGCCGGTGAGTAATTGTTTTTTCTGTTATAGATGGGAATAAATTTATTTATTAGCAAGGAAAATGTATCAGAAAAAAAGAACAGTGAATATCATTTAGTGGAAAAAATTAAGTAGGCAAATAATTCTAATCTGTATGTAGATCATTATTGTGAGATTCCGATGAAAATATAAAATTAAAATTTATTTACTCAATATTTGTAAATCTGAGGAAAACAAGGAAAATGTATCAGTGTATAAATGTCTTACACTTTACAAAAAAAAAATAATATTCTGTTTTTCAAAGAAGGTTCATTTTAATTAACACAATCCCTAAAAAACTTTTTGAAGAATCATAAAGAACTTCCAAAGCTTCTTACAGCTTATCTTATTATTTACGATTCTTCGGAAAGTTAAAATGTCAAAGAAAACTTTCTTAGAGCTTTCTTTTCAAGAGTATCTTTATCAGTTTCCGATGACTCCATGCTGAATCTGAAGAAGTGGTCTGAGAAGCATGCATGCATAAGTGTGCATTTGTGTTGTAATTGCAAAACCTGATAAGAGTATTTCCCAACCTAAAATAGGAACTTTTCAAAGCCTGATATCGGAATATTTAAAGACGGTGGAGATTTTAAGTTTGTATTATACTAGATGATCACCATGTTAATGCGCTTGGTTTTCCTATTTATGGTTTTCGAAACCATGCTCTTTACGCTTATAGCAGGTCTAACATAAGCACAACCTATAGCATACATACATAACACGTTTTTATTTTTAAAAATGGAGTTATAGTTGACAGTTGATACAATCTGGCAGATAATGGTTGGACTTGTGGACAAAACACACCGTAATGAATTCTTACTGTTTATTCGTGCGGACGTTTCGGCCTATGCTGTAGGTCCTATTCAGAGCTCAAAAAACAAGATTCGAGAACACTATATATATTACATTATTTTTCATTTCACTTTATTTCAGATTGTATTTTCTTTTTTATCACTCATCTGTAAAATCTTTCATTTCTATTCACTTTTTAAGTTGAAGATTGTATTTTTATTTAATTCGTTGCTGATTTTTAGTCATGTTCTTATTTACATCATTTAACCCCTCTCCACCTTACGTCTTTCCATTCGAAGTATTATTATTTATGATTTCAGCTTTATTATTTTTATAACTTTTACATATTTGTGCTTTTACTTTCACTTACCTATATATGGAATATATAATAAGAGAAAGTATTGTGATCATGAAAAATTGCCGAAATTGCCACTTCGTAGCGTTGGCATTTTTATATTTATGTATTTTACTTCAGTTTTTTAATATTCCCCTATATTTATTATTCTGTTATCCTATATTATTCTAGTATCCGAAGGAGGCCTATTGCGTAGACCGAAAAATCGGCACACATATTTAATCAAAATGCATTACAGTGTGTTTTATTTCTTACCATATCCCCAACTTTTATTTCCTACATTTTATCAACAGCCAATTATATCTCCACTATTAAAAATAAAATGCGTGTTACACATACATGCTATTGTTTTTGCTTATGATGTAGCTGCGATACACCTTGAAGTCCGTCACAGACGATGTCTCCATATGGAAAAATGGAATGATAATGTGGAACGACTGGAGTATTTGGAGTGAAGAATATTTCAAGGGCCGCTCTCACCATCAGTCCACTCCATCGTTCTATTTTTTAACAACAGAGAGTGATTAACGCTCCTGCAGGCCATTTTCAAAACTATTCCGGTCTAATAAATACTATAATTCCAGTCATTAATAAGAAACATTATCTCTGAATATTATGAAAATTATATTAACAGTCAGAAGGCTGGAATTAGCAATTTTACTACCCGCAATCCTTATTGATAATTTTGGTCACAATTTTTTCAATATAATTGAAAAAGCTGATAAGCACGTATTTTATAATATTTATAAACTCACAGATTACTACAACTCTTGAAAATTAATAGGATATGAATAGTTCCTATACAATAGCAAAAACATTAGATTTTTAATCTTTATTCAAAAAATAAAAAAATAGTGAAAATTTTAAGCATATTATAAATTATAAATCCACAAAAAAAATGTATTTAATTTTAATTAATATTTATATTTTTTAACATAACTAATATTAAAAAAAAATAGAAACAAAGCTGTAACTTATTCATATCAATATTTTGATAGCATATTCTCATCATATCATATCATACAATCAACATCGTAAATTTTAACTGTACTATATTTACTGGCCCAACAGATTTTGTAATTATGTATTATTGTGTAGTCCTAAAAATTGTGTAGTCCACCGTTTCACGCCATCAGTTTTTCACACACACGGTCGGTTAGAGTGATTGGATTTTGGCGCACTCAAGGTCGTTCTGCGTACGACGTGTAGCGGTTGGAGTGGAGTGATGACAGTGACCCTTTTAAGAGCAAAGTATCGAAAACCTTATATAAGAATACCATGGGAGTGATTAAGCTTTAAAGCCCGCTACACAGATGGGAACAACGCATCGGCGATACCAAGTTTGGGGACGTGGCTTCCTACACACAGTATACGTGGTCCGCCGAACCGCTGTTGGCGAACCGTTGTTCCCATGTGTGTTGCTGGCTTAAGAACATAAACATAGTGATACTAGTGTAATTCTTTTTCAATCACTTCCTCTGTACTAAAAATTCCAGGTTTCGGAAAGTTCCAATATTAGATTAGGAAATACTCTTATCAGGTTTTGCAATTACAACACAAATGCACCCTTATGCATGAAAGCTTCTCAGACCACTTCTTCAGATCCAGCATGGAGTCATCGGAAACTGATAAAGATACTCTTGAGAAGAAAGCTCTAAGAAAGCTTTCTTTGACATTTTAAATTTCCGAAGAATCGTAAATAATAAGATAAGCTATAAGAAGCTTGGGAAGTTCTTTATGATTCCTCAAAAAGGTTTTTAGGGATTGTGTTAAAATGAACCTTCTTTGAAAAACAGAATATATTTTTTTTTTGTAAAATGTAAGACATTTATACACTGATACATTTCAGATTTACAAATATTGAGTAAATAAATTTTAATTTTATATTTTCATCGGAATCTCACAATAATGATATACATACAGATTAGAATTATTTGCCTCCTTAATTTAAGAGAATCCGGGGCAGGTTGTCACAATTAATGATTTTTTAATTTTCGAAGATGCTATATTATTAGTGTGTCTTGTAATATGTATCCTTGGCTATATCCTTACAAACTGACAATTAGAGAGGATGCTGGAGACTATTAGATAATACAATTTTTTTTAAATATTTATTTCAATATTTACATTATAAAATAATTTAATAATATTGTGTAATGAGTTCAGTCTAAAGGAAATTAGACCTTTGTATTAAATAAAATTTATTCATTCAACATTTAAAAAAATGGTGTCTGATGATCTTTTTTTTATAAGTTTACATCATTAAATAATTTGTAATTTTTTACAATGCTCTTATCGGCTATGGGAGGTGCAACATAAATACACCCTTAAGTACGTATAATACAACCATCATCTAGTTTTTTTATTCTGTTATAAATTCACTAGTTTAAAGCCCTGCAGGTCTATCAGCGATTGTTATTAGTCCTCTGTCGTACTGATCGATTCAGGAATAATGAAGGTGCCTAATGAATACACTTTGCTTTGGAGGGGATACCAATTTAGACTTTCAAAAAAGAAATTACTACTGTAAAGACCAAGACATGCCCCCAGGCAATTCCACCCCCCACTACCAGAGGGTCGGAGGGGGAGTATAAAATTGATCCCGGGGGAGGTAAAATATCGAATGGTCCGTAGGGTTGGTTCGGATAGGCATATCAGCAGCCGGCCAGGGGAACAGATGCGGACGGTAATCATTCGTTAAATCTGAAGCAGCCGCCCTGGCAGAATTAAAAGGATCATTATCATACATTTCAACTGGGGCCACTTCAAAGCCTAGTCCGGGACCCTCTCAATTAAAACTCGAGGATGATGCCAGCCAGAGCGTGAATCAAGCCAGTCCAGTTCCCAGCCTCGGGGTGAATTAATAAAATTTAGCGAGTTGTTGTTATCAAAAACATCACTCAGCACAGAAACGTCACTGCTGATTCAAAGAGAGAAAAAAAAGTCACGGGCGGAGTCCAAAATAGCTCCTGAACGACAGGCCTATGGCATACTTCTAGATCTATAACAAAGGTCGACATGATTTTTGTAACATTGATGAAGTATTTTGTATAATAAGAAAATGATAAGCTAATTACTGTTACATGTAGATTTTTTTTTTGTTACAGGGGGTGGGTGATGAGGAAAAAAAGGAGACTACACATTTTTCCTATCTAAGATTTATTAATTATGTAAAACGTTTTAAATCTATGTAAAGACATTACATAGGATGTCATACAGCGACGAACTGAAAGAAAACATATTTATTGGTACTCAAATAATGAAGCTTCTCGATGATTTCAGTTTTCAAGAAAAAATAAATGAAAAAGAATTGGCAGCTTGGAAGTGTTTGGTCAATGTAGTGATAGGATTTCTGGACAACAAGAAAGATGATAACTATAAAAACTTCTAGGGTGTCGCATCTCCTTAAAATTGCAGTTTTTTTTTCCAGAATATTTGCCAAACTTGGGCATCAGAGATTCCGTTCACTTTTATATATGTTATAAGGGAGAGTCCCCTCAATGCTTGTGTAAATTGGGAAGATGCAATTCGCTTTCATTTTCGAGAAATGTCGATTTGAAATTCTATATGAATATTAACTAGCAGTGGCTACCCACGCGCTATTACGAGCAGTGGAGCTATCCGATTAAGCGGTTGCTTTCCAAGTTGAAGGTCATGAGTTCGAAAATCAGGTGTAACTTTTTTTTTTTAATATATTCTTTAATTGTTTTTAATATCTCCCATGTTTATAAATGTTTAAATATTGGATTAATTATTTTTTTTTTTATTTTAATTTTATTTAACATGGATGAAAATTTTTCAATTGAGTTTTTTTTCTACGGTCATTATTTATTTATTTAATTGTTTTTTATAATAGAATATTCAAAAGTTGACTGGTATTAAATCAAATCAAATAAAATAGTAATAATTATCATAGCAATAGGAGTTGTAATAACTACAATAACAAAGCGATTAGTATCATCAAATACAATTAATTAATTGAAAATTACAATATTATGCACTTATAATCACAATAATTTTTACTCACTCACTCTCCATGTCATTATCAGATCCATTCACAATTATGCATTCATTCGGATGATAATTATCATAGAAACATTTGTTTGTCACAAACCACACATTTTATAAAACTATTATTGTTGCATATTTGTTTTATTTATTTATTTTTCAAATCGTTTAATAAGAAATATAGTTCATTAGCATAAATGAATATTTCTCTTTCATCGATGAAATTGGAGAGGAAGCCAAGCATACTAGACCATCGCTGTATATTTAGATGAGGTCGATTGATTCCATACTTGATGAATGAATTTTTATGACTTCTCTTGATGTTAATTCTCTGTTTTCTATCAGTAACTAGTGCGTTTTGGATGTTCTTAAAAAACATTTTTTTGTCAAAAAAAGTAAACGTCACTCGGTTGGCAAATGGATGTACATTTTGGTTGAATAATCTTCACTGTGCAAGAAACTTCAAAATATCGTCTTATAATGTCATGTCTGTATGACAACACCAAGAATCCATAGTTAAAAAAAAACTTATTCTGTTGCAAATAAGGCAATCGACAAGTTTTTAAATTATAACAGCTCCAATTTTTATGATAATAGTTACTATTTTATTAGATTTGAAACAATTAAATAACTAATAAATAATGACCATAGAAAAAAGCCCAATCGAAACATTTTCATCCATATTAAATTAAATTAAATTTTTTAAAAATAATTAATCCAATATTTAAGCATTTATAATCATCAGAGATATCAAAAGCAATTACAAAATAAATTTTAAAAAATTGTTACACCTGAGATTTGAACTCATGACCTTCAGCTTGGAGAGCAATTACTTTACATTAATATTAATTAATTAATTATAATTAAGTATTGAGAGGACCCTCCCCTATAACATATATAAAAGTGATCAGGATTTGTGATGCCAAGGTTGGTATACTCCTTGTTAGAGGATAATTCTATGTTAAAATTTAAAAAGGTGTCTTTTGGCACCTATGGTAGAAATAGTGTTAAAACAGAAAATCGCTTAAATTTATCAAAAAGACATTTAAAAAACATTAGAGGGCGCTGGATGTAAGGTTCAATTTTTTCTTCATTTTATAATTTTTTATTTTGTGTACATTAGAATTAATAATTCCAGAATTGTTTGCACAGTAGAATATAACGAACATTAATATAACGAATTCCTTGGATTACAATTTTTTTACAAATCTTGTACTAGCCAGAGCATTCAATGAAAAATATACTTCCATATAATGAATGAATAGAGCATGTAAGCTAACCTCGATATAACATATTTAAAATTCTCTCCAAAAAAAATAATTTTCCTTCATGGCGAATATATAGCGAAAAGGGCTTCTATATAACGAATGTACCTGCCTTGACGTGATTCTTAGAGAGCCCATTTCCAGCCTTCTCATACGTGTTCAGTCAATTTCATCTGCTGTCGTGACCTAATGCAACATGTTTTTTTAGATAAATTATTTGCCACATCTATTAATTCGTTTTTATTTAAATCTAGTTTCAAATGTTATAAATTCATCTTCAGTTCTAAAAACCCACAAAATTCAAAAATCAGCAATTTAAAATACAGTTTAGTTTTATCATACATACTAAATTATATGTCGTAAAAATCCATATACATATTAAATTAAATGTAATATAAATTAGTATTATAAAGCATTTATGAATTATGAATTTAATTATGACAGGAGATCAAATGCATGTTGGTAATCACTAAGGTTTAAGTAGCTTATATCAAACAGAATAGATTACATTGGTTTGTTCACGCACTGAACTAGTAATGGAAATTACTGTAATGTAAGAAAGGTCAGGTATTTGTAGGTAAATGGTACGCTTTAGGGGGAGGAGGAGGGGTTTCCCAGGTAATTCCGGTGAGTAATTGTTTTATATGTTATGGATGGGGACAAATTTAAGATTGAACTATTGGAGATATTTATTTGGTCATTTAAACAAAAATGTGGATTTGATTTGAAGGATTTTATTATTTCAATTGCTTCATATATATTTGATTAGATATTTAATTGTTATCCACGTGATGTATTCATTTAACTCCTGAATCTTTGATGAATTTATGTTATTTTTTTCATTTAAATTAATTGCAAAGCTGGAATTCTCTGTCTTATTATTATATGCACGAGTATGTTCATTTAATCTCTGATTTAGTGATCTCCCAATTTTTCCGCGTGTATTTGGCTGCAATTTAGTTCGTACATAGCGCTTTTTTGGAAAGAGTCTATTTTGTTTTTAGGAGAAGGGAAATATGAGGATAGAATTTTTTAACTAGTTTTCAATAAAAACATATTTATAGAAGTGGCAAATAATTTATCAATCCCGAATTAGATTGATGGTTCTATACAATCATGCCATTGTATTTCAACTATTGTATTTCAAATATTTTGGATGTCAACTCATTTATATTAATTTTAAACAAAAAATAGATCAAAATAATTTATTGTTATGCCCCCTACTGGTTCATAAAATTTTTCTCTAATTCAATTAATAACATTTCAAATGTCTATATAGACACATTCTGAATTGATTAATAAAAAAGAGCAAAAGATAAAATAAAAAAAAAAAAATTGTTTGTGTTCGTAAAACTATGTACATAATTATTATTTATTTTAGTTAGTCGTGCATGTTAACAAATAATCAATACATTTTTTATTTTCTTTATTGCTTATTTAATTTAATTTAATATTTTTCTTTAAATATTTAAATATAATACTCGCATTGTAAGGAAGTATATTATAATTGTTTTCGTTCAGTATCATTGAATGTGCATTTGAGAAGCTCTAATATCTATGTCGATGTTCCATTTTTAGCAGGTGGAATAAGTGTAATGGAAGGTGCAAAGGCATTACGTCATACAGAAAAGATTTGGTAGCATTATGGTGTATTGCACTTGCACTTTTCCGGGCTGTTGTCGGATTCGAACATTGAGGAACAAGCCCTTTCAGGTATACTCGTATTAAACTCTGGTATAGGTGGGGAGATAACTCAATTTACTTCTCCCGAAATGATATAGATACTAAGGAAGTATCGAAGTTTGGAATAAAAATTACAGGGAGTTTAAGAGAGGGGCTGAAATGAAAATACACTCAGTTATACTATATCTATAGGAATGAACAAAATCAATGTTTTAGGTTTAAGTTTCTATTTTTTGAAAATCCGCTGGTTTCGACTTATGCAAATGTGGCCCAAGTACGTCAGGGAGGTAAGATCCTGCACCAACTAGAAAGCTTTTTTCCCATATTTTGGCTTGTCAATTGAAAAAAAAAATCTAGATTTAAATTGGAGATACTGGCAAAATAACAACTAAATGGCGGATCACACATAAAATAATAAAATCATTGTAAAACTGCAGGTATTTTTTGGACAAAAAAAGGCAAGATCACATCAGACCAAAAAAGAGTCAACAACTTGTGACAGCGAAACACACCAATATGTCTCAACCTAAACTGATGGAGTACAACGTGGCAAACTCTTCTTCACTATCTCTTTTTCCACATGCTTCATGACCCTATACGTTTTTTCATTACTTGAATTGTTTCTTCTTCATCTAAAATCAGAGCTATCATTACTACCTCATATTTTGACATGGCCATGATGAAGACATGGCCATAGCGGTGGATGCTCTAAGACTGAAGGTAAAGGAATACTGAAATGGGACTGAGGAAACACGGATAACACTGAAATTGAACTGTCACTGCACCGACATAATTTTTGAATGTTTTGTTATGCTCCGAAAAAATACTCCCCCTCTCGTGCACCATTTTTCCTCTCGAATATTTGGGAATGTTCTCGGATAAACCTCTATTCAAGGTGATTAATTTGTTCATTGTGTAGTGCAGGGGCTTTATGCATGCCATAACAACAGAACGTACTAATTATAGAGCTCATTAGAATGGATTATGAATAATATTGATTTAGATATGCAAATAGGATTGTTCGTTCCGGGAACCTATAATAGTGTTTCGTTCTGGGAAATTCTAATTATAAATTTGAGGAAGCAGGTAGAGCAGAACAGAACTTACCGCATAACAACCACCTTGGTTTATAGTGAGTCCTGAAGTGTTTCCAAGTACCAGCTCCTCTAAATATAGCTAAATTAACAGAAATTCTCACTAGAGTCTCAAATGTTGTAATCATAAGGAGGAAAATGTTCTCCTATCTAAATATTGATTATATAACGATGATTTGGTTAGAGATAACAAAGGATAAAAGGGGTCATTTTATCAACAGGTTCAAAGTGTGCAATAACCATTGAAAGGTGGACTAACAAAGAAAAAAAGAAAAGGGTACCGAATATCACAAATAAATCTTTTTAATATTTATAATAAATCATGATTACCAAAATTCGTACAATGCTCTGGTGGACTAGAGTCATTTTACCTCATAATCATATGAAATGTAGATCGAACAAGCTGGTTGCAATCTTAATCGATGCAGAATTCAATGCACGGCATTGCATCAAATTGTGTTCCGATAGTACTAGTGAATTTTATTATTTATCCCTAAAACAAGAACTGCTAACATTGTTTGAGAAGGATTGCAATTGAAATGGAAAAAGCTATAATTGACCTGGGAAAGATTTCAATTGAATGGGAAATGCTGTATTGCGGTATAGCGTGTGCTTCTATTCTAACGCATACCCAACCACTTCTTCCTTGATTCCATCTAAGGTCAACCACATCACAATTATCAGAGGTGAAATGTTCAGTGTTTTCAGAGAATATAATACTCTCGAACTTGTTCCGGATATCCTAAGTGTTAATTACATAATAAATTACTTAACAGAATCTGCTGTCGGACGAGAAGAACCCGATTCTGTAACAGTAGATGAACTTTCTGAAGGTCTGCAACTTCGTAGAAAATCGCCAATCTTGTGATTGATTGCAATTTTGAGAGAGGAAGAAAAAAAAAAAAGTGTCAAGTTTTCATATTCTGTTATCGCTACATATACAATCGCCCAGTTAAGAAGCCACGGTCAACCCAAAACGTATTGAGTACACCTTAAGAGAAAACAAGTAAAAGCTTAACGGGTGTAAACAGTAATTTTTTCAGAAAACGAATTTTTGAACCCGTGATTTTTAGCTGGCTCATGATGAGAAAATTCCTATTTTTGACTTATATATTATCAGAAAGACATTCTGATGTGAATTCTAATATGATTTTTTTCAGTATATACAACAATTATTGTTTTTATTATTTTTTTTTGTATTCCTTTCTTTATTTTTTTCCATTTTAAACTAATACATATTATTATTATTATTACTTCGTTTTTATTTTATCACTATTATTTTATTTATTTGTTTTATTAATTAATTTATTTATTTTATTTTATTAATTTTATAAAAAACATGTAACGGCTCACCAAGCCGATCTGGAAATAAAGATTAATAAATGAATAGATAAGTTCTAATTTGTTTTGAAAATTATATTTTGCAGCTACTCCTCAAGTTTCGGAACATTATTCGGTGCGTTTCTTCATTTTTTAGTTTATACGTTCACTACTAACGGCATGAATCAGATTCGAGTTCTTTGTCAGATAGTAACATTTCACAAAATGCCGTTGGTGCTTTTTTTTTTTTTTGTAGCAACATAAACATACTCGAAACTGGCCCACCCCAAAATGGTATAAAGGACACGACATCTGTGCATCAGCAGACTGCACTGGATTAAAAAAACAAAAAAAACAACGATGACAGAATACTCGCATATGTGCATTAGCTATTCCTCAGGGACCAACGTCGGTAGTTGTCCCATTGCCATCCCTCCATTTTGCTTACCTACCTCTCCAAAATGTCGCCCTCCGCTGTGAGGGGTAAGAAAAATTAATTAGGATGGAAGCGGGCGCCATGTTGGCTGTCCCCACAATGGGGTGGTAATCCTCAGGGGGGCCGTCATAATTCCCACCCCCTGCCGTCCCCTTCCGGGTCGATAATAATTTATCGATGGCTTTTTCCGCCAGTTCTTTCACCCCCAAGACTTAGAACACATGCGCCCTTTATACAATTCTAGGCCACTCTGTAAACGGAAAGAGGAAATCTGCCATTATTCAACGTGACGATGATTCGTGGGAGACAAAGTTGCCAATGCAGCATTTAATTGAAGAGACTGTTTTTGTATATAGATATATATATAATTTATATAGCTTTAACACGAATATAAAATAACCTCGAAATGAAGACACGTATTACGGAAAGTTATGAAAAATAAAAAATTAAACCATCCATACATTGATGTTTAAAAACATCGAAAGTCAAACACAGATGTTACCGATAAGGTGCCTCTATGCATTTGCCTTGCCTAGGCAAGACAAACGCCAAGCCAAACAGCAAACAAGTAAAAGAGATTTAAGAAGCTCAGCAAACTAACCTATCCACTCTCTACTATTCTGGCTATTCCAACTTTTGTCGGCTGTTTAAAATAGTTTTATTTTATAAAGTAGCAATTAAAAATATAAAATAAAAACATAAACATGTATAATTTATATAAATACACAAATATGTGGATGCAACATTAGATGTGGCGCTTCTCGCAAGAACCGAATCGGACTATAAAACACAGAGAAGCCACTCAAAGCCGAGCAAAACTACCCCCTTTACACATTCGATTTGCCTTGGCTTGGCAAAAGTGTAAAGACCCCTATGCATCGGTCTAAAAACATCGATGGTTTGTTTCAACGATAACATCGATGTTTCCAAAACATCCCTCATCATTTTTTACATTCTTAATATAAGAATAATAATAATTACTTCCTTGTACGAAGTAAAGGAAGTATTGTATTCGCGAAAATTTTCGGTTTTCAGATTTCAACGGAAATGTCCATTTTGACCATCCCTGAATCTTGACTAGTTCCGTCGTGGCGTCTGTTCGTACGTACGTATGTTCCTTCGTATTTCGCATAACTAAAAAACGGTTAGCCGTAAAAAGTTGAAATTTTGTATTTAGGATTGTTGTAAAATCTAGTTGTGAACGTCCCTTTTTAGTTACTGCACCGGAAGTGATATTTTACTTGAAGGTCATAATTGATTTTTATCAAAAATTATATTAAAATACTATGAAAAACTTCTCAAATTTAGTATTTATAACTTATATATTGATTTAAATAACATACTAGATTTTGGTCTAAATTGGAAAACCGGAAGTGGTACTTTACTTGAAGGTCAAATTAGATTTTCGTCAAAAAATATATTAAAATATAATGTAAAACATCTCAAATTTGGTAAATAGGACTTTTATATCGATATAAATGTATTTACTAGATTTTGGTTAAGATTCGTGAGCGGAAAAGGGTACTTTACTTGAAGGTCATAATAAGCTTACATCAAAAATTATATTTAAATTAAAAGAGAAATCATATGTTTCGGTAATAAAGGTTACAAACGCAATTTGGTTTACAATCCAATTTAACATTTTTATTATTTTTTTAAGTGTTGAAATTGAGTCTAAAATATTAGTTTTCCTCCCCATTTGTGAGATCAACAAGTCTTCATCATGAGAATAAAATATTAGTTAAGTGGGTTTTTCCGCTTAAAATGTCGAAACTGTCCATTTCTAATGCTTTATCCAGGGATATTGACAGTTTTATTGTTGTCATGGAACATGAAGAAATATCTTGGAAAGTAGTTACCTACTGAAGGAAAACGACATATAATAACGGAATGAGACCTCCAGTGACAAGAGTTTGTGTGTGTGTGTGTCAATAGATGGATGACTGGACGCCGAGTGTCGTTTTTACTGCAATCTTTGGAAACTAGTAACCAAATTCAGGATCACTTTTTGAGCCACCGATTTACAGTTTAATTGGCGTACAAGGAAGTCATGTGTTGCCCACATCAGATATTTTTTTTATTTATAACTCTTACGGTATTCGTTTTTTTATTATACTGGAACGTTATAAAACTTATGATAAAATGTAATATGTCTCTAATCATAATTTGTTTACCCAAGGAATAGAATTGTAATTAATATGTGTTTATACCTGTAATACCTCAGGGCATCGAAAATGTAAATTTTTATATAAACTCTCCTTCTATAGCGTGTTCTCTCAAGGAATTCGCTATTAGTCAAATACATATATATACGTTTTATAAAATATTCTTATTTTGAATCAAGGGCGTTAGAATTTAAAAAACATCGATGTTACCGACATATTGATTCTAAAAACATCAATGTCTATTTGCCATCCCTAAATACGGGGTTCTTATGATTAACTACATAGAATACCTAATCCTTTTCAAAACACCAATTTCAAAAGCAACATTTTAGGAGGTCCTATATTACGCCATCAAGACTATAATCTAACTGGTATTAAAAGTATTAAGTTAAATAAAATATTAAAATTGCATGTGCAAATGCTTACAACTTTACTCCTTTTATTTTTATATGCGATAGATTATTTGAAAATAAAGAATAAATGTAGGCTTAGACAAGCATTGTTTTGATATTACTAGAATATGGTCAGTAAAAGAGTGGCCAACATGCAGTCCAGAATCTAAACCCTATCTATGGATAAGTTTTAAGCTTAATAAAGA
This sequence comes from Rhaphigaster nebulosa, assembly GCA_948150685.1. Classification (NCBI taxonomy): domain Eukaryota; kingdom Metazoa; phylum Arthropoda; class Insecta; order Hemiptera; family Pentatomidae; genus Rhaphigaster; species Rhaphigaster nebulosa. Next base: position 116,270,114 of record OX411307.1, on the reverse strand, counting down.
TAAAGTTCAACTTTAATCGTTTCAAGAACTATCCGAAATGGTACAATATGAAATCATCGCCCAAAGACTAATTTAAAACTTTTTAACACCATTTTCACATCGAATCCTAGTTGTAATAAACGTAATAAGAGGAAATAGTCAATCTTAATCATTCAGATCTTGACGCAAACAAAATATTCTTTTGTAAATATCGTTTTTTTCCCTAGTGCTTAGATTTAAGGTTTTATCCGTAATATTGTTATTCTAGGTAAAGAACTAATAAAAAAATAACTTCATAAAAACAATTTTAATACTACAATAAAATAAATCCTATAAAATAATTGTTAGGATAATATTGGAAGATCCCAAAAACAAAGCATCATTATTCATCATCAGAACGCTAAAATACAAGATCATCTTATATCAACAGGTTAAAATTTACTCACCAATACATAAAAAACTATAATAAAAAAAAGAATAAATAAAAATAAATAACTTCTGCCAAGTAGGTCAGTATATTTTCCACACTATTTCAATTGGATAAATGATTACGTATACATTTATTTCAAAGCCAATGATTTGTCGTTTGAGAATAAAATCCACGAGAAAATAATTTTGCGCATTCGTAAGCGACAGTAGGAGATACGTCAAAATTGATACTAGGCCACTTTGACACTGATACCTAACTTTTCTCCAACTTTGGACCAAATCGGACTAGCTATTCTCGAGTAGTGTGAAGGAAAATTCGTTTGCGCATGCTCAAGCGAAAGTAGTGGATGGAATAGCATTGATAATGAACCATCTTTACATATATCCTCATCTTTCCTTTCACTTTGGGTCAAATCTGACAAGCCGTTTTCGAAATAAAGGTGTGTCAAGGAAAATCCGTTTGCGCATGCGTACGAGAAAGCAGTAGATGGAATTTGATAAAATTGATATAGGAACATCTATAAACGGAATCCTGATCAAGCTCAAAATAGTTTTGAATTGGTTCAAACTGAATCATTTGCCATGTTGTCATAAATTAATGAGATATCCTGTCAATCCCTCCTGACAGGATGGTTGGCGCCTCAAAGAAAGAATGCAAACAAACTTTCAAAAAGTTATGGCGTAATCCTGCTTTACAAGTATTCCAACTTCTGTGATAATCGGGACAGCCCCCTCCCCTAAAAAGTACCTCTGGATCCACGTCTGGTATCCTAAGCGATTAATGTTATTTTGAGCTAATTGTATGTATCAGTACCTGCTGAAAATGCCTGAAGTTTGCGAAACATCCAAACTAAACTGATTTTTCATAAACCTTTACTCAATAGACGTAGGTAAGACTTTTAATTTTTATCTTCCAAAAATATCCTAATATTGATAATAAAAATAATAAATGGCTTAAAGTACCCCGGAGGGTCAATGTTGATAACACCAACAGTCTACATAAAAACCTCCATTATAATCCAAATCCTCAAGATCGAACCTAAAACAATGCTCCCATCTGAGTTTTGGACGGTCCCTAGGACGATAACGGTTTATCACTGATATCCTATTTTGTGAGTCCTAATATAATCGGAACTTATCGTATGAAATAAATAATTAAAGAAATTCACCTACTTTTATGAAATAAGTCGTTTTTTAGAAGTCTTAGAAACATTTAATTTCGTAGTAGACATACGAAGTTACGTTCACTTCATCGCAAAATAATGGAATTCTATTTTTATCAGAGGCACGTGTTTCATATCCATCCTTAGATTCTTAGAGCACAGTTTCATGTAAACATAGCTTTATTCTTGGAAAAGTATTTGCTGGAAGGATAAGGAATTTTCAAATGGAATAAATTATTTTCAAATTGAAAAATTAGCTCTCGTTTTTTTCAGGTATTACTTAGAATTCCATAATAGTGTATTGCAGTTTCCAACAATCTATTCCAAAGGCAATAGTTGTGCGTGTAAATAAATATTTGAGCTAATATAAGTTCCAGTCTTAAACATAAGTGAAGTTGGCGAAACGTTCAACCTCAAAAAAATTTTAACTAAAAGATAGCTGAAGAAATTTACAGCTTTTAATTAAAATCTTTCTTAAGCACTCTAATATTAATGCTTTAGAGAGAGAAATACTTTATTTATTCGGGTCACTAGGAATCGCAGTATACCAATCAACAGTGGCGTACGCAAGGGAGGGGGTCAGGGATCCGGGAATCTATGATTTTCATAACCACCAACATAAGTTTTGTAATTTGAGTAATACTTATGCAATAAAATAACAAGTAACGAAAAATAAATCAATTGACGAATTGAAATAACAATGCATTAAAATGTATTTGACGATTATATACGCATATTATTAGATGATTGCTTGGGTTCTTTTTATCAATTCCCTCCTAAAAAAAATTCTGCGTAAAATCCTGCCAATTAATCCCGTCGGACAAGTGCAAATATACAACATAGGAAATATTAATACATATAAATATTTCAAAAACTTATCTCACATTGAATTATGTATTGCTTCAAATTAATAATTTACTCGAAATCTTCTTCATTTAAATTTATAAATCTGAAGTGTTTTTTTGACAAGGGAATTGATTGTATTCCTTTTTCAGCTAACTCCAAAAATGTCATTATATACGAAAATTTTATTACATCTAATCAAAAACTAAAAAAGAAAAAAAAACATGAAATTAAAACTTCGCCAGTTCGTATACTTAAAATATTATAAAAACGAAAACAATACAAATGAAGATTCTTATTTAAAATAATAAAAAATAAAATAATAGATCAGCATACAATTAATTAATTGCAGTTCAGTACAACCAATGAAAAAAAAAGTTCTTAAAACTATCATAATATTAGGAATCATAACTTTTAGTTTAATTTTTTTTAATTATATGTCATTTGTTTAAGTTATTTGTAAACTTTGTAGAAAAAAAAAAAAAAAAACTCAATCGATTGATCAGATAGAGTGGAATACGAGGAGAATGCTCTCAACACCCCGGCTGATATTTCACCGTGAACTCTATTGAACATTCCTCTGATTCATCCCTTAATCGGGACCAACGCCGACACCGCGACCATGCGCACCAACTGCGCACAAACAATTTCCCTTTTTTTCACCCCCCCCCCTCCTTCACCCGGGGGAGTGGGTACAATGCACTAGGGAGGAAACTGATTCCAGCGTAAGCCGCCTCCAGGGCCCTAGCCACTCGACCGTGATAGTTAATTTAGTTAGAGGATAGAGGCAGTTGGCCCCCCTGAATAGTGCTCAGTTGGCTGACCTGTCATAGCCCATCAATCCATCCTTCTTACCTGATCCCTCATCCTTTTAATTTTCCACATCTATAAGGCACCCTTAGTCAATAGGTCTTGCGTCAGCTTGCGCGAATCTATATATAGACAGATACTCTACAAACTTTTTAAAAGTTGTTATATGATTATGGTATTTATAAATTTATTAGCGAACATCTATAAATTTGAAAGTAAAACTTCGACAGTAAATTACTATAACTGAAGCTCGCGAAGTCATTGTCAGTACATCAATATCGAAAAATCAATTATTTTTAAGTTACTTTCATCGAAATAGTCTGTTTTAGTCATGCATATTGCTGTATAAATAAAGATTAAAAAATAATATTTGTATTGTTTAAATGGCATTTAAAATTTACGAAAATTTTAATGCTATTTCGCTAGTAAAAAAAAAAAAAGGTTTTGGAGTGCTGTACTATATTTATCTAATTAGTATGTAATGTAAATGTAAAAGAAATGTAATCTCTGTTGTGTATTTATGTTATCTTATGTTTTTTAATCCTTAAAATGCCGAAATCGGTATTGCATGGTTAGTTATTTACTGCTATTTTAGAGACTTGATGCTTTGTTTTAATATTCAACAGCGAATCTTTTATTGATAACTTAGAGATAACAATATCTATAGAATTGAAATATCTTAGGATTTCGTTCATTGACTATTTTAACAATAGCCTTTAAAAAAAAATACCTATGAAGGTAAGCTGTAGTACAATGTTCAACAAAATCCTGTACCAATAATTATTTCCCTGAAATAACTTGTTCCTGAAAGTTTTCTATAATTTTTCTTTTTACGAACTGCAACATTCATTTTTGTGAATTTTTATTTAAATCGTTTCATCAGGAATCCTAATAAGGAAAAAAACAAATAAATGAGAAAATGAGTGATACAGGATAACTAATTAGGGATTGATAAATTATTTGCCACTTCTATAAATTTGTTTTATTGAAAATTAGTTTCGAATGTTATACATTCATCCTCAGTTCTAAAAACACAAAAAAATTCAAAAATATAGTTTGGTATTATTATACATATTAAATTAGATTAATATAAATCAGTATTATAAAACATTTATGAATTATGAATTTAAATAAGACAAGAAATCAAATATATGTTGGTACTCACCAAGGTTTAAATGGATTATATCAAACAGAAAAGTTTAACCTTGGTGAGTACCAACATGTATTTGATTTATTGTCTTAATTAAATTCATAATTCATAAATGTTTTATAATACTGATTTATATTAATCTAATTTAATATGTATAATAATACCAAACTATATTTTGAATTGCTTATTTTTGAATTTTTTGTGTGTTTTTAGAACTGAGGATGAATGTATAACATTTGAAACTAGTTTTCAATAAAACAAATTTATAGAAGTGGCAAATAATTTATTAATCCTTGATTAGATTGATCCTTCTATACCATCATGCGGATGTCAACTTATACAGGATTACATTAACGAATGTATGAGCAAATGAAAGGAGAAGAAACAAGCCATAAATAAAATATATATACAATATAAGATATTAGTTATATTTAACTTAAAATTAGGCAAACCGGTATATGGTCCCACAAATAATAGCTAAACTGCCAGCATGTTCTTCAGTAAATCTTAAAGCAGCCATAACGATCTGTATTGATGAGGAAACCAATTAAAAATGTATGTTATTTTTAAGATGCAAATTAGAAAAAAAAATTAATGATATTATTTTTATTCAAAATTTCTTATTTCAATACGCTCCTCCCAACGTCAAACAAGGTTTTTATTCCTTGTTCAAAGAAACTTTTTAGCTTCGAATCAATAAACTCAAGAAATTAAATGTGCTAAATTGGTGTGAAAAAAAGTAGTAGTCAATTGGAGAAAAATCAGGTGAATATGGAGGATGCGAAATTTTCAGATCGTGTTATTTTCTTAAAAATTAACTGATAAACAAGTTGCATTAATTGATCTGAAAACTGAAGTTCTTTCACATCGTCTCCTATCTCCAACTGACTACCATTTTTCCAGAGCGCTTGAAACATTTTTAAAAACAAAACATTCCAAAATGAAAACGAGGTAAAACGTCCATATCTCAAGTTAATGTGTGTTTGATGACCGTTTCATTCTCCCAAGATAACTTCTCCTTGCCGCTCGTTGCACCAATCTAGGAAAAGCACGAAATTGGATTCAGTACTTGATAAGTACTGCCTCATGACCTGTGGTTATTCTGCAAGGTGAGACAGTCAGCACATACGTCCAATATACAGGTTCCAGCCTCCCCGGAAGTATCAATAGATTTTATAAAATTATGCCAATTATGGCTCTAAGTTAATGAAGAAATTTCTATCAGAATAGGGTATATGCTTGATTTTTGAAAATACCTTAAGTCGATTATTTTCATCTCAAAAGTTCTTATAAGCATTCTTATTGAATTAAATAAAAAATATTTCCTTTGGGCAAGATATTTTGGTTATTCAAACGCACAATTTTTAGCGAGATTTATGTGATGTCACTTTTCATGTCAGCAAAGCTATTTAAACGACTTTGTATTGATTTTGGTGAAACTTGCTAAATTTGTAAAACCAAGGAAAAATGTCGGAAACCATCGTAAAAATATTGTCTTATGCTTATGTGCGAGAATACAACGAAAAGTCCACCAGATAAAGTTTTTTTTTTTCTAATTTCAAAAGACTCAATTATACGAGAAAAGTGCAGCACAACCATGAGAAGAGATAAAGCATCTCCAATAATTAGTTTTCATTGTTTTAAAATTCATTCTGAAGTCATTATAATGAATACGTCGTTTCCTTTACAGCCGGATTAACAATTTTGTTGCTTTATGTTAAAAAAAAAAATATCATAACCTCAAAACGTTTTGATTGGACATTTGATGAATTTTGTATCACTTTATATTTTTTATTTGTGGGATATTTGTTTTAATTTCAATGTTTTTATGTAGGTTACAGAAAATTATATGGAATACAAAATAATGAGTCGCCATACGGTTTCCGTTGAGATCTGTAACAAAGTTAATAGATACAATATAATAATTCTAATTGTATTATATTCTAACAAATAAAAAACAAATGCACCTATTTACTCGATAAAATAATCGAATTCTTATACTTGACTGCATTTGTTGATAAAATTATTTTTTCTGCATTTATAGCTTCAAAAGTGAATTTATCATCACAAAATTATCTGTTAGCTTTTACTCCTTTAAATTCAGTAAATATAAAACCTGGATTTGAAGAAAGAAAAACATCACAATCCTATCTATTCTCGTAAGATTATTCGACTGTGCTTTAATAAATCCTCTTTCAGTCATTTTAATTAATGATTTCACACAACACTTAATGAAAGAAACTGTGATATAATTCAATTTATCGTTGATCTCGTATAGAAAGTATCCAGGAACCATAAAAAAGTAGTTATGCTGACATGAAATTTGACGTCACACTGTGGTCTAACCATTAGCATTGCGTTTAGATATTTTAAATTTCGCACTTTAAAATTTAAAGAACTTTAAAATAAAATAAAAATTTATTGCATTTTTGTTTCATTAAAACATATTATTTAGCAAAAATTTGGAAAGAAAATACTATTTAGGCTTTAATCAATAGCAATAAAGATTCCAAAAAAAAAAAGTAATTGGACGAAATATATTTTTCATGCATATATCCTATTCAATGGGAACATAAAATAAAATTTTATAAAATGGGTATTATGCTATATTTAAAAATGCGGTTAAATTTATCCAACACATTTTTAAAAATAAAACATTCCAAGAGGAAAACGAGGTAAAATTTTCATATCTCGAGTTTCTCGATTCAAAGCTAAAAAGTTTCTTTTAACAAGGAAAAAAAACCTTGTTGGACGTTGGAATAAATGTATTGGATCTAACGGAAGTTATTTGGAATAAAAATAATATCTTTAAAGTACGCTTTTCTTTTATTTGTCTCAAACCCTACCTAGGAATTGGCATTTCATGTGTAAAACACCAGCTCAATACAAACAAATTTTTTTTTCTTTAAATTGTAATATAGCATTTTCCGGTTTATTTTTAGATTTTCAATTCAATTTCCGGATAAGTCAAATTTTTCGTCTGACAATTAAGGCTTTCCGTCAGATAAATTAAAGGTTATATCCCAATGAAACCTTTTGTCCGATATTTTCTAAGAGAAAGTAGACATTTTTCTAGAGAAATTAAACCGTTTTTCTGACAAATTGAACATTTTTCCAGGCTAATAATATTTTTTTTTTAAAAACACGTAAGCCTTCTTTCCAACCAAATCTTTTCAATCGACTCAAAAAAGAGCGTATCAATTTTTTGAACATGAAAAAAAAAATATTAATAAAAATGTATCGTTCTTGAATCCTATTTTCGTATCCAGCCTGGAACAGTTTATACAAAATGATTTATTATAAATAGAAATGTGGAAAAGATCTAAATTTAATCGGGGAAAAATAACTACCTTGAAAAAAAAACATAATTTGCCTAGCAAACAGTTTATATGTCGATCGGATACTTCGCACTTGTGGTAAGTGTGAAATTTTCAGGATACAAGAAGTAAGTTTGGGCATTGGTGTAATTAAGCGATAAGTGTTTTAACAAACCCAAAAATGTTCCCTGAGACGTTAAAGAGTTCTTAATCAGACCTCTAAACTACTGTAGAGTCTTTCAAGAATATTAATTATTTGGCCAAATATCACATTATCAAAATACGATCACGTTTGTGAAATATCCCATCGATAATCTGGAAAATGCTGTACAACAGATAAAGAAAAAAGGAACGAACTTAATACTGTTTAGTTTAATCAGTGATTCCATCTTATATATTTTAGATAATGTAAAGTGCTTTAAGTGCGTTTTCGGTGTAAGTGCATGATTGTCTCGTTAAATCAATATCCTGAACTTGTAAGAACTGCCCTTTTGGGAGAATGGAGCTTAAACACTGATGTGTCACAAATCAGCAACGAGAGTTCGCTAAGGTGAAGTATAACGAGTTGTAAAGATACCAACTCCAACATGTTGATTAAGTTGGATCTTTCAACTTCTGCTGAACTGCTGTATCGGTGTTTATCCACCACTAGGCCTTATTTTTCTGTTTAATTTCTGCTGTAAGTGGACCTTCAGAAGCTGTTCTTTCAAAATACGTCGTGTTTTACATTCCTTGACAGTTTTATATTTTTTAAGTGCTAGTGATTGTTGTCCCGGAAAAACATGACAGTAAGGTAAATATAGACCTCTGTTGTAGTTGCCTTTGTGTGTTGTGTAAACTTGCTACTACTATTATGTTTTAGCAGCAACTCCGGACTAGAGCATTTGCATAAAAATCCCTTTTTTTTCCAATACATTTATTCAATCATATTTCACAAACCTTTTCATAACAGTCACTGAAGATTGTAAAATGTGATTCTCACTCAAGTTTTAACTTTTTTCGATGATTACATCAGTATAATAGTCCTGGGAAACGAACTATTTAATACTTGCCTCACGACCGCTACTGCTTGAATAATGAGTCTTACAGATACCCTTGTACGCACTTGCCACTTAAGGCAGGGGCAAATGGGATACTAAGTACTAGTATTGAATTATGGATCTCATCAAAATGGACGCGATTGAAACTTGGGCTTAAATGCAATATTTAAACAAAATCGTCTATAGAACATTTAAAAAAATATAAAATAAAAAAGAAATTAACTTCAAAAATAAAGATTTTACCAACATGTAAAGTAAAACTTTTTAAAATCCAGTGCGCGCTTACCCCGCATCACCTTTCCTCGCAGTATTTTCGAATATATTTTTTGCTGTCCGTTAATGGCTTTCAGTTGTTCATAAAAGTGATGTTCCGAGCGTAATGAGAATTTTGTATGGTAAATTCCGTATAGCCATTTATCTACGAGATTCGTTCAAACCGCGTTGAATGTTTGTACACGGTAATAAACCTAATTAAATCAAAACTTCATTATCAGGCTCGCCCATCTCCCGTGTCAGGTTTATACTATAATAACATGATCGCTTTGATAGCCCGTGTCAGACAAATTCAATGTATTTTTAAATATAGCTTAATAAACGGTTTATTTTATTGTATGTTCCCATTGACACATAATTCTGATACCTATTTCTTCATGAATCAACTGAGAACCATAATTGGTATAATTTTATAAAATATATTGATACTCACCCGACTTGTTTTATAACAAAATTTTATTTTTGTACCATTTTAATTATATTATATTCAATTTTAGAATTATTAGTTTTATTCTGTTTATTTAAATTATGTATGCATGTATATATATATATATATATATATATATATATATATATATATATATATATATATATATATATTTGGAGGAGAGGAGTAGCTGACGGGGTAAGGCACTGCCCTCCTAACTCTTGCTCTCTGATTCGAGTCCTACAGTAGTTTTTTTTTGTTTCATCAGTCGAGGAATGACTATGGGGTCAGGAGAGCCACCTAGGGCTCACACAGCCGTAGATGCTGGAGATTGGACATAGATGCTAACTATCTCACCTTCCAGAATAGCCGCTGGTCATCAGACAGTACTTAGCAGCAGGGACAAGTTATCTTAGGAGAAAGATACGATCAGCAAGCACATACTACACTGTGCACTGTGGTATATGGTAATTCTTCGTTAGAGCATGACCTAGGTACAATTATAGGTATTATTATCCACAATTAAACAATCTGTCACAAAACTTTACATGAAATACATCTAATTTTGGTAGTATTCCATGAAACAATTTTCTTCCTCTAATTTTCCTGTTTTATTTAAAAACGTTTACAACATATATTTTACATATTTTTCGACGTTTCAGGAAATTTCCCCATCTTCCCCATTTTCCCATGCTCTACTCTTTTTTTGTCATTCCATCCATAAATTTTATTTCGACCACTATTATTTCAAAAAACTAATAAAAAAGAGTATTTATACTTACTCTGTATATTATTGTCATCATGTACCTTCCTAGAATTAGACTTTGTTCCAGAACAAGACGAAATAAAATTTATGGATGAAATGATAAAAAAAAGAGTGGAGAAATGAAAATTATGATATTAGTGAACAATGTGTAATGTAATAATGTAAGAGTGTTGTCCTGAAGATGGGGAAATTCCTTGAAAATTAGAGGAAAAAATTGCAGCTATACTTCCCATACTTATATTTAATTAAATATGGCATTAATACTTCCCAAAATTAATTAAAAAATAATCCTTCCATAAATACCAAAAAGATAAAAATATTAATAAAATATATCCAAAAACCATTTAAAAAAAAAATATGGAAGAATTTTCTTTCTAATTATATCCGTAGAATGGACACTTACGATGTAAAACAGAGCATTCGTAACTATCATAAAATAACAAGTTCATGGATCAAATTGTATATAAAATATTATTTATTTGATATATTGCGATCATTTTTATGCTGGCTTAACATTTGAATGGAAATGACATCTATAGACTTCAGTGGTGTAGAAATAAATGACGTTCATACACGTCCTACATATTTATAATAGTAAATATAAAACATGCGTTTATAATTTTTATATTGTTTATTTTTACTAAATAATTCTTAAAACTTTCTTTAAATTTACTTAAAAAATGGTGGACGTCTACAGCCATTTAATACTTATCGAATGGATAGATGTCGTAAAGAACAAATTAACTATTTTTTATGAAAAAATTTCAAAATACAATATTTCATGAGTAAGAAATCTTTATCAAACTCCTAAAGATTCATTAAATTAAGCATTAAAAAAAATATTTGTCTTTGGAGTCCTTCATCGATTCAAGTTTCAAAGGGTTAAGGAACTTGATAATCTTCTCCTTAAAATAAGTGTATTGATTGTTAAAAGAATTCAAAATACAAATCATTTGTTTAAAAACGGAATTAATTTTTGTTGGACATTGAACACAAATGCAATCTTCCATTTGAAAAAAAATAGTTTTTATTTTCATAGTTTCTTATTTCCATTTTAACAAATAATTACTTCTTCTAGGTCATCATATGTTAGTTATAACAATTCTTGGATGTAAAAGAATAAAACGATGGAGATGCAGGAGTGGTTAAGTCATCTGGCGTGGGTTGACGAATGAGGTCTTTTTCCCAGGTTCGCAGAAGATACAGTGGAAACCCGTTTATCCGGAACAACATGGCCCGGTTATTCTAGGCAACGCGAAGTTCCGGATAAGAGATGGTACGTTCAGTTAATACATATGTAAGTGAATGCAAATATTTGTTTGAAATTCGTAAAGTTTTTAGAAAATAAATTTATTAAAATATGTAATCAGAAATTTTGGTTTGGCGGTTGTTTTCCCCTTTGTTACTCGCTGAAATGTTAGGCCACCATTTTATCAGTAATGCAACGGTAGAGATAGCCTTTTCACACTGTTCTTCAAAATTTAATGCAATCTGTAATAAAACTGTAGGTTACTGGCAAGAAATCTATTATCATAAATGATAAAAAAAAAGTTTCGGATATGGTGGATCCGGATGAACGGGGTACAATTGAAGACTCTCAGGACATTGGACTGTTCACCGGCGTGACTTTTAGCGAATTTCGACGGAAGAGAACTCACCCCCGCTACACAAATTAATTCCCGGACACTTAGGCAAATGAATGAAGAGCAATTATAGGTTAAGTGAATGAGGAACAAGGGAAAAGAAGGTTCTCTTTCATAAGCCTCTCTACCCCCTCGTGGCATTTAGACTACAAGCCGTTGTAGCCGGGGGGGTGAGGCCGGCCATTTTGTTAATTGACAGTTTCCCCGCCTGGAGGGGCGGTGCAATTAGAGGGATGAGCTCCCCCTCATTAAGCGGCCTCTTCAGCTAATGGCAGATGGAAAAAATCCCGGCTCATTGTCAACCACTCCCGCCATCAGGTAGAAAAAAAAAGCAGCTAATACCGCGCCATTCAACTATCTCCTAATTGAAGCGTCGAGGATCCTTACCGGCCGAAAGGAGATATGATTCTATTCACTGAATCCACTTCTCCGTTTTATATCCTCCAACCTTTCCCAATGGTTCCGTTTTTTTATAACAGGCAAATAAACTGCCTGACGAAGATCCGATGCAAGGAACTACATCTGGAACATGGACGATCAGTACCAGAGTTGCCCGAATCATGTTTCCTGCGATGCCTACATTCATGATGAACCGTTACGGTTACTGAAGGTGATTGGCACCAACGTTGAAACCTGTCGACAAACAACAGTCTGCAGAATTGTTTGCTGATGTAAATGGTAAGTAATGTTACTGAGGTGAATTAGCTAACATGAATCCTCTCAATCAAGCGTAGAATTTTGGGATCTGATCTCCTAGGCTTTACCATAATGTCTATTAAGTCTTTTCACTTAAATTATTTTTGAAGGCAGTGGTGAACTTATACTTCCATTTTTATTCTTTTTTTTATTTGTATATGATTATCTGTTGTATTTTGTTAACGTTTCGTGGCTTCCCCCCATCTTCAGAACGAAATAATTCTGCAATATTTAACGGTTTATTAGTTTATCTATTTTAAATATTTTTAAATCACATTATTTGAAAATTAATATGCGAGAGCAAAAGCTCAAAATGAGACATAAATAATTGTAAGACATAAATGGAAAAAAAAAAAAAGCCAAGAGCCTCAAAAATAACAGAAATAAATAAAAAAAAAACATTCAAGCACCAAAAAAACGCCAATTCAGGCACCATCAGGACAGTAGGAGAGAGATAAATAAAAGGATTTTTAGTATGAGTATTTTCTTTTTCTTTTTTTATGATCAGCTGTTTGTAATTTAAATTTCCTCAGCTTTTGTCATGTAACCTCCCTTTTCCCTCAGTATCTGCCTGGATGTCTTGGTTTGGGGTACTGTCTCTGGTTGGTGACTTTTTTGAATCTGGATGTGAGATGTGATGAACAGATAATTTTTTTTTTATTTATTTCTGTTATTTTTGACTCTTGGCTTCTTTTTTGGATTTTTACATTTGATATGCCCTTACAATTATTTGAAAAAATAAATAAATACGTTATAAAAAGACAAATTTTATACCTTAGATTTTATGTAAATCTTTTACTTTTCCTCGTCATATAATCTATATTTCGATTCCGTCCAATATTAAATAAGTTAGTTTTGACATTTTAATACTTAAAATTATTTGAGGAGTAATCTCTTTCCAATCTTTTTCATGTTAGAGATTTAGCTATTTGTACTTTCATCCAGTTTATCTCTCAATATAATACAGTCCTACGTATTTTTTTAATCCCTATACTCCTATTGTCCAGATGATACTCGCTATTGACTTCATCTGTTAATTAATACAATCAATCAAACGAGAAAAACTCTTTTTGATATCCTTTAAAATTATTCCTAGGAGTGTGTACTACTATCTATTTTCATCATTGCCACACTGTTGATGTACTACGATGTAGTATAGAATGATAAAGGAATATAGAGATATAAGGCAGAAATTATTCAACTAATACAACACTGTAATGTAGTCCTTTTATGTATAATAAACTGTTTAATATTGCAGAATTGTTTCTATCTGAAGATGGTGGAAAAAAAAAAAATCAAAAAGTTAACGAATATGCAGTATGTAATCATTGGCAAATATAAAATACATAACAATGTAAGTAAAAGTTCCCCACTGTCTTCAATATGAGTAGAAGACTTTCCAATAAATTAATTTATTAAGATTAAATTATTTTATAAAATAATTTCATCATTAAGCATCACAAGGGTTACGTCTAATGTAAGAGTAGCTGATCCGTTCTCTGGAAGTAAAGTACAGTTAAGTACTCGTTTTTTCTGCAATGTGACCAGAGCTATACCGGATAACGCGAAATCTCGTATACAGTAGCGTACGCAAGGAGAGGAGGGAGAGGAGGAATCAGAGTGATATCCCCGCCCCCCCCCCCTCTCCCGAAAGGTACGTAACAATTTAATTTGATACCCACCAACATAAGATTTAGTATTTTGAGTAATATGTTTGGTAATTTTAACAATAGTTTTTGATCCAATTTTCATCTTTAAATCTCCACCAAATTTGGCGATTATATACATTTAGGTGATTATTTGCCATCTTCATATTTAATCCCGCCCACCCGAAAAAAAAAAATTAAATCCCCTTCCGAAAAAAAAATTCAACCTTCAATAAAGATGTATATTACTGGCAATAAATATGAAATATTTTGTTGCAAAACTATTCATTGCTAGAAAAAGATCTGAATATGAAAGTATAAAGGGAGACGGGATGAGGGGGAGAATTATCAGGATCATTTATGGCGGATCCGGATAAGCTATGTTTTACAGTAGTTTAAAGTTTTATTTGAAGGAATCTTTTTAGATGCTACCGAATAAAATTTAAAAAAAAAAATTAAAATTGAATTGAAGGACTGAATTATTGATAATCATAATAATCATAATGCTGACTACTGTAATATTTTTTTTACCAATTGAAAACAGCAATATATAATATATAATATACAATATATAATTCCCCACAAGAACAAATATATATTTTAATGAATTATTATCAAATCGGCTGTAAGGATTAAAAACACACAAAAAAAAAACTGTAAGACAAAAAAAAATAAATTGTTGTGATTTCATCAATCAATAATTCAAAAGACAAAGCTTTTTTTTTTGATAAGCCTTTTTTTTAACTTAATCGTTTAAAAAAATCTATTTTCAAATACTAATTACTATTATTTAAAAAAAAAACAACAGTAATATGAATAATTGGTATGATATAATTTTTATATATTTTTGTTTTCGTATATTTTTTATTTGAGGAATTTATTAATGTGTAAGTGGAATTTTTCATCAATTAGTTAATTAACGTCAAATCTGTTGGAAATCCAATTGGAAAAATTATTTTGTAGTTGATTATTCAATTCAAAGGTTTATTTATTTTTATCACTGCGTTTTATTTCTGAAGGAGTAACTTATCAAACAATAATTTATTTATCTCTTTATATCACTCTATATTTTCTCAGTGAAACCTTCGTAACAAAAGTTTTTTTTTTTAACTATTTTTTGAACGAATACTAACTATTTATTTTTTATTAAAAGTAACTTCAAGTAAATAAAATTAACTTCGTTATTTTACATTAATTAAATCAATCCTATCTCCTATGATATATTTAATATTAATGAAATTATATTAATTAGAATAACATTTTTACTTTTTTATTATAATGGGAATATATTCCAGATTTGTTTTATACTTGTATATATTGAAGAATCGCTCGGTTTAATTATCATTATAATAATCGAATATAAATATGAATATTTTAATATAAATATTTAATATAAATATTATTATGATAGTTATAATCAAGGCTGTTCAGATTAATTACATAAACACGCTATGGCACTGTCTTCCTAAAAAGCAATGTGGGTTCGTTTCCCACTCGGAGGAAATACATTTGAAAAACCTCAAAACTCGGAAAAAAACTAAGTGTATAAATCAGAATTCGATAAATTTTAGATTACTTGTGAATACAAATCTTCATTACCTGAACGAAAGAACATAGAGACAGACATGATAGCTGGTAGTCCCGTGTCGGCAGTCAAAAGACTCGCTCTACCTACGAGAGAAGAAGACCCCACTGGCAAACAAAGGTTCCGTACTGGGCTAGGATACCTTTCTCTTTGAAGGATCTTTTGTTCAAGAACAATAAGGAAATCTTGTGTTTCCTCCAAACTATCCTGTAAGAAAAAAATAAACTCCGACATCTGCTACTGTAATGCCTTGGAGGTCGGTTAATATTTGCTGAACAATTAAAGGAACCGTCCGCGAAACGTGTGTGACAATTCTTACTGAAAACACTGGAAAGGTCTCAGGACGCCACAAGGAGTTTGTAGGGATTTAGAAAATTATTATTAATTTAAATAAAAAACATTAAAGATTAATACTATATAAAAAAATACATCTTTATGTTGGTTCCTTGCTCAGGATGGTGTTAAAAAAAATTGTATTTTTTTTTTATAATTAATTTTCAAAGGGTAAATTAATAGGTTAATAGTTAATAGCTATACAAATTAGGCCCTTGGGACCCCCCTTTATGCTACTGGCACAAAATACAATAATACTTTTTAAAATACCACCTATTTTTTTATTTTAGTTTACCTGAATAACCCAGAGTATATATCTTCCATTACAATAACATCGTTTATTTCTTTATTTAGAAATTTTGCGAATAATTATGCATTTCAAAATATTTATCAACATCCATTTAACTGAAATGCTCATAAAATTTAATATAGAATACTCTAGATAATTTAGTTTTGCTTAAAAAAAAAAAATTAACTTTAACCAAAGATTAATTAATTTATGAAAAAAATAATTTAATACATTTTCCAGAAGGCTGACAACGATATTTTTCTTTCGTTTTATTCCGGGGAAAGCTTTTATTTTCACTCGAGCTTATATCTTCAGGAAAAATCATCCATGGGTAAAAGTAAATATTCTAGAAAACGTACTGGACGCTGGGCAGTTTCGAAAAAAAAGACTTATGAATTACTATCTGATCTTTATATTCAGTGGAACTCAATAAGATTTGTCATGAAATCATGTTAGCTATCATAAAATAAAATAAAAAAAACTGCTACCCTCTCTCAAAATGAATGAATTATTTCCTACAACGTAAAATGGATCTTTCAATCTTTAGGATATAAAAAAAAAAATTAAATTGCCTCCCACTTCGCTTAATCTATAAATGTTTAGGATTGGCTTCGAATGCATTCAGTGTTGCTATAATTAGAAAATGAAAAATGCATTAACTATGAAGATATCATAACTGTAAACAATAGTAGCGTATGATTACAGACAAAGTCATAAAATATGTTAAGTTTAAGTTAATTCAGAATTAGGCAACGTTTCGCCAACTTCGGGCATTTCAGGACTAAAATTTGCTATTTACGTACGTAATTATATTCGTGTATTTTAAGTACTAGTTGAAGGGCCCCTCTCAATGAAGGTTGAAAAGATACAAAACATAATATTTATTTACTTATTCCACATAATTTCAGTAAAAAGTATGGGAAACATACAGCAGGAAACAATAACTGCGCAAACACAATTAAATACAAGGACAAATAATATAGTAATAACCCGCATATTTAAAGGTTATTGGCCCCCTAAAATACAAATTAAACTAATAAATGAAGTTATAAACTTTTCCAAATTTTTGCTAAAAAAGAAGTTTTAATTAAACAAAATTGCAATAAATACGCGCGAAATTTAAAATATCTAAACGCAATGCTATTGGTTAGGCCGCAGTGTGACGTCAAATTTCATGTCAGCATGACTACTTTCTTATGATTGCTGGGTACTTTCTTTATTCTATCGACGATTAATTGAATTATATCACAGTTTATTTTGGTAAGTGTTGAGTGAAACCGTTAATTAAAATGACTGAAAGAGGATTTGTTAAAGCGCAATCGAATAATATTCCAAGAAAAGACACGATTAAGATGTTTTTATTCTTTCTTCAAATCCAGATTTTATATTTGCTGAATTTAAAGCAGTAAAAGCCACAAGATAATTTTGTGATGATTAATTCAGTTTTGAAGACCTTTTAATATATAATTTACTAGATTAATTTGGAAAACTAAACATAACCTATAAATGCAGACAAAATAATTTTATCAACGAATGATGCCAAGTAACCGAGTACGAATTATTTGATCGAGTTAATAGGTGCATATGTTTCAGTTGCTGGAATAGAATACAGTTAGAATTATTATATCTAATATTTTTGTTATAGATCTCAACGAGAACCGTATGGTGACTCATTATTTTGTATTCCATATAATTCTCTGTATCCTCTTCCAGCTAAAACGAAGAAAAAAAATTCTAATTATATTCACATAAAAACATTGATATGAAAATAAATATTAAACAAATAAAAAATATAAAGTGATAAAAATTCATCGAATGTCCAATCAAATCTTTTTTTAGGTAATGATGCTTTTTTTAACATAAAGCAATAAAATTGGAAATTAAATATTAAAGGAAACGACGTATTCACTATAATGACTTCGAAACAATATTAACCACTTATTGGAGATACTTTATCTCCTCTCATGGCATCACACCTCTAGTTGAGTCTTTTGAAACGAGAAAAAATACTTTATCTGGTGCACTTTTCGTTGTATTTTTGAGCATAAGCACAAGGCAATACTTTTAGGAAGGTTTTCACTCTTGTTCTATGGTTTCACTAATCACAGAATTAGATCAAATTTAGCAAGTTTCACCAGAACCAACACCAAGCCGTTTAAATAGCTCTGTTAGCATGAAAAGTGACGTCACATAAACCCCGCGAAAAGTGGCACGTTTGAATAGCCAAAATATCTTTCTCAATGGAAATATTTTTTATTTGATTTAATAAGAATGTTTTAATGAATGATTTAATGTTTTATGTAAGTTTTGAGACGAAAATAATTTATTTAAGGTCTTTTCAAAAATCATGCATAAACCCTATTGTGTCTTATGAGCTTGCTTATTCACCATGGGTATGAAAACGACTACGCGAACCAATATACACAAGCTTTTTATTATATGAATTAATTTGTCAGTTGTTGCAGTCTATTTAATTGGTAAAGTAAACAAAAAATGGTTGATTTTAATTTGGAATCTTCCAAAAATAACGTAATTATTGTGCATTCTCTCTCCATCTGATGTTTTACTTCAAATTTATTTATTATATATATATATATATATATATATATATATATATATATATATATATATATATATATATATTTATATAGCACGCGTTTTTTTTTAGTTATCTCTGGCCCATAGAAGTGGAGATATACGAGAACGACGGAGAAAATCCGTCATTTGATCTAGACAAGAATATTTTCCCGGATTCTTGAGGAAATCCGGCACATAATAAAATTTTTCCAACTTTGTCTGGAAAATGAAATGTTTATGAGGATACCAGAATGATAACCTTATATTAGTTTTTTCTCTCAATGATTAATTATTTTTAAGTTTTTAATAAGTTATGAGGAGTTGAAATAACTATTTAAGTTATTGTCTCAATTTTAGTAACCAGTAGATTGGTGAGTTCTTCATGCTGCTTGAACATTTAGCTAACTGTTATTCGTCGACAAGAAGTTCCAAATGGAATAAATTGTTTTAACGCCAATCATTATTTTAAGTATTTGCAATATGCCCTTAAGATCAATAACTTATTATAGATTAAAAATGAAAAGAACGATACGGTAAACAAATGTGACATGTGATTCAAAGTTATAAATAATTGGGGTCGACGCTGCGGGTTTAGGGCAGAGTTTCCAATAATGAGAAAAATATTTAAAAAAAAAATCTTAATAAACGTTATTGAAAATCTACCATAGCTCGTTAAAAAAAATTATGAACAAAAATATGATAAAGAATTCTGAATCTGGAAAAATTCTTACCATAGCTACCTAACTATATCTCATCAACTATAGTACGCCCATTTAATTTTATTTTTGAAAACATAACCGATTTTATTTATTTTTTTCGATCGAAGAATAGGTAACAATGTTTGTCTTTCGGTGATTTTAAACATAGATTTGTTTTGAGATTCTAGCGTCCGAGATTTGATACAACAATATTTTGAGAAATTATAAAATTTGTCTAATAGTGAATTCTTTGAGAGAATCAGAAAAATATATATTCTTATATTACCATACTAACGCTATAAAAGGAGAGTTTTTTTAAACATTTAAATTTTCCATACCCTTTGGCATTACGTATGCGCACATTGGAATTTTATTACACAGGTAGTATTAACAGTATTTTAACTATTTATGAGTAGACAAAGATTACAATTTTTCATAAATTTAATAATATTAGAGTGTTTTAAAAAACGAATACTATAATAAAGATAAATGTTATTAATTAAAAATGTTTATTATAATTAATTATATGACATAACATATAAAAAAATAGTAGTATGTCAGACGGGAGAATAAACATGACAATTAGACATTGATGCTTTGGAAATATCGTTTTATTTCATGAAAACCATCGATATTTAACTTCCTATGTTGTTGTTTTTTCTATCACTACCAGGACTAGTATATTCAGGGTATTCAGGTAAAATAGTCGTTCGATTCTCAGGAACAGCTTCATTGATTCAGACCAAATTAAATAGCAAAATCTAATAAATGTTCTCACTCCATGATGATAATACAAAGGAATTCATCTGTAAGCGGGACGTCCGTTAAACGTAACGGATTAGTGGATTGAAGTAATATTATGAAACAACATGACGTGTGAATTTAGTCGAACAGCAATGGCGGTTTCTATAGGGGGTGTTCTAAAAGGGAGGACTTCCCCCACCTCAGTGTATAAACCCCATGTAATTTCACAGCTGGCTCTGTACAGCCTAACATTAAATGGTATCCGACAGAAAACAGCAATATATACTCAGTAGTTTAAAAAAAAAAAAAAATGACAATGACAATAAAACAATGCAACATTTTGTTATTTACAATAAATAAAATGAAATTAAAAGTTGATGATGCTCTTATATATTATTATATAACACTCTATTTTCCCAATTCACAACAAAATGTTTATCTGCATGACCATTCTTAGGCCTATTTGGAAAAAGAGAGAATTATTTATTTAATATATTTACAATATTTATAATACGAGCATATTTCATATAGATGATCCCGAATGATCCATTTTCATGATAATCCAATTTTAAGCAAAACTGGATTGAAGATAATTACATTTTTTTTATAATTGTAGGAAAAATATTACAAAAAACCTGCTCAAACAAAAATACAATATTAATTTAATAGTGCATGTTTCGTTCTTTTATGGCTATATCGGTTGTGATGTTTTATTTTGATTGCCTGTATCCTTAATCAGAGGATTTTGATAAAATGTGATTTAGTTCGTTTAAAATGACTTGTGGTAGTGTGGGAAAATTTACTTCGTGGAGCATTGTTGAAAAATTTTTGTAGCGTTGGTAGTTGTTGATGATGCTCCTATATATATTTTGAATTATTTCAAAATTATTTATAATTTATTGCAAGAAGAGCTCCACAAGGGTGAGGCATAAAATAACCGAGCTCGTATTATCGTTTTATATAGCGTGAGTTTATTTTTGGGGGCTCAACTTGGATTTTTTGTTAAAATACGAAAACATTTTGAAAATACACTTTTTTGCCTTGTCTAATTTCCTATTGATGTGTTCCGTGAATGTTAAGGATCTATCTAGAGTTTATCCTAGGTAATTTACTGATTTATATCAGGGAATTTGTACGAGGCCTATTTGAACTGACAGTATGAAACTATAGCTATTTCCACACTGTTCGGCTTTCGATTCGACATCGCATACAACACTTTACCTTCCCCGTTCGTCATGTCGAATCGAAAGTCGAATAGTGTGGGCCTGGCTTATAGGATTCAAGCCATGAAATCCTAACCGTATCTAATTCCTTCAATTCAAAATCCTTTGTAAACTCCTTAATTCGTCCATATTACGTCACCAATGAACTGATTCACAACGGTCTTAACATTTTTTACGTCAGCGATCTTAGGAATAGTAGATTCTACAATTAATAGAAATTTCACGATATTCAGTTATAAATTTGAATAAATAACTTTTTAAATCAAATAAAAAGTAACATCGGTTGGTAAGGATATTTTGGAGACGGTGAAATATAATCATATGTCAAAAGAATTATATTGGCTGTCCCAAAATGACAATAAAATATATATGCGTTCATTCTAAATCCAGGAGATTTTCCAAAATGTTACTATTTTCGAACTAGGTGCATATTGTATATGGATTAGTGATTCAAGCTTAATAATATTATGTAGTGTTATATAAATTTATTTCTTAGTAGTAGGGATAAAATAACTGCTTAAGAAAGTATGAATGGGCATTTACTGTTCATACTTTCGTTGTAAAATTATACAGCAAGCTATTATATTTAAGGTTGATGGTATATAGTTTTATTTACAATATAATAGTTATTATAAGGTGAAGTATGAAGGCACAGTTTCAAATAAACTTTATCCTGCACTAGAAAAAAAAAATATAATTAGCCTAATAGAATATTATATATGGTTAGTAAAAATTTTATATAAAGCACCTGGAGTAACTAATAATATATATTAAAATATATTCTATTAAATACGCTGTTTTTATTAATTTATTGACTAAAATATCCAAGTATAAAATGTAGTATAACTAAAATTAATTGCATAACAATTGTTTAAAATAATATCTATATTATACGGATAAGGTATTATAATAGCACATTTTTATAACTAGAATATGTGTAAAAATCCTCCTAGAAAAGACAGCTCCTTATAAACGATTTAGTTTCAGCGGCCCACAAAATTCCAATTATGCTCATTAAAATGTATTTAATATGTGTATTAAATCACCTAATATAAAAAATCGATCGGGTTGGAACATGTCTGTTCATAGGATACGAGGCAAATGAAAGGAAAACAAACTTTAACGATATTATTTTTATTCAAAATAACTTCCGTTAGACTCACAAATTTTTTTCCGACGTCCAAGTTTTTTTCCCCTGTTCAAAGAAACTTCTTAATTTTGAATCGATAAACTCGAGAAATGAAAATTTCACCTTGTTTTCATAATTTTGTATTTTTCAGTAGGAAGCAAGTCAGGTGAATTTAGGGGACATTGTAGAAATTCTCAGATCATATAATATTTTTTAATGTTGACTTACAAATATTTTATAATACGCGATCTGAAGATTGGAGGTCTACCATATTCAGCTAACCTTCCTGCAAATGACTACCATTTTTCAGAGCGCAAGATGAATTTTAAAAACAAAACATTCCAAAATGAAAACTAGGTAAAATTGTCTTTCCTCGAGTTTATTGATTCAAAACCAAAAAATGTCTTCGAACAAGGGATAAATAACCTATTTAGGCTTTTGGAAAAATGCACTTAAGTTAACAAAAGTTTTTTTTAAACAAAAATAATATTTTTAAAGTTCGTTTTTATGTCATTTGTCTCATACACAAGGAACTGACATTTCATATGCACCAAACCGATATTTATTACTTTACTAAGGGGCATTTCAACCCTATAGAGCTTCGCTTCAAATACTTTTTATAGTTCTACAAATATGTAAAGTATAATTATATTATATTATAAGTATATTTATATTTATATATATATATATATATATATATATATATATATATATATATATATATATATATATATATATATATATATAATATGATACAGATATTTGGGGCAAACGGATTAGCTTATCCGAAAAAAAATTAGAAAAAAAAATCCAAAATAGAGAACAAAAATTGTGTAAATTTTAAAACGAAAACCTGGCCTTTGCTCCACAAAAATTGACAAATGTTTCATATAAAGACCTGAATTAAATGGATATTTTAATTTATTTTTAAAATCAGGAAAAAAGCATCCTATATGACGGTTCAACTTTTAGGATGATGGACATAATATTTAAATTATTGTCTGTAATAGGCTTTAGTTGAAACATTGTGATTCGTCCTGTCAACTGTCAACAGCGTATGAGCGGCAGTTATAACTACCACCGGCAGTTATAACTGCCAGAACCTAAAGATTCTCAAATAGCAATAAACAAATAAGCAAGACGGCTTTTCGTCAATTCAGGCTATATAATAATAGAAAAGGATAAATTCACATTACTCTACAGATATATTTAATTATATTTTATCCTAGCAATATTTTTTTTTTGTTTTGGAGACCAGGTTCATGTCTTTTCAATTCTGTATGCAAAAGTTGGTTTGCTGGGATATATCTTATTCTTCAATTTCGGCACTATTCACCGCGTAAAGTGGTAAGTAGCCGAAGTATTTGGATTGCATTTTTTTTAAGATGATCTTTTTTTTTTTTTTATCATTTAATCATTAATCACATTGTGACCGTTTTGTATTTAAAAAAAGAAAACAGTGCAAGCTCCTTTAGAGTTTAATTAAGAAAGTAAAAACGAAAAAATTACCGATCAATCAATTGAATTTGAAAAAAAAAAAAAAAAATCAACTCAAAATATTTTATTGACTTAAATGCAAAATGATATTATAACCTAAATCGTGATGTTTTCAATTATTCATACAGAAGCGAAATTGATCACCCAACTACCATAAGAATAATATTATTACAACTTTAAAATTAATTTATTACTGTCTTTAACAGGACAATCTTTACAAAATTTCTTGAAGGAAATCATTATGTTTGACTCGTAGACTTATAATAACTAAGCTAACAATAAATTGTTATTGCGGTAAATATTGATGCTAAAAATCTGGCATTTAATCTAAAAAAAAAATGTCACTGGAAGCTTTCTAAGAAAAAAACAAAACAAACGAAGTGAACGAACTATGTATTCAATTAGAGAAATGGATAACATGGAACATAAAAAAGTAACTTTTTAAAATTTAAAAATGATTTCACTTGATATAATAAATTTCCTTAAAGAGGAAACCTATAATAATAAAAAAATCCCTTGTCAGATATTTTTCATGGTTCTTGAAGAATCCAAACTTTTAATTAAAACGATGAAACTTTCTTAAGTTTGCTTTTAAATTCTTTTTCATTTTGAAGTAAAGATAATTTTTCTATTTTTGTCTTGTTATCTATGAATGTATTGCCCCAGTTTCAAGACAATGGAGAATAGTAAAAATCCGCCTCAACATCGTTTCTTTTATTATGAAGAGTTCTTTTTTATTTCCTTGTTATATATATATATATATATATATATATATATATATATATATATATATATTTTTTTTTTTTTTTTTAAAGTAAATAATGAAGAATTGCTCATGAGGCTAAACGCATTGTTATATCATAATTGATCCGTAGGAGATTGAGGCTTGATTTTGTAGATTTAAATTTTGATAGGTTTCAGTGGAGAGAGGTGATTTAGTATTGGCAATTTTGGTAGTATCGGTATGGAACTTTCGAGTTAGTTAGGTATGTTTATAACATCTATTAGTAATTCATAGATAAATATGAAATATTCAGATCGTGATTTGACATTTATATCTAAATTCGTCTAATTAAAAAGATAGTGAATTTAGAGCTGTAACTGATAGCAATGAGCTTTAAGATTAAGAGGTTATTGGTGATAAAAAAAAAGTAATTTTTTTCTCCCGTTTTTTCTCTCGGAAACAACCTGATTCATCAAAGAACGGCCACCTCTATCTTACAATCTGACTTCTTCGGAGGTAAAAGCCTTATACCTCTTACGTCTTAAAGGATTTTCTCTGTGCATTTAGGCAGAATAGAAGGAATTAAGGGTTTAAGAGTTGAGAGATCGCCACTGAAGATCGTATCTGACAAGGGAACAATCTTTCTTTGGGCCTTATAGAGTAGTGGTGACAGGTATGTTGGGTGGTCTAACAATAAAAAAAAATATGTGCTGAGGTGATATTACGTAAGTATAACAAAGCCAAATGTTTACAGCAATAGACACATTGAAATAGACATTTTTCGCATTTTCGCAAAATATTTTTTAAATAATAGATAATAATGCTTCTATCGTTTTATAATTACATTATATTAAAAAATAAATAATAAAAAGAAATTTAAAAAAGCATGATACAGATATTAAAACGGGTTTACAATAATTATAAAAAAAAAAGTAATCATCTAAATAATATGTAGTATGAAATAGGCATTATTGATAAAAAATATACTGTTACACGCATAAAAATACCTAAATTGTATCCATGTACCAGTATGGTAGAAACCCGTTTATTTGGAATAATAAACTGTGCCGGATAATGCGAAATTCCGGATAAGAATTTGGAATGATCCGTTAATTAAATTCTTGATATTAATGGCATTTATTAAAGTCATGTGCAAACAAAATATAAATATTAAGATAAGATTGTAATACATATATAAGTGAATGTAACTATATGTATATAATTTGAAAAGTTTTTAACATTTATTTAAAATGTGTAATAAGAATAATAATTTCGGTGCAGTGCTTATTTTACGATGTTTTGCTTCCTGCAATGCTAGGCCACCGTTTTATCAGAAATACATAGGCAGGGGTAACCTCTTCACACTGACCTACAAATTTAAAGCAACCAGCAATAAAACTGTATGTTACTGGCAATCAATTATTTGTCATAAATACATACAAAGTTCTGGATAATAGTTTTTTTTTATTTTATCTATCAGTGGAAATCGGCATACGAAAAAAAATTATTAAAGTGATAAGAAATTACCAAGGTCATCACTATTTCATGATGTGATTTTTAGCTGTAGTTTTATAAGTATCGGCATTGTGTTTTTTATTTTTTTTTACTGATTTGTATTAATTAAAAAGATCAAATGAAAACCTGCACATACCGGAAATTTAGTTTAGAGTCCACTACTGAGATATATTTACATTCTGACAATGTTCACTATTACAAAAAAATGTTACCAATGATACAAACATTTTATAAAGGCATTTCTTTTTGGTAACTTAAAGTATAAATATTAAATACAAAATTTAAGGGAGGAATTAGACAACTCGATTGTACATCTGAGATACTTTGTCAGTTAATAATTTCTTAACTAAAGAGTGTTCTCTAACAGCCATAGGATTGTGAAGCAATTATTTGTGTTAAATTCATTTCCGCTATTCTATCAGCAATGAAATTGTATATTTCATTGGGGATCTTTATAATATTAAATTTTACAAGAATAGACTATAGCTACTTACCTTTACTATTTTCCCCCGAAGCCTGTGTACCAAATAAGGCACCGTAGCACCGTAATAGCCGAAAACGTGTTTTTCAATTGAAGCGCCAAAACGGCTCTAGCGATTTTGATGAAACCCGCCTAAAGTATTTTCGTTAAAGCACTGAAACTTAGATATAGTATAGTACATATATATAATATATAGTACATTCTTTCGCTGAAGCAGGAAAAAAAGTTATGACGAAAAGTAAATTTCATTTGCATATAACTCAAAAAGTACACATTTTTATGGAAAATTCTATATAGTCACTAGAAAGGTAAATAAATTATCTTCAAAACTAAAAAAAGAATCATTAAAATCTTACCAGTATTTGCAAAGATACTGTATTGGCGTATTGAACTTTGTATCCATATATTTTTTTAAAAGTATTATGCACATGCACTGATGGAAACCCATTCATATAAAAATAAAGGCTTTTATTTCACCACTTTATTTATTAGGATGCAAATTTTCGGCCTACAAGCCATTCTCAGGCATCTCTGTAAAAAACCCCTATTTAGTTCAATTTTTAACATATCACAGAATTAATTATACTTAAATACAAATAACAAACATATATGAAACCCATTCATTTTTTAATTTTTTTTTCGAATAACTCCAAAACTATACATCTCCCAGAACATTCTAGATTTATTGCGTGTATTATAGGTATTTTTTTTATTTTTTTTTTTTGGGAGGGGAGAGAGAATTTTGTTCTTTATTCCAGTTATAGAGTTATTGGTGTCTTGGACAGGAACACAGTATACGCGGACTTTTATGTCGCTAAGTGGGCTCATTGTATCGGAGTCAATTAGCTCTGTCAAGCTATTGTCGCCTGGGTTGGAACCACTCCAGAGTACAACAGCCACTGGAACTCTGCTGGAACTGATCACGTGTCGGCCAAGAACAATCAGATTCGGAGGCAGGTGAGAGTGCCGCTTCAGTAGGCGGATTCAATTTCAAAGTTCCGACTTCAATGCCCACAAAAGGAACGTCGCTTTCAAAAACAGAGTTATTAGAAAAATTACAGCAGGTCACGGAATTCTTCTAAGAAACCAAATAAAACGTTTGTAAATTCATTATCATAATTCGTAAAATATTTTAGACTAATGGGCTAACAGACGTAAACTGTAAAATGGAAAGATGAGGAGGGAGAAAGCCTGGCAGGACATGTCGTCGTAGAAGAGTAAACCATGAATTGAGAGGAATGGAAATTTTTATTTTTTTTTAGATCAAGGACAATCACATTAATGGAAAATTAAAAAAAAAAAAAAGCAATTATTGTGTAGAAACACTGAAGAATTTGAAGGGAGAAATACTTTATTTTCAATAAAGCCTTTTTAATTCAGCTATTTATCCTTATATCTTATTGTTATTATCACTAAATTATATTACCATATCTATTATTTTTTCATCTTTATTTATTTATTATTTGTGCCTTCGTTCAATTTAAATTCTCGATTGCATTTTATATTTCATTTTTCCCAGTCAATTCTTCATAATTTTATAGCATGGTAAAATGTTTATATATTATCAAAAATTAAAAAAAAAAAAATAATCAAAGTTAAAATTTTTCAAGTTCGCATAAGAGTTGAGATCTAAACAGTTACTATGAAATAATTAATACCATAAAATAGGTACTATGAAAGAACCAATAAATTCATTTTCAGCCTAAATCGCAACTATCTTTATGTCAACACCTAGTCTTTTACGAATCCTCTATCCATAAACTGAAATTCCGCGAGATCCAAACCAGAGGCCTCTCATGGTGAAGTCTCCTCAATTAAAATTGTTATTACGTAATTTTTTTTTTTTTTTGCATTCATATTTTAAAAACTTTGGACTTTTGAGCCTGCTGCTAAATATAAAATATTTTTGGCATAAAGTTCTTGGTATAATGCTTTATTTTTTTTTTTTAATGTAAAATAATTTTTGTTAAGTCATATTTAGAATAGGCTTAATTCGAGATTTGAGCAGTTATAGGGAACTTTCGACAAAAGGACGCCATGCACAAACACACCTCATAAGAAACTACAAAATAAAAAGTACACAATACAAACTGGCACAATAGAAGAGTTTTCTATAACAAATATACCCACTTCTCAAAAACAAACATTTTTATGACGAATTAATATTCTACGCCTAAAAGATATTCAGTTTATTTCAAATCTGGCATTTTCCCCTGTCGAATAGGTGTTAAAAATCAACATTTTCAATAAAAATTTGTATATGTCCATGAGAAAATCATTTTTTGTAATAATTTCCCAAAAGTGGATATATTGGCTTTTAATAGACTGCTCAATTGCTAATAGAACACGGCCGATCCAAACACTACTTTATAATATTTTATTGTACACACAGAGATTCCTGTAACAGCGACGGAAAAGTCCACGAACATATAAGCAAATACTTTTCGAATGTAACTTGGAGCGCCAAATGTACGATATAACAAAAAGATGCAGTCATTTATTTATTCTGTTTTATTTTGTTATCTTTCTATTTTTAATTCCCATTTTTACTTCCGAATTACTAATTACTTGTAAGAAGTAAAGGAAGTATTGTAATCGCGAAAATTTTTGGTTTTCAGATTTCAACGGAAATATCCATTTTGACCATCCCTGAATCCATTTTGACTAGTTTCGTTGTGACGTCTGTACGTACGTTCATACGTATCTCGCATAACTCAAAAACACTTAAAAGTTAAAATTTCGTATTTAGGATTATTATATAATCTAGTTGTGAACCTCCCTTTTTGGTCACTGCATGATTACCGGAAGTGGTACTTTACTTGAAGGTCATTACTGATTTTCATAAAAAATTATATTAAAATATTATGCAAAACTTCTCAAATTTGGTATTTAAGATTCACATATTAATATAAACAACATAATAAATTTTGGTAAGCATTGGCAAAATGGAAGTTGTACTTTACTTGAAGGTCATATTAGACTTTCATCAAAATGTATATTAAAATATAATATAAAACATCTCAAATTTGGTAAATTAGACTCTTATATAAATATAAGTAATTTAATAGATTTTGGCTGAAATTGAAGATTCGAAAGAGGTCATATTACTTGAAGGTCATAATAAACTTATACCAAAACGTATATTGAAATTTATTGAAGAGATCATATGTTTCGGGGATAAAGGTTATAAACGCAATTTTTTTTCCACTCTAATTAAATAATTTTATTACTTGTTTTAAATGTTAAAATTGATTGTAAAATACTGGTTTTCCACCCCATTTGTGAGATGAACAAGTCTGCAGCAGGAGAATAAGATAAGTTAAGTGGGTTTTTTCGTCGAAACTGTCGATTTCCAATGCTTTATCTAGTGATATTGACAGTTTAAATGTTGTCACGGAACACGAAATCATGAGACCGCTAGAAACAAGAGTGCTTGTGTGTCAATAGACGGATGCCGCGACGCCGAGTATCGTTTTTTAGATTCTCCAATCATCGAAAACTAGTAACCAAATTCAGGATTACTTTTTGAGCCAGCGATTTATAGTTTAATAGGCGTACGCGTAGGCGTAAGTCATGTGTTGTCCCCATCAAATATTTTTACTATGTACATATTAATATAAATCCTATAAATAATGTTAATTGTATATTCAAAATATATTCTTTTATTTTCTATTCTTGTTTTTTTGCTTTTTATTTATTTTATCCTTTTGATTTCGTTATGTAAATTTTTACATTCGTATAATGCAATAAATAACATAATTAAAAATGTAAATTGCACATATCATACATAAATGATACTATGAAGGCATAGTATGTATAAACCTTGTAAATAAACTCCTCTTGTAGAGGATTTCAATGCGAAAGAAAACAGAAAAAAATAAAAAATACTACCCTTATTGAACAGTTCAAAATTTTTTACCAGTGAATTACTGTAACAGGATTTTATTTAAATATGAATTGATTTTTTATTACAAATAAGAAATAGAAATAAGAATGAGTGGCGTAGACGTACCAATCATAAGTTGTTTAATATATATATAATGAACCTGACGGAATGACGTTCTTTAAACTAAACCACCTGAGATGGCAGTCATGAACGAAATGCCAAAAAAGCTCCTGAGAGAACCAATCTACGGTAAAAGGCGACGTGGAAAACCGAGAGCAAGATGGGTAGATGGCCATTACCGCTGATGCCCGAAGTATCCTAGGAGTTCACAATTGGATGGTGGCTGCGCGAGATCATGACAATTGGAGGATGTTGTTGTTCTGTTATTTTAATTTAATCCAATATTGTTATTTTTATATATTTAATTTAGGCCGAAACGTCAATAAAATGTTTGCATCAATTTGCACTCATTTTTAATTTTAATCTGGAGATGTTTTGGTCAGTGGCGGATCCACAGGGGAAGAAAGGGGAAAATTTCTCCTCCCAAAATGACCACTGAGAAAAAAAATAGACTACAGCTAATTTAAAATATGCCTAGTAGTAAAAATACTTCTGAATAACTGTGATAAATTATCATTCATTAGGAAGGATATATATACATATATATATATGTATATATATATATATATATATATATATATATATATATATATATATATATATATATATATATATATATATATATATATATATATTTACAACAAAGTAGGTGTTTTTTTTCTCTTATATTTATATATATTATATTATCTCTTATATATATTTTATATATATATATATATATATATATATATATATATATATTTTATACATATATATATATATATATATATATATATATATATATATATATATATATATATATATATATATATATAGGTATGTATGTATAATTTTTTATATAAACTGGTAAGGAAGAATTTTTTTTAATTTCCTCAAAATCTACTCACGATTCATTTAGATCCCCTTCACTCTTTTACATCCTTATGACCAAAAAGAAAAAAAAAAAGGACGGCAAAAAAAAAAAAATGAATGCGGAGACAGGATACGTCAAGGGATGATCTGTATATCTTAACAGAGCAGTAGGAGCGCATTTAGTCGAGTGCTTCCGCTAAGAGGAAAGATCTTTACACAGGCTTCCGTCCTTTGTTAATATTTTAATTAGGTGGTACGGAGTTAAAGAAGGGAGCTGAAGTGGTCCACGGTTGTGGGTAGGAACTTGTCGTCATCTCAAGAAGCAGCAAATAGGAGTGAGAGAGAGAGTGAGAGAGTGAGTGAGAGAGAGAGAGAGAGAGAGAGAGAGTGAGAGAGAGAGAGAGAGAGAGAGAGTGAGAGAGAGAGAGAGAGAGAGAGAGAGAGATAGAGAGAGGGAGAGAGAAACTGAATGGGGGTCTGACTGAAGATAAAACCTCCCATCCCCCCCTCACCCTTCCCCGGCGAAATTATTTCGTACTTCCCTCTTCGAGTCGTCAATGGCCAGAAACCTTCTCTTACAGAAACCTACAAAGGTTGGCAAATCCCCTGTGGGTTTTAGTCTTAATCCATATCGTACAATAAAGGACCTATTAGCTTCCCTTGCCAGGCGTTCATATTACTATTAATTTAAACGAAATCATGCATTTTGACGATATTAACCCAGCACATTAAATAAAAAAAAGAGGTGCAAAATCTGAATGTGCCATGGCCCATCAAATTGGTTGCCACCAAGAATGTAGTTGACGAATACAAGATAGGGA
The DNA here is from genome assembly GCA_948150685.1 of Rhaphigaster nebulosa. Lineage (NCBI taxonomy): Eukaryota > Metazoa > Arthropoda > Insecta > Hemiptera > Pentatomidae > Rhaphigaster > Rhaphigaster nebulosa. Next base: position 116,237,458 of record OX411307.1, on the reverse strand, counting down.
CGGATGATGGTCAACTAATGAATTCACCGAATGTTGAGTACTACATGGCCTAAAAAGGTAAATTCAACGTGTCTTATACAAAGACAGAGTTAATTGGGGTGTAATTCCCACTTAGTCCCAATTTAGGGAATGGAAAAGGTCAGCTATCCATTATATTATTATATTAAAAATATTATATAATTAAAACAATAAAAATATATTATTATTTTTTTTTTAAATTATAGATTATTAAAAAAAGAATTACATTTGAGTAAAAACAAAAAATTGTTAGACAACCTTAATTTTTATGAATAATATTGTAAAAAATTTAAGAATAAAATTCCAAAAATACCAGCCAATTATTTTTCAAAACAGGAACTATTTTATTTATAAGTGAAGAGATAAACTCCTTTTTATTTTTGTCAAATAATACTATCTATCCCATTTAAGGGCAACTGGTATTAGTGTTATGTGCTCTCTTGGCTCTTCATACTATATTTGCAGGCAAAAGAAAAATAAAATATGTAAAAATAATGAACACATAATAATGAAATAAATACTTTAAAAATAAATAAATACTATAAAAATAGTTTAACGCTTGGGGAAGCTCAGACAGCCAGCAGGGGGTCACCCAACTTCACGTTGCTGCTAACCATGGTATCCATGGTGCAGCGGCAGGCTGCCCATAGCTCCATAACCATTTCCTTTGGGACCAATTCGGCAGTGTCCTTCCCACCGCCTCACACGGTTTCAAGGAAAGTGACTAATCGGTCAAGACCCTCGGATTATGGCTTTTCGGGGCCAGCAGGCGCACGAGGACCTATATTTCATTCCCCTAACCAGACCGGCCATAGACCAAAATATTAATTAAATAAATAGTAAGCTATTTGGCATCCTGAAGGACCACAACGCGATTCATAATTTTAGGTATACGGGGGTTAGGTTCATCACTCCTTCGCCCGGTCTGTGTGAGTTGCCTCCAGAAGTCTGACGGGCCTCACATACCCGGAGGGGAGATAGACGCGGACTGTGTGGATTTTCTCCAGTAGGCGATCACCCAAATTCGGGCGGTCACCCAGCCAAGAACTAACCACGCTCGGCGTAGCTTAACTTTGATTACCTATTGCAAGCAACTTAGGCCGCTAGGCCACCCCGACCTCTCTAAGGAAATAATTAAGATAAGAAAATTAAAGTTGGGTTAAAATAAAATGAATCAACTTATAGTCTGTTGCTGGAGTCGAGAGATTTTATGTCAACATTTTTTGAAGCCTCTGAGTTCTTTTACGTTTAGAAGGTTTTTAGTGTATTTACAGTTGTTTTTATTGAATATATATATACTAATAAATGGGTTCACCATTTTTATTTGTTTAGAAATTAAAAATTAAATTTATTAGGGAAAAAAATTGTTTTTGAAAACACAACTTGAATTTTTTTAAATTAATTTATTTTACTTATATAAACCAAACGCGCAGTTTTAATAAGCTAATAAAAAAATCTATGCCAAGGTGTTGGAAATTAATAATAACATTGAATAAATAATGGGATTTATTAATCCTGAAGGGCGACATTTAGAAACTAATATTTCTGGAACTTTTTTTAAAATTTAATGTCCATTTCTGATTTATCTTGTTTTAAATTTGCTTGTCATTGAGTTTGACTTGATCTTTCAACTTGTATAACTAATTTAAGTTACATTAAATATATTGAATTAAATTATGTAATATATACATGTTTAATGGGGCTATGCAAATCTATTTAATTATTACTTTTAATATAAATATATTCCCTTTTCATATTAGTATCATTACCGCGGTAACGTTATGCCACCTTATCAGAGACGACTGCACGTGAAACATGTAAGATGGCAAAATGTCATAACTCGATATATATATATATATATATATATATATATATATATATATATATATATAGAGAGAGAGAGAGAGAGAGAGAGAGAGAGAGGGAGGGAGAGAGAAAGAGAGAGAGAGATTGCACTAAATAGACATAGCCCCATTAAACATTTTATACTACCTAATTTAAATCAATATATTTAATATAACTTAAATTAGTTATATAAGTTGAAAGATCAGGTCAAACTAATTGACAAGAAAATTTAAAACAACACAAATCAGAAATGAATATTTAATTAACAAAAAAAGGTTCCGAAATAATTAGTTCCTAAATGCCGCCCTTCAGGCCTAATCAATCACATTTATTGATTATTATTTATTTATTCAATTTTTTAATTCAGTCCCTAAACTAAAACGTAGGACTGTGACGTCACAATAACTGTGACTGTGACGTCACTACTTGGCAGTATACTTTGGATATGTTAATCTGTTTATTAGCTTATTATACTGCGCGTTTGGCACATACAAATAAAATAAATTAATTTAAAAAAAAAAGTTGTTTTCAAAGAATTTTTTTTCTAATCATTCTAATTTTTATTTTCTAAACAAATAAAAACGTTGAAACCATTTAGTATTAAATATATATTTAAAACAAAAACACTAAAAACCTTCTAGTCCTAAATCAAAACCAAAGATTTAAAAGAAAAATCTAAATTAAGGGAGATAAGCGAAAACCTGACAACACGTCTAAGGCTCAGTAACTACTAGCGTATAGGCAAACCATCTCACCATATATTTCTGTTGACATAAAATCTCTCGGCTCCAGGAACAGACTTATCTTTCAGCCGCGCAAGTGGTATTTAAAGTCAGTATTGGCTGAGTGACTCTCGGCGGAGTATGTCCGCTAGGGAGCGCGTCCCTCTGGGTTGCGGATTGAGGGGCGCCTCCTAGAGGGATGGTCCGAATATATTGAATAAGAAACCGTCGACAAACAGGTACCCAGTTCCGAGGGGTATAGCCCGGTCACCTTTTCTTCCAAGGAGACATAAACATATGGAAGGCTATTAATTCCGAGGATACGCAGCCTCCATGGCTGGGCTAATACTACTTCCTATGGTGTCTTGGGATTGTGGGGATGAGAAACTATCATGCTAGGAACGCAGTGGATGCAGACTCATAGAGTTTTGCATTCAGAATGATATGATTATAGGAAACTCCCACTACAATCATAAGAACAGAGACAAGATTACATTTGAAGCTCAGGAAAGAAACGTGAGAAGTGTGATTGACTACTTTGTATACGACAAAGACATCAGACATAAGTGTAATACAAAGAGCGGAACTTTTTATTTATCAATTTTTCATATTACTTCTGTCATATTTTCTGTCACATTCAGTCATATTTACCTCATTGTATCATGTTATTTGTAGCCCTGAAGAAGGCTTGTAATAAGAGCCGAAACGTCGGCATTTTATAAATAGTTTCTATTGTTTTGATGTGTTTCTTTACCGCCACACGATTATCTTCTTCTTGTTTTACTATAAGTTTAACTAATGTATAATATTAATATTTTGTAATGGAATGACGCCCATTTTTGAAATCTGTAATATATGTCTTACCTACCCAATGAATTACTGCAACTATGTATATGTCAATTTTTACTGATTTTTAGTAGTATTTTTTTTATTGTGTAGACAAAATATTGCATTGAATAATTAATATTGTTGTTTTTTTATAATATGAAATATTTTAAATCATTTTTGAAAACGACCATGTTTGGTCGAAACGTTAAATAAATCATATGGAACAATGTCTTAAGGTAAGGTGCCCGAAGCACGTCCCTTCGCCTAAATTCGTCTAACCAATTATCTAGCCTTGATATTGCTACTACCTGCTGAAAAACTCTTGAAATACTTCAGTGCCACCCAGTTGGCAGTTTATTGTAAAATAGTTGTGACGATTTATACTTTGGCTGAGTATTTTTCAACAATAGAACGAGGAGAGTTATAGATTTTGTTCAAGGTGAATACGCTGTTCTACCGCATCAAGGAAGGAAATTTTTATTTTATTATTACCATTCATATGCCATTCAACTTGCCACGTAGCACAGTGGTCAAAATGTGAGGAAAAAACCTAAATCGAAAATGCCGATTCAAGTATATCCCATCATTATAGAATAGTTCACGTGCCCATTTCCAGGATGAAGGGGAAAAATAGGATTTTTACAGTTTTATTTGCTTAGCTCAAACATAAATTTTATATATATATATATATATATATATATATATATATATATATATATATATATATATATATATATATATATATATATATAACTATGGAAATACTAACACTCAAACTATGGAATTCGATGTCAAAATTCAGAGTCACTTCATTTCTACTAATTTATCTATGAATACGCAATGATGCTTTTGGTACATCTATACATATCACTTGTGAGTGGTTAAAGGGATTTTTTATATGTATATATTGCACTTTTTTTTACTGGTTAAATAGCTTTTTTTTAAAGTGTTCATCTTTGGAGCGCAGCCGAGCACAGTGTTCTAACTTGTTTCTCTAAGGCTATTAGACTTCTATTTATATGAGGAAATACAATAGTATCCAGCTGCGTGAATCTGCGAACTTTGTTGATATTTTGATTTTAATTCTTAGAAGCGTAGTTCTGACTGAACGTCCAGAAAGGGATCTCGGTGGAAATCTTTCGAGAAGTTCTGAAAATTTGCTAATTTGTGTTTATTAGGGCTCTGATTACGATTTTAAGCTTTCCCAAGTCAAATTTTATCTAGAAGAATAAAAAATAAAAAAAATGCAAAAAACGTGTTTTTTTCTCATTACTTGAAACCATTAATTTGAATATTTTCTAATGTTCATTTCACATTAAATTAAACAAGTATTTTTATTCTAAAGGTTTTTTTTTGTTTGGCCGCTCTATTCTGAAGCGAAAGTGAGTAACAAAATTAGGAGACACAATGTAGTCCAGTCAAATGGGAACTACAAAGCGGGTGGAAAGTTTTGAAGAACTTCTAAAAATCTAATTATTTACACTTTATGGAGTGCTGATTGTAAATTTCAACTTTCCTCAAAATTTCCCAGAAACAAAAAATAAATAAATATAAAAAATGCTAAGAAGTTCAACAAATAAATTTCTACATTCAGTCTCACAATTTTATTTTTATGAAACTGCTAACCTATATGTAGACCTGGATAGATGTTATAACACGCCTAATATAACATCCACAAGATTATTCTGCACGGTAATACTTTGATTTCAGGCACTATTTAACCTATTGGGATGCTCACGAAAAAAACCCAGGAAGCTAAGAAAAATAATATTGGGAGTATCGTAATAGAGCATTCCCGTATAAATTAAATATTAACAAAAAGACGTGAATTCTCGATCTCCGAGATGTAATTAATATAGTTGCGCATTTTTTTTTTAATTTATATTTTATTTATATTGCACAATGTTTTATATTTAATTTAAATCAAGTATAAAAAGATATATTAATAATATGCTAAAAGTTTGTAAATAATTGTTCTTTAATAATATTGTATTTTATTAATGTCCATAATATTTTTTTTCAACTCTCCCTTTTAGCTAGCCAATTATTTTCCATATATTTTGAATTATATCTTGAAATGCTTATCTCCAATTTAATCAGGTTTGCTGCATTCGATTCAGCGTTAAAAATACATTAAAGCACCCTCTTGTGGTGTTATTCAGATAAAGACAAGATGAGAGGTTTGTTTTTTGCACAAAAATGCCGGGTTTTAACCACTATGCGTCGTCCCAGGGCGAGATTAGGACCCTGTTGTTAAAAGGGTTCTGAAAATCATACTCCTTTGTTTTATAATTGTAAAGTGCCCTCATATTCTCAATTAAAATTTTAATTATAATTGACAATGAATAGTCACATTTCTGAATAAAATAATCATTAATTAAAATGTTTTAAGTACTTTAATGTGAATAAATTTCGTTTGTGAGTTATTTTCCTTTATTTATTTTGGCCTATATATCAAAGCTATTAGTTTTTTCCGAGAAGAGCGCATTATAGAAAATTAAAGTATACAAAATTTTTTTACATTTTTTTTTACATTTCATAAAAAATGTCTTTACGATCAGCTGTCAAGCCGCTAGAGCGCGCTTAAGAAGTATAAAACAGAGACAAAAAGCGATTTATCGCTCTTTACGTCCGATTTTCATAAAAACTATCCAAGTTACCCTACTTTTGACAATACAAGCTATTAAACTTCATGAAAAATACACTAAATACATGAAAAATACATATTACCTATGTACATTGGGCTTTTAGGGTGTTTCGAAGTAAGTGTTTAAAATCAAAGTGAAAGGGAGAATGATGAAAAATATGAAGACAAATGATGAAAATAAACTTGAGAGTGTTCTCTTTACTCTTTACTTCCATTTTTTATTAAAACCGAGATAGCAATGGTTATTATTACTCACTGAGTGAGGAATCTAAACTGATCCCTTAATTTATTTTCTTACGTTTAAAAATCGATAGTTACAAAAATCTCTTCATCCAACAACCGGTGGACTGCAGAACAACCGGTGGACTGCAAAACTACTTACCTCCATCACGATCTGAAAAAATGGAAATAAAGAGTTTTACCGTTCACACCCTCACTTATATTTCCAGGTTTTTGCTTGTAAAAAGTTAAAATGTCAGGCAAAATAGTCAGTTGAAATTCCCTGGCCGTCCTTCATCATACTCGGGTGCTGCTCAGTCATTTATTGTAAATATAGAACAGAACGAATAAATAAGGGTAGAATTAGTGGTTTATTTATCGATACTGATAGTCACGAATTAGATTTGGAAAAGATAATGTTACAGGTGAAAGAAGAACCTTTTAGAGCGCATGCACCTTCCCCATGCACTGTATGCACCCATGCACTTTTTTAATTTAAATAATGATCAACTTACGAATTATGCACGCAATCGTAAGAATGTTAAACAAATGAAAATGTTAAAAATAATATTCAAGATCGTTTATTTGACAATGTACTTTTTTAAAATTCATTTTCATCCCAACCTCGCCTTTAAGGTAATACAGGATTCGGCAGCAATCCGTATAGCACTGTTGTCAATTTTCCGATCATTTATAAATGATTTCTTATCTTCCATGCAGGGCAGTCTCCATCTTCCGACGGTCTTCCCGCTAGTGGTCCTCTTATGTTTTTATTACCTTGATTCAAGTGAGGTAGCCCCACCGTCGCCTAAAATTCTTTGAACCGCGGGAAATTTTCTTCATACACCACCCGAGGAAATTCTTCCTCAGTGAGGACGTAGGTTCCCGCGGTTCTCATCATCTTAGCCCTTAATGTTCGAAATGCGATCCAGGTCGTGATCACATGCTCAGCTGTCTCCGGAATATTGCATGTGGGGCATAAGAGATCAATATATAATTGTCAAAGTATCGGTCTGAAGTTATGTAGAGGGAAAAGGCTTTCCCATCCTTCAGCGTAACCTCCCGGTCTAAGTTCCGCCCACAAGCTAAGGGTTCTTGATCTGGGATATCAGGCTGAAGTCTAGGGAAGTCGAAATCCAGTTCTGCCTGAAAGTCCATGTCTACGACATGTTATTCGTCTCTGTCCACCAAAACATTTTGGCAAGAACCAAGGCCTGTCTATCTGCAGCGACAGTTTCCTGAGCAAGTTTTGGTGCACCTGTAGCGTCACCAGTTTCAGCAATGAAGGGAAATTGGTTCAAGATTGTTTCTGGTTCCCTTCCAACCACACACTTCCGCACGTTTCTCCACCGCTATACGTTGCTGAACCTGACAGTACAATCTAAAACTGTGCTGAGTGGCTACAACTGTTGAGGATGGTAGTTTTGCTACTTTGAACGAGGTTCTGCACTCTGACCTCTCGTACGATACGAATCTGAGTTGGTTCAAAGAGGGTGCAATGCTCTCACTTTAATCATAAACAAGGACGTAGACAGGAATATCTTCAGGCGGAGGGCCAGTCCTAGAGAAATATAGCTGATATATCTGAAAAATAGGTAATTTATGTAATTTCGCCTTTATTTAAGACAGTATCGGAAGCAAATTTGAGTGTGTTGCGGCTTTTTAGAGCAGGATTCCACTAATTATATCACCGATTAAAATAATTTTTTTTTTTAAGTCGGACAATAATATGTGTTTTGTAGATTTCTGGAGCAGAATTTAACTCTTTATAATATCAACCGTTTTAAGAAAACTAAAAAAAATAAAAATAAAACGGATGAAAACGTTAGCTTTCTCGGAGAAGAATTTGGCTGGTTATATGAAGCTTTTTCCAAGAAAATTAGTGAAAAACAGACCAAGATTTACCTGTTCTAAAGATTTCTTCTTCTTTCTCTACCTCCATAGAGATAAATAAGATAAATTTGTTGGGCCTCTGCTTGTTCAGATACACCAAATATATTATTATATTATTATTATATTATTAATGTAGTAATATTAATGTGCATTTATTGTATTTTTATGCGTATTCCATGAAGTTTAATATCATGTATCGTCATAAGTAGCGTAACCATGGATAGTTTTTATAGAAATCGGACGTGAAGAGCCTTAAATCGCGTTTTTGCCCCTTTTTGGGAATTTGGTCTCATTTTCAGTGGGTTATAGGTTAATAGAGAAATATTTTATGGGCATAAGGTGTAAAACATTTTGGCTAGCTTAATTTTTAATAGAATGGTCTCGTTTGAATAAAACTAAAGTTTCCAAGATATAGATGAAAAATCAAGGTTTTGAGCAAAATATCTGTCAGAAAACCTCAGATTCAACTTCAAAGACCCAAAAGACTAGCATGTAACAAATTTTTCGTCTACAGCAAACCTTTTACTTTTTCTGTCCTAGTTTGTCTGGATCACTACTTAAATAATTTTAGTTTTAGTGTACTCTTTTTTTATTTCTTCTTCAAACAACCCCCCCCCCTCCCTGGATACCCCAAAAATACCACTTTTCGCCCTCCTCCACCCAAGAATTTTTATCCCTCCTTTTTTTACCTCCCCACATGGGCATCCCTGCAATCCAATAACGATGCCATCTATTGGAATAAAACAGAGCTGCTTGTATTAGTTTTTTGGTAAATTTTTAAATTTTTTAATATTTGAAATTTCTAATATAACTTAGAAGGGCGATATTGGGCCACCTTCCCTAACAACCTTTTGGAAAATATAAATTTGTCTTCAATAAATAATATACCATACGTCTCAATATTCAAATATTAAGGATTTTTCTATTATAGTAAAATGTTTAATTCGTTTTTTATTTATTAATAACTAATAATCATCAATATAAAAACTTTTAAGCTTCTCCTGATTAATATCTGGAATATTGAGATTTTTTTTAATACTCAATTAAGGAAACATATCCTCTTAACTAGATAACACAAAAGTTAATTATACGATAGCAAGACTAATAACAAAATATACAAAATTAGTGCCCACACGTAATATAAAAAAATTGTTTGCTGTGCTGAAAACCTACTTTAATAATAAAATCAATTTAAAAGGACTGGGTCTGTGGCTAAAAAGAGTGTAACATGAACAAGTTGAAGTGGTAATCGAATTATCAAATATTTGCGGTCGTTTCCTGTTATTTGTGTGAAAATTCACTTTTCGGAATGAACTTCCGATAACTTCGTTAAGTGTACGTGGTTAATCAATTGTTTTCATTATTCCGATTCAACAAGGGGGGGAGGAGGAAATTCCATGAAAATTCCTGCTCAATCGCTTTCGAGGAATAATAAAATAAACGGTATAAAACCATTACATCGGGGGAAAATTTGATTTGGGAGCAGATTATAATGGCATAAGTTTCTAATTAAATAGAAATATAAAAAAGAAACGGTTATTGACTTTTTAATAACTCCCTGTTCAGTTGGAATGTTAATGAATTCATCGAAACGGTAATAAATTGAATATGTACAATCAAATTAATAGGTATTGATAAATTATTTGCCAATTTAATAATGAGTAAGTCAACTGATTATATAATTATTTTTCACATTCCGCCGTTTTCACCGAACTGACACCATTCAGATTTTGGAGAGGAAGGTAGATCTTTTGATCACTTTGGAAAATGAAGAAACCTAATTACAACGAATGGATTTAAATTTGTTAAATTAATGTTTTTAATATAATAATATTTTTTTGGGGAGGAAAAAAAAGACATTTTTTTCCAAAAAACGAGAAATCACCATTTTTTAAATTTATATTGGTGAATATCATGGAAACTGCTATTCCTATGAAAATAATCATAATAAACTACTTTATGGTGCAAGCTCCAATTTGAGTGGAAATATACATCTGTACGTCAAATAGTTCCCGGGATAAAGATTATAAAAACAAAAATTTTGTTTCCAAAAAAAAAACGAGGAATCACCATTTTACAACTTTGAAAAATATCATGGAAACAGTTGTTCTTGCGAAGATAATCATGAGAAACTACTTTAAGGTACATTTGAGTATTTTCAATTGGAGTGGTAATAGATATCTGTATGTCTAACAGTTCCTGAGATATCCAACTTTTCTTAAGATATGACTCATATCAGTTCGTTACATAATATCAAAATCAATGTGTTTTTTGAAAAACATTATCTCGGGAAATATTCGACGCAGAGATGACTATTACCACTCACATTGTATCTAGTTAAATGCACCATAAAGTAGTCAATAATGATTATCTTCGTAGGAATAGCAGTTTCCATGATAATTCGCCATTATAAATTTAAAAAATGGTGGTTTTTCGTTTTTTGGATATCAAACTGGTCATTTGAAAAACCCTATCTCGGTATCTAGCAAACGTAAAGAGCTCTATTAGGACCCAAATTTTAGCAAATTTACTTTACTTTAATAAAGGTATTTACTATGTTTTTCGCTCGGTTGGTAGATTTCTAGATATTGATCACTGAATGAAAAATGAGCGAAAAGTTTTGGTTTATTCTTGAATAAAGTGAACTTCCGATTATTGAAATAGTTCAATATCTATATTTCAAGGACATTTGCTGTACTTGTTTTAAAATATAGGTTAAAATTAAATTATTTTTTAAGTTTGAAAAAAAAAGAAAAGCGGAAGATTTTAATAGGTAAACTTTTTACTTCTTGATGTAAGAAACTCAATAAAATACAAATTTAAACCCACCCGTTGTTATTGGGTATCTAGGCATAAACCTATTTGCGCTGGACTATAGATAGTGCTTTTGGCTTTTCTTACAGATAAAAATTAAAATTTCTTAGAAATAAAACGAAATTACGATGAAATAAAAATTTATTTAAGAGTTCATCTAAAACTCCTTTGAGGAATCTGACCTCAGTTCACGATTCAGTAACGCCGAAAACCCTAGTCATTTTTATTACACCCTAGTAGTGTAGGGTTTCAAAATTTATAAAATTATTGGTGATAATACCGGATCCGTCATTTTTAATTTATAAAATCAGTTCGAAGCACTCCAAGGTCCATTATTTTTTTTCGATACCATATTAAATCCGCTATTCTGAATTTAAAAAATCGAAATTCAGATATTTTTCATCGAATCCCAATTCTTTTTTTTATTTTAGACTAATTATGGTGCGAGGGATAACTGGATAAAAAATTATAGTAATCCTCCAATGCCGTTACATCACAGGCTGGATGAGGCTTCTGGGGGTCCTAAATATTATTTTGTAAATCGACATTAAAGACGATTGCGTTTTTAGTTTAGGTGTCTGCAAGCCTGTCAGCCGTGTGGAAAGTGTGCTTTAATGAAAATCCTATCGTACAAGGGGGGTTATAGTTCGATTCCCGGTGTAACGGAAGATCTTGGCTCTTCACGAATTCCATGTAGCTCTCCAAGATCTCCCTCAATCTGATATTAATGCTGATCGGGTCAACAAACATTCCAAAGCTCTCTAGAAGTACTCTCAGCTGCGTTACCCAGTTATATCGCACCTTCAGCCGGTTATAGCTATCCAGCCGTAGCAACTTTAAAAAACATTGTTTAACAAAACGGGTACAATCTATGTTGAGTATTGTTATTAGCCAGGCCAATATTTCCTTCAAAGCATAATATCCCACTGGAATGGAAGTGACTTCCAATCTTATCATAAAATTGGGGTATTTCGTTGCAAAAACAGTAATCCTTATAGTACTTCGCTTGTATATTCCCTAATTCTTCAATGTACTTGGTGGTTCAAAGAAACACAGCATAGAGGATACAACTTAGCATAATAGACGCACATAGTTCCTACCTGGCACCCCATGAAACCATTTCAGCATTCGCACAGGTCTTACTACAACCCCAATGCTTGAGTTGCTTTAAGATACTATCTGCCTCATTGCCCGGTTAAAAAGTCCCGATGTACTGAAGGTGATACCAAGATAATTATATCTCAGTACTTCCTCAATAATACTTTCATTGAAAGATACACGTTTACCTCTCATGGGCCTACCCGGTAAATGTTTGACAATTTTGATTAAGAAATATTTACTGTTAGAAGTTTAATTTGCAGTATCTATTTAAAAGGTTTAATTTCGATTGGACATCAGTCACTGAGTCTCTTACAAAAACCAGATCAACCGCATAAATTAGGCTCATAATTTCATCAAATGGACTTATCTTATTCAGTGCGCCACCCCTTGAAAGAAGAAGGCAAATCTGCTATAAATAAGAAAAATAAAAAGGGACTTAATATCTCTTCTTGGAGAACACTCTCAGTGATGACTACTTCATTAGCTAAGTGATTTTTGCATTTCACTTGCATGGTTGCGTTATCATACAAGTCCCCTAGCAGTCTGAGGAGTTTGCTACTTATTCCCAGCGAAAAAAGCTTGCATCAGTGTTTTGAATGTGAAACAGAATCTAATACTCTCCGAAAATCTACAAATGCATGGTAGATGATAATACGATCGCGTTTAAATAAGTTCATTTGTGACAGGGCTTTTAAAACAAAAATATTGTCCAAGCAACCTCTGTCATGCCGAAATCCCGATTGAGATTCAGGTAGAGGACCAGTTTCCTCACACCAGGAATCCATTACACAATATGCTGCTAAGCATTTTACCTAGGCAGTTAGTAAGATTAATACACCAAAAATTTTCGGGATAATTCAAATTTCCTTTTTTTATGAACCATTACAGATGTTACATTGCTCCAAGATTTAGATATTTTTTTTCATTTTGCAATATTTTATTAAATAGTACTTCTATATACAGAAACCATAATTAATTTTTATTTTGCAAATTTTAGTTCAGTTTTTGGGGAACCTTATTTGTTTGAATAAATAATTAAAGGATTATTATAGTAGATATAAGTATAATAAATATACTTAATAGATATAAGTAGATATACTTATAACATTATGAGTATTTTTTAAGTAACTTATATTATAGTTATTTCATGTGGTCTTTGTTTCGTTTTTAATTATTCACTAATCAATTATTATTATTATTATTATTATTTTATTTAGGGATTTTTTTTTACTTGAATAAACGTTCTTATAGCATTATTTCTTCATGATTATTATATATGGAATATAAAGGCGTAATTTCATTTTGATCCATGACAATAATAGTGGTCGTCATACCTCAGAGATGTCGGTTGTCGCATCTTTGAGTGGACAACCCGCAACGCAGCTCATCAGGTAGAGTTATTGCGACCAAGGTTATTCAATCATTTATTTATTTATTTTTATCAGAATGCCATTTTTTTTTCTTTCTACAACATCCAACCCTATATTATCGTTTGATGATATTCCACTTTTCCCAGTGGAACACATCCGCTAGAAAGGACTTCATCTGAACCAGCGACCGACATTAAATCTCCATATTGATCTGAAGGATGAGAATATATCAAGAGTTGATAGGCTTATATAATTCACCTGATGTTGTGTCCACCATTAAGAAAGGAATGATAAGATGGTTGGGTCATTTGCAAGTAATGAAGAAGAATAGAATCTCCAAGATGATTATGGAGGGGCATTCAGGAGTAAACAGAAAGAGAGTAAGGCCAAGGTTGCGCTTGCAGGAAGATGTGGAAGCAGACCTGAGTACTCTTGGAGTTGGGAGATGGATGACGCTGGCCGCGGACAGGATGGAGTGGAGAGGGATTGTGGAGGAGACCAGGGTTCTTCATGGACCGTAGCGTCATCGAAAAGAAAGAAATAATTTATCTGAAACTAGAATAATGTCTCTAAACGCCTTGTATATAAAATAAGAAGCCATCTATGTGGCTTTAATCAAGTAGAGCTTTGGGGCTAAACGAAATCATAAAACTCCTCTCGAATCAGAACATACAATCCGAAATTATTTGTAATTTGCACAATGCTCTATATTTTATTACAGACTAACTAAATCAAAATACTAAATAACTATAATACTAAATACTAACTAAATACCGCATATATTGCCTTTTCGCCTTGTAAGATATCTATTCATCCAACACAAAAGGTATGGAGCTTTTCAAACCCACTAATTTCTAACCTTTATTCCAGATAATACTATAAGGTATTTAACAGTACGGGGTTATTGTTCTACATTTTTTTGCATAATTTTCTAACGGATTTGAAAATAGCGGAAACAGGTTTTATCTTACCCTCCTTCCTTAATGGTTAGTTTAAGCATCCTCCCGCTATTTTTAAGTCCGCTAGAAAGATTTAAATTTGAAGATCGTCAATGTAACTTAGTCACTCCATTTTACGGTATATTTTTTATGTAGGTTTTTCGTTTTTTTTTTTCGTTCAGTTACCACTCAAAATGAAGTTAACTTTATATATTACGTGAAAATTGTGTATTGAACTAAAAATTTTTTTGATTAGAAGGATGTGATATCCGGAATCATTTATATAATATTTTTTTTAATTGTAAATTTATTAATAAAATTAATAAAAGTGTATCTTAATTTTATATATAATTTCAATTAAATTTAAATATTTTCATTAAATCGACTACTACAAGTTTCGGCCACTACCAAAGATTTTTTAAAGAGTTTCTTGCAAATAATGTAACTTTTTGCTCCGCGGAACTTCCTAACTCCTCCAAGTATCTGAAGAATCCCAGTATTCCCGAGAACTTGCTGTACTATGCGGTGTATCAACGGATCGGGGGGATGGAAGTTGTCAAAGTTTCTCACCAGGTGGTGGTCCAGCACCCCGAGTGACGACGGGATCTGGAAAATTCCCGGAGATAAAGGCTTTCCAGGAGAGTCGGCCGGAAGGAGTGGTATTTGTCATGAGCGGCGGTGGAGCGGTTGCTAGGGAGACAGGCCGGTCAGCTATTGATCCACTCGGACCTGCCTACACCTTCCCTTCGTCCGTCCCTTCCTTAAATGTTGCCACCGAAATCTTTTTATCTCTCCTGTCCCAAAAACAATTCCCGGATGTACCGGCCTCGCCGGGAGTGGTGGAAAGGATAATCCTACAGTATGGATTGGGATTTCTGACTCGCCAATCCGATCCTACTTCATGGCATAATTTAGAATTAGTGATACCATCTCTTAAATCTCATCAAAAGATCCTTTAAATTTAAATGGACAACATATTATAAAAGTTATTAGGGGTGTCGGATTTTGTGAAAAAACAAAAGAAAAAAAACGGTGATCGGTTAATCCGGTTATTTTACCTTCTATTAAAACTGACCGGTTTCTACCGATGATATAATCGGGAATACCAGTTATTTTAAATTGAATAACTTCCCATCCGATCATTTGTTTGATGTCAAAATAAGTTACAGGAATTGTTACAAATAACTGGTCATTGGAAAAACTTTTAATTCAAGTAAAGTGTACATTGATCTTCGATAAATTACCTTAAAAAAACCTTTGCAAAAATAAACAAATAGCTAATTAAAAACATGTAAATAACTGATTATTAGAAAAAACTTCGGTACTTGTGCTTGGCTTTAGCACTTGGTGTGCCTCACCAAAATCACATATAAGAGCCGGCGAGACTGCTAGTGGTGTCAAGTTTCCTGTTTTTTTTCTCGATAAAATGAATGTTTTGTACATTTGTTTATATGTTTTTTGGCTCAAGACTTCCGTTGGATTCTTATACAGATTTTTTTATTAAATATTACCTAAGCAAGATAAAATGGAATATGCTTCAATTCTTGTCTGCAATTCTTTAGGTTTTAAAAAGATAAACTGTGCAAGTTTTAATGTTTAATTAATAACTAGTTTCAACGGGCTCATATCCATTACGCCACTTTCATTCTTAACCTCGATAAAAAGCCGGTGTGAATGATAGTATTGTAAGTCGAGCATGATAATTTTTAGAAAACTAATGTTTTGCATATTTTCTTTTTAAGCATTACCCAAGTGAGATAAAATGAAATAATGGCTCTATTCTAGCCACTAAAGCTTTAAATTTTAATCATTTTAATTTCGAGTTCGGCAATTTTAATATTTATTTATTTTTTTAAGCTGCAGAGCTATAATTAAATTTTCAGCATTTTTTTCAAGTTTCAAAATCGGTTTTAAACGATTTTAAAAATAAAAAATAAAGGCTAAACAACCTAGCACTCAATTATCAACAGTTCTTCCACGTTTCAAGTTCAGCGATACAAAGGGATTGTAAAGAAGACTAAAGAGTTAGTATTCAATTTTCAGCCCTTTTTCTTGTTTCGAGAGCAGTCATGTTAAGGATTTTTTATAACCACAGACCTAGGCTTTTTTTTCAAAAGGATGAATTTCGCATCCTGTTTTTGTTTTTTTTTATTTTGAAGAAACCAACAAACTGACAGATTTGAGAATAATTAAGAATGAGACAGAGAAAACAAATGAGTAATAATAAACTAATAAGAAACCTGCGAACCTCAAAACCGCTACTGCGTTACTGGTGAACGTGAAATAAACAATGGAAATTTAACTGCAGTTGTAGCCCGTGTAACGGTGTCATTTTACCAAGGAGGTATAAGCACTAGGATGTAGGCAGGTGGGTTAGAGTATGATATTTATTTTGTATTTTTTCTCAATAGATTTTTTTTGTTTTCGAATTGTATTTTCAATCGGTTTTGTCTCTGGTTTTTGGATAAAAAAAAACCAACATTATAACCCGTTGTGTAAAAAAACGTATTAAAAATACGGTTAACTATTCACAAAGCCGGTTATAACCGAGTAGCTTAGGTAATAGGTACCGTAATCTCTACATATTATTTCTGAAAGGAGTTTTTTTTTTTGTGTGTATCCGTACACCATATCTCCCTTAATATTTCTTCAAAAGCAAAGAGTGAGCAACCATTTTGAAGATTACCTTTACTGCTAATGACGTAAACTAATTAAATGATTCTGTGCGCAATAGCAGAAAAACCTGTTTTTTTATAGATTGTAACACCTATATATATATATAATAAATCCCCTAGAAATTGAAGGAAAAAAAGTTATGGCAAAAAGAAAAGTTTATTTGCACATAACTCGAAAGGTATGCGAATCCAATACAGACGCACCAGAGAAATGGTAGCACGAAACTGTTGGAATTTCGAGTTGAAACTTATACACTAACTAGTACCTAATTAGGGGTGGTCAGTACTAATTATGGTATTATTCATGATCCTGATGGGTACTAATACTAATAATATTTTGGTACTAATAGGGTACTAATTCGAGTTGTGTTCATTTGTTGCCGAGCTATTATTGTCTAAGTATTTTTATATGCATTATTTTCTCTACCCAAAATTATCTCAGAATATAATAATTTTGTTAATTGAAAAGAAAATGATTATAAATATAATCCATTAGTAGACTTTTGTTCTTAACTGTAAGTACACCAGTGGTAAGTACACCTCCCATCCGGAAATTTTTGAAAAAATATGATTTTCATATGTTTTGTGATTTTAATAACAATTTTTGATCCAATACATTTTAAAAGAAGCATGGTTACATAGACGATTGTAATAGGGCGTATAAAAAATAATGACCGTTTTTCAACAAAAAGTTAATATTTTTATTTCTTTGATATAACACAGAATTAATATTCAAAATATAACCTATTATGATCCACTGTTGTCAACCGTCTTTTGATGCCATGCTGATACCTCTCCTTGGGTCGGTTTTCGAAAAACTCTTGAACCACAATTTCAACCTCTACAAATTTTTTTTTTTTTTTTTTTGTCTTGAAGAAAGTGGTCATGGGATGAAACAAGTGATAATCTCATGGAACGATGTCTGAACTGTATGGTGGGTGTGAGAGAAGTTCGATCCCCTGAAGATTTTTCAACTTTTTCTGCGTCCGACTGAAATTGTGTGCCCGAGTGTCATCCTGCTGCTTGAACACCTTAACGCTTTGCAAAAGCTTGGTAACACTGTGATAATTTCACACGTTTCCTATTTAACTGTTCACAGTGAAGTTCAGAGTTCGTAGAACATCCG
The DNA here is from genome assembly GCA_948150685.1 of Rhaphigaster nebulosa. Classification (NCBI taxonomy): domain Eukaryota; kingdom Metazoa; phylum Arthropoda; class Insecta; order Hemiptera; family Pentatomidae; genus Rhaphigaster; species Rhaphigaster nebulosa. Next base: position 116,219,262 of record OX411307.1, on the reverse strand, counting down.
TCAGAACCTCATGGGATCTCATCATGATCACCCTGAGCCCATCTTCCGTATCATGACAGACGTATCTCCTCTGCTGATTTTTTAAAATCAACGCGATGTACGATAGTCAAGGACATCTTCATCTTCTGTTTGAATAATTTCATGTATTGCTTCAGCGGCTGTAGTTTTTTCTACGATTTTTGTTTTTAATGTTACGAGTATTTCGTAAAAAACTGGTCAAATGTTTAAAAACAAGCTTACATAATCCTTTGCACGAAAGTATTAGTTATTATATAAAGACTGAATAGGCTTAAAGCGCGTATTTACATCCTTTGATAAAAATTTGATAAAACGGTCATTTTTTTTTAAACACCCCATTAAATAAAAATTTGTATTTTTAAAATTTACACATAGATGTACTTAGATGTACCAGTTTATAGAATGGTTGTGTGATTACAATTTATAAGAACTACAATATTATATGCATCAAAAACGAATTGGGAATTAGATTTTATATCGTACAATTTATTCCTCCAATAGTTCTATAACTTATTAGTATTTATTCACAAAAATAACAAAACTATTTAATTAAGCTTTATTAAATGTTTCGGTCATGCACATCCCTACTAAATTTACTAACTTCTTCGGAATTCTTTGCCCAATCAAAATATTTATTATTGCTATTTTTTATAAATTTAATTATATTTTTTTGAGGGAGCGTAAAATAAACAAGTATCTCTACAATGCCATAAGGCCCTCAAGTATCAGTTGACAACTGACCAGTTTATGTTTCGCCAATCGATGACAGAAGAAGATAAGATCGCCTAAATGCATACCTGAGGCAGCACATCTAATATCAACAGTCTAAAAAAAGACCAACAAAAAGAGAAAGTACATTTCTTCGAGACAATTCTTGTATTTGAGAGACTTAAGGCTTTTTTTTTACATCTTCCAATACTATCCTAACAATAATTTTTTTTTTTTAATTATTACTCATTATTTGCATAATATATGACAATTATGTATTTTTTACTAATTTCTTATTGTTATAAATGTACATTTACATGGATGGTTTATTCCGAATACACTTTAACGAAACTGACTAATGCAAAATACAAAGCCTGCAACAGGTTTGAGCCATGATCTGACGCTTCATCACCGCTTCTCCCGTCCTTTGCTACTGACAACCAATCAAGCCTACCCGCTCTTTCACTCAAATAAGCTTCGGCCAATCAGAATCCATCTTGCTGCGAACTAAATATGAATTCCTCCTGTTTATCTGCAGGCGAGAGGAACACTGATAGACTAAGTAAACAGACTGATTGATCAAATACGGTGTTACGCGTCGAAGCATATTCCGCTGTCAGGGAAACGTTCATTCACATGGATGTAGGGCTCGTACTAGCTGTTACTTCCAGCATGTTATCATCGACGATACACCTAAAGAAATCCCTATAATTCCTAATTTCATTGTCCTGAAAAAAAAAAGTACAAAGTCCGTTAAGATTTGGGAACTAAAATAAATAACAGGTACCTCCCTTCAGTGCAAAATTTATCTTGCATGGAGTGCACCATTTGTCCGTCGCCGATTTCGATCAACATTTTTTGGCTGATTCTATGTTGAAAAAAAAAGTCGACAAACATCCAACCGTTTCGTCCAACGGAAAATAAAATAAAACATATTGAAACTGCTTTATTTTATCTTTCCCAAATACAGAGCTTTTTCTATAAACAGCTATTATATTATTTATAGAAATGGGTTGAGGATGAATTTTGTATTAATGTAATACAGATGGTTGGGCAATACAAAAGAGAGGGAGAGTTGGACTTTCCGAATAAATTTTTGGTGGTATGACGGATGACGAATAACTTTTTTATTCATTATCCGAATGATAGTATAATCTATAAACGAATCATCCATTATTCAAATAGATTAAAAAAAACAGTCTAAAAAAAATGAATTTTTATTTTAAACGAATGCATCTAAATTTATTTAACATTCATTTGTAACATTACGTTATGCAATAAATTTTCTAAAGTTCTTTGTAACTTGTAAAAACAAGGCAACTAAAAATTAACGTTCTTTTTCGTAGTCCTTATAAAACGTCACAATTTTTTTTTTTTGCTTTATATTTTGCGGTCAGATATGCCAGGAATTATTTTTAGAATTCGATTTATAATATGTTTTATTTGCAAATCAAATATTTTTTTGCCAGTGATATTTATCGAATGGGTACTTTTTATTAGTCGGGTGATTTTTCATTCAAATAATTTTTATCCGTCGAAAGCTTTTTTATTCAAATAATTATCTAAGATAAAATATAGCAGATACATTTAAATTATTTGTTATTTTCGGATAGCGGATGATACGATTATCTCTATTCGAAACATCGAATAATAAATAATTTTATTTGAAACCTTTGAAAATAATTTTAGATTGTTCGGCACTAAAATTTTTTACTACTACTTTTTACTACTTTTATTTTTTTATTTTTTAATATTAATTAATTATTGAATTAAATAAACTATCATAAGGATATTATTGGAAAAATCCAAAACAAAGCCTTCAGCAACAACAACTCTAACAGCAGTAGATAGCAAACCCGTCAACGTTTCGCCTTTTCAGGTATTATCATGACTTAAAAACATAAAATCGCGTAACGTAAATGATGACCAAAGATAGACCATGCCATATCAAAAATCTAAAATGAAAAACCAAATATGTTAAACTGTTTTAGTGGTGTACTTTCTCTATTTTGTTTTAACGATTAACGTAAGGTGTGCTACCTATGGTCTGCATTTATGTTATGAGATTTTATGTTTTTCAGTCATGATAATGCCTGAAAAGGCGAAACGTTGACGGGTTTGTTATCTACTGCTGTTTGAGTGAATTAAGGCTTTGTTTTGGATTTTTTTCCAATAACATCCTTATGATAGTTTATTTAATTCAATAATTAATTAATATTAATATAAATTTAATTAAAAAATAAAAGTAACAAAATTTCATGAGTGTGGAACAACAATTTTAGATGTCAAACAATCTAAAATTAGATATTTTACCGGTTTCAAATAAAATTATTTATTATTAATCCGTAAATAATCGTATCATCCGTATCATCTTATATATGATTTTCAGTTCGGATTATATCTAAATTAAATAGTTGACTGGTAGGTTATTTACATCTATTTGAGACACTCGAGGTTTTGAATAGCCTGTTACAGGGTTTGAGATCCTTCCGATAATATCCTAATTTATCAAGAAAAAGATGGTTGGCGGGTGACGATCAAGAAAAACTCCAAAAAAATAGTAGTAACTATTGATTAAGAGCCAGAATTAGAACAACATTAATTAAATAGTAATAAATGAGTAAAATTATAGAAGTACGAGTATAACAAATAACATCATGAATGACATAATTTAATTATTACTAATTCCATCTGTACTATAAGCTTTTTTGTTACTTATCAATTTTCTTATTACCCCTGTGATTTAACTTTATCCATGCTATATCTCCTGTTTCGCCATGTAATTCTCTATACTTTTATAATTATACTCGTTTATTACATTTTTTATTATTTTTTGAAATTTACTACTGTATTAAAATTAAAAATACAACACGTAAATGTGAACTATGGTATAATTGCATGACACAGACTTCATTTTTTGTAAATGATTTTTCGACTACAGTATATACCTCAGAATTTGTATCCAACACTTCTTTAAAAATATGTATTTTCACTAAAAGTTTTTACTAAACCTCACTAATATATGTCAGTACATCAGTACATCAGTCTCATGATGCTCTAGTATTTAATTTTTAATCAGAAGCAACTGAAAAACTCTTTAAAAAAAATTTCCAAACTCCAAATTTTTTTAAACCTCCATATCCTTTCTATTTATTTAATTATATATATTACTTTATTCTAAGACTTATTTTAAACTATAAATATCTATTATATCAATTTATATTTTTCTCTAAACTCCCTTATTTTAATTTCTAAAATTGTGAATAAGTCATTACATTTAAATAGCATTTAATTATTGAACTTTAACGTTACAGCCAATTCAAAGGAACTAATAAGTTCAGAACGAAAATTACCTGAGCAGAATATCGTCGGTCACGATGTGAAACCACGCAGGTACAAAATGATTTGATTTATTATATAATTATTATTTATATATTATTTGTTATTTTATTATATTATTTTTGCCTAAATTTTACGAACAAATGTTAATTGTTAATTTTTTCTACTCGATAGTGCATATGTGATGAATATTTAACTGTTTAACATTTTTTTATCTCTACTGAAAAGTTCTGATTTTTCGGTACGTGATTTTACAATGACATAATTATTAATACTAATAATTATTACATGCGATATATATGATATATATATATATATATATATATATATATATATATATATATATATATATATATATATATTATAATTATATTTTATTGAGTAATGTTACATACTATCCCAATAAAGAATAGTAGTAATAACGATAAAAGATATCATTCACACCATATTTATATAAAATAAAATAATAGCAAAATAATAAAGAAGAAAGAAAAAAAATTAAACTTAAATATAATAAAATAAACATAAGTATCTTAAACGCCGGCATACTTATATACACTATTTGCAATCGGTCTGCGGAACCCCGAGCCAGGCTTTTCACCCCACTTATGGTTGGAGAAGCGGGACTCCAGGATATCCCAGCGCTTCTCTCTCAATTGCGTCACTGGCATTGAAGCCAGTAAAGTCTGAGAGAGGGTGCTGACAATTTATAATTAATAATGTTTCTTTGTTTTTCTGTTTCTTCATGTAAGAATTCTTTTTTTACATAGCTATGTTATTTGTCCCATCTAAGGTTTTGTATATATATATATATATATATAAATTTTTATTTTGACTACAGGATTATGTATATAGGTCTTGTTAAATATTTTATATTACAGATTTATTTATTATTTATTTATTGATGTTTTTGTTTTCTATGATATTTTCTTTTTCTGCTTGCTTATTATATGGATTTATTTTCTTCCTTATATATATATATATATATATATATATATATATATATATATATATATATATATATATATATATATATTATTTTCCTTTTAATGTATATATGGTACTTATGTTTTATTTTATTTATTTATTACATAATATGTCTTATTGGCCAGAAACAATCATTATATTTTTGCTCATATTTGTTATTCCAAAGGGACTTCGTCCCAGAATAAAGTTTTTGTTTTTATCTATCTATTTATCTATAAACTATATTATATTAAATGTATATTAAAAACATTAATCAAGACAGTAATAAATATAAAATAACTATGGTAAAATATTCAACTAACATTTAATAGAGAAATAATTTAATTTTATTAATTTATATAAAATTTACATTAATATCAAGTAATAAATGGTTTAAATGACTGTGCAGGAACCTTAAATACTTGCCAGCTACCAGAATTTAGTCTATATTTGGATTTGTTTTCCACAAAGTAAAATATAAGAAAATTGGTTTTATACTACTTAAAATATTTTTAGGCATATGGATTAAACCACATAACTGACATCCCAACTCTTCAGGTTTCCAATCAAATGGGGCTTATAACAATTTATTATAAATAGAAATTAACGTTGTTTCGAATTTTTATATTTTATCACAAATCAGTTTTATTCTTTACGGAGTGGAAATACTCAAAGATATTTATATAGATACTAACCATATACCGAAAACGGAAAAATAAATTTACTTATCGTAAATTCTAAGATCGTAATCTTAAAATCAATTCATAGGCACTTTTTAAACAAAAACCTGTTTTGTGTTAACCTTAAGCTGCTACTGCCATCTGTTGGTGAAACCGGTAACTATTATAAAGTAAGTCGCATCTGGGAAAATCAAATAAATAGGAAATTTTCATAATCTAATAATAATTATTCTGTTTTAAATATTTGAAATGAAAGCCAGAAGAAGATTATAAAAAATGTACAAGAATTCTTTTATTCTGAAGATGTGGAAAAAATACGTGGTCATTTATAAATAAAAAATAAATATATAATAAAGAAATTATTAGTTCACAACTGCCTTGAATTTAAAAAAAGTATAAAGCACTTCCCACTAAATTAGTTAATTAAGTTTAAACTTATTTTATTTTTCTCATTATTCCTGCTTTTATATTTCTCTTTTCTAGTCATCCTTCTTAATTTAATAACATAATACACTTAGTACATGTAATCAAGAAAATTAAAAACTAATCAACAGTTAAAATTTTACACGTCATACAAGTTTTGGGACCTTAAATAGGTGTTCTAGCACTATAATTAAAATCAAATTAATAAAAGAATTATTCTCGTATATTACAATAATTTTTCCTATTTTATTTAGTCATTTACTAAATTAGAATATACTCCTTATGTTATTAATTTCTGATCAATTTTTTGGATGTAGATTTTTATTTAATTTTCTTCCATCTTTTTTTTGTCAAATAATCATGTGTATTAATCAGCAATTAGAAATAATAATAATTAATGGTTAAGTGTTTGTTCAAGGAATAAATTTAATTTACATATAATTTAGTGATTATATTGTTTTATAAGGATTTCTCTTTTTGTTTTTTATTTCATGATTTTTATTTGTTTAATAGGTCTTTTGGCTTAAAATGCTTTTTTAATATTGTTTTGGGCCGGAGGGACTTTGTTCCAGAATAAAGTTTTTCTATAACCATTTCTAAATTTTAAAACATAAAATAAATGAACACATTTTTTAAAAAGTGGGGAAGGTAAGATTCGGTTATTACTCAGACAGGGAAGATTTAGTTCGAAAAATTCAGAGAGGTTGGCATGAGCCTCATTTTTTGTATTTTTAATTTAATAGAAATGATCCACCATTTTTCATCGAATCTAAAAAAGAGTTTGTTTTTTTTAATCCATTTTACAGAAAGTTTGCCAATTTAGGTAAGATGAACTGGATGAATACCAGTATCATGCTAAATGTTTTTCCTCTAGCCCGTTTAAGGATCAAGAACAGATTTCCTCAGGAGGGTCACTCGAACCGATAGTCCATCCACGTCTGATAGGACAGAAAACAAATTTTCAGTCGGGTTCGAATCTGAATAGTTTCATATTCAAATTCATTGGCACGATCTAAAACCTCAAATTGGGATCTTGGTTACAGATTTTGGTATATTATTTTCAATAACGAACCTTTGTAATCGACCAAGAAAAAGAAAAATTTAACTCCCCATCAAAATTTGAGGTTTTACGTTTCAAGATACGTAGAATTCCAAATATGTAGAATAAAAAAAAAAAATCCGTCCGTCTGCCGTCCGCCGCACGCGGATTTTCTCCGAGACTTCTTGAGATTTGGCAACAAAGGCACAGGTCACCCCAGAATGATCCTGGGAACTCGGCATTATAATCTGATGTTTATTTAATATAAACATGTAAAATCTGTGCAAAAACATTATTGAGAATTATGTGAAGATTGCAGTGACGTTTGTGGAGAAAGGGGAATAAAGTAGATATACCCCTCCCCCCACCCCTCCCCACCGAAATGTACGAAAAAATATAATTTTCATATCCCTCAACATAAGATTTGAATTTTGAGTAATATTTTTGGTGATTTTATAAATATTTGTTGATCCAATTTTCATGCTCATTCTTAAAACTTATGCCAAATTTGGCGATTATAGGCATTAGGTCATTATTTCTCTTCTTCTTACTAAATCCTCGTCCGAAAAAAAATTCTGCGTATATCCCTGCCAAGTTGGGTATATGTTTAGAAAGCTGATGAAATGAAGCAACTTTTTTTTGAATTTCCTAAGGTCATAGCTAGTATTAAACCGAGTATTTTTAAAAAGTATTCGTTTTTACTTGTTTCCTTTATTTTGACTGCAACGATCGCCTGAGGAAGCAATATTTGTCTAAAAATTGGTTGCTATCATATAGTGGTTTTCCATGTCGTAAAATAGCCGCCCGGTTGTTTGGTCCATGGATGGTCTGCTTCGGGGAAAGAAATATAAGTCCTCCTGTGCCTGCTGACCCCGAGCAGCCATAATCCGTGGATCTTGACCGATCTGTCATTGTCGTTAAACCCGAGTGAGTCGGTGGGAAGGACAATACCGAATTGGTCCCAAAGGGACCGGTTATGGAGCTATGGATAGCATGGTTCCTAGCACCATGAAGTTGGGTGACCCCCTCCCAAGGAAAGGGAAAATCTGAATTCACAGAAGAGGTAGGTTCTTATAAATAAAGCAGTGGATCCACGGCTATTCCACATAAGAAGCTTCCTCTTCTGTGCATTAAGATTTTCCCTTTCCTCTTGTATTTTTTAGATTTCTTCTTCTTAATTATCTGATTTATTTTTATGATCTTTTGTTCATTTTGGGGTTTTTAGTTTGAGTATGTCCTTTTTTTATGATCAGCTGTTTGTAATTTGGCTTTTCCCGGCTGTTGTCGATTGGCCTCTCTTTTCTCTCAGTGTGTGTCTGGGTGTCTTGGTGTGGGGTGCTGTCTCTGCTTAGTGGCTTTTTTAACTGTGGATGTGGGATGTGCTGCGTTTTTTTCATTATATAAGTTTGTTTTTTTTGAGGAGGGACTGGGGAAAGAGGCAGTACAGACAGCTCGAATTTCATATTCCCTAATTTCTTTTTCATGGTGGGGCCTTAAATGTTCAATTAAATCCAGATCGGATGTTTGGGAAGAGAAAAAAAAAATTGCGATTACTAACCATTTATTCTTATTGACTTGACTGATGAAAGGTTTCTTTCGGGCTAATCTTCTGTGAAAATCATATTTTCTTAGATCGCGATGAACAGTTAAAACACTTATTTTGCGTCCAAGGCCCTATTTCATAATAAAGTCCAAAAGTACAAGTATAAGTAGAAAAAGTACAGTAACTAAGGTTACAGGTTACTTATCGACATTAGATAATAATAATTTCATTCATTTGGTGTTTTTTGATTTAACTATTTTAAATGTTATCGTGTTTCAACATTTCACAGTGTAAGACATAGGCGTAGTACTGGTATTGGTGGGGGGAACTAATCCGAAAAGTGGGCCTTATGGTCCTTTTTGCCAACCCCTGACGGCTACTTTTACGTCACTGCCGCATACTAACCAGGAGTGGGAGTGTCAAGATTCATTTCGCGGGATCGCAACGTAATAAATATTAACCGATCCAGGTGGGAATCGAACCCACAACGTTCCGAACCGGGCACTCTGGGACCCTCGCCCCAACGTACTCGGCCGTCATGTCCTCCATAGGCGTAGTAAGGCCCCCTTGTTCTATACTTTATAGATAAACACTGTTTCATAATTAAGTACAAAAGTACAAGTACAAGGTGGAATGCATGAACACTCTGAAATAATGCAACAACATAACCTTTAAAATAGTTATATAAAATTGAATAATTAAAAAAAAAATTGAATAAAATTGTAATTATCTTATATGATGATAATTAATCAGTAACCGCTGAAAACGAACATTTCCACTTGTACTTCTGTGCATTATTATAAAATAGGGCCCTGAAGTTCTATAAAATTCAGCATAAAGCTTGAGCATGCACATACGAGGATTTTTTTCTGATTTCATTAATAATGATTTTTATTAATAATTTACTTTAATTAATAATTACATTTTATTAATAATGAGTTTTTCCTCTCTTAACATTTAACTATTTTGGCCATTTTTTTCACCACCATGAAACCGGCTTTCACTTCTATATTTTTTTATTATATCTCCCACAGTAGACATAGTCGTAGACATATTTTGACGTTTTCAATTTTTTTTCTTTTTTTTTTCTATTGTTTCACCCTTTTTTGTAAACAAATAATTCGAAGCCGCTGTTCAATAGCTGAATCTTTACTTTCATGTCCCATTTTTAAAACTTCGCCTTTCCAGGTTGTGGACTTCAGGTACATACTGGAGAAGAAATGTTTGGAATATAAAATTATGTTGAGGATATTGAGAATGTAAATCCCGAATGCATTCGACACCGGATAACGTACTTACCATTCTTCCAATCTTCCGACTATGCATCTTTGTATCTTAGCAAATTATTTTTCTGTCTCTTTTTCAGTTTTGGCTCTTTTATATTAATTAATCGATTTTTTGTCGTTTATTTTTCCGGAATATAGCAATAGAGGCTGAATTTAAAGCCAATCGTAAATATCTCGAGTAAATAGAGTTCAAGAGAGGGGGGATTTCAAGAATTTCCGTTTTTTCCGGAATAAAAAAAAAAATTATATCAGGCAATTGTAGGGAATAATTCAACTGATTTAATAGAGGACGGTAGGATATTTTTTAATGAGCGATATTATTTTTCAAGCAATATTATTGAGACGTCCTTCTCGGACCTCAGATGGAACAGTACATTTCCTAAAATTTTTAATTTTACTTATGGATAATTAGAGAGTTCAGAAGCCAATCAGTTTTAGTCACTACCTCTTCCTTATTGTTCTTTCAGTTGACAAAATTCTTAACTCACTATTATACTTTTCTAATGTCAAAAAGCAGCATCTCTATACTGACCACAGAGTTCATAAGCCAAACTGATCAGAAACCAATCAGTGTAAGCCAGTTTTAAATATTTTAATAATTATAAATAAACTGCTTCTGCTACACGATCGGTGACTTTAATATCAGTATATCCTATATGCCAGTCGAAAATAAACCTTTTTCAGATAGTGGTTCTTAATATTTACCAGAAAATGAACAAAATGAATACTCGGTGGTGAATGAAAAGTTAATATTGACGGTATTGACGGACGAAAAATAGTGTGGAGAAGGCCTAACAAAGAACTCTCTTCTAAGAACATTCGGGGTACTGTTAAACATGGGTAGATTCGGTAATGGTTTGGGTTTTTTTTGTGAAAAAAGGAGTGGGGAACATATTTATGGATAGAATAATGGAAAAATATAAATATATTGAAACTTTGCGCGAAAATCTACGCTTAGAGAGAACATTCTGTTATCATCAAGAAAAAGATCCGTAACCTAAGTCACTAATAACACGCGAATGGCTATTTTATTATTGCCCTAAAGTGCTAGAAAACACTCCTTAATCACCTAATCTCAAACCTATAGTGAATATATGGGCATATTTGAAGTTAAAATTCGTAAGCATGATATTACCTTGAAGAGAATTTTGCTCAATGAATGGAAACAAATTTTCCGAAATTATAATTGTAATTTGATTAAATCAATGCCTAATAGACTTAAAGACGATCTTCACAACAAGGACTATCCCAAAAAATATTTAAAATTTGAAATGATCAAAAATTTTAAATAGTAAGAAAAATTACGAATAATGTTGTGACTAAACTTTATTTCTGAATTTGATAAAATTGTTGTTATTTCGATAAATGTTATTCATTTTTATTGAAAAGTGGTGTATCTTTTTAAATACACTTAAACAAAATGAATATAAAACATTTCTTTCATTTTACATTCATTTTTGGGGCTTGACTTGACAAGTTAAGATTATCTCGCTTTTATGGTTTACTGACATACAATGAATGGTAAAGATATAAATATAAACTCTGGTGAAAATAGAGGTTTCCTTCGGAATAAGACAAAGGGGAAATATTGCTGTTAGTACTTTGGAAAATGTATAAAATCAATTTGTGCATAAATTAATTTATTTATCCAGTTTAAGGTATTCGTTCTTTAATAGCATTTATTAAGTCTTAAAGGGGGTGCGAACTAGTAGACTTACAATGGGAATGCATGATGTGCCGATTTTGATCAAACTTTTTTGGGTGATTCTACATTGAAAAATGTCGACACATATCCAACAACTGTTTCATCCAATGGGTGCTAGAAGCTGATTGATAAAACTCCCCGAGGTACAACTTTACAAGATGGGCGTGTGTATCACTGGTTCCTCCCGAACTTACCCGAAGGTCTCCGGACTAGCATACTCTAGCGCCATCCACTGCAACTATCACATATATTGACTCAACTATCACTGCTTTAATTAGATATTATTTAAAATTATTAGTGCTGTCGACTTTTGCTCATTACGTTCGCCCAAGAAATAAACAAAACAGTAACGGATCCTTTTCAGTTGAGGTCGGTGTCTTACCGTAATTTCAATTATTACTGCTTTAATTAGATCACAGCTATCGACTTCCACTCACTACCTTCAATCAAGAGATAAACGAACCCCAAAAGTTCCTTTTCAGTTGAGGTCGGATCCTTACCGTAATTTAAATTATTACTACAACTTCTCCAGATCACCGGAAGTCGACAGCAATGACAATTTTAAATAATATGTAATTAAGGCAGTAATAATTCCAATGAACAGTAATGTTAAATATGAATACAAAGCAGTTGGTTAGCACAAATTGCGCTAGAGTGTACAAGTCCGGCGACCTTCGGGTAAGTTCTAGAGGAGCCAGTGATAAAGCGCATCCCTTGTAAAGTTCTACCCTCTCCGACTTTGTAAATAGTCAGCAGACCTTCCAGTACCAACAGGCAGAAAAAGGTAAAGTACAGTAAGTTTTATAATTGTTTGTTTTATTAATTCAAACACTTTTTTAAATTTACTTTACCAAAAATTTTAATATTTAATGTTTTCATTTTTCCTTCAATATACTCTAAAAACAAATGTTTTTCTGGAAAGAAACATATCGATATAATTTTTTGAACTCGAGATATAAAATAAAGCATTTTCGGAGAGGGTAGAACTTTACAAGAGATGCGCTTTATCACTGGCTCCTCTAGAACTTACCCGAAGGTCGCCGGACATGCACACTCTAGCGCAATTTGTGCTAACCAACTGCTTTGTATTCATATTTAACATTACTGTTCATTGGAATTATTACTGCCTTAATTACATATTATTTAAAATTGTCATTGCTGTCGACTTCCGGTGATCTGGGGAAGTTGTAGTAATAATTTAAAGGAGTGATAATTTAAATTACGGTAAGGATCCGACCTCAACTGAAAAGGAACTTTTGGGGTTCGTTTATCTCTTGATTGAGGGTAGTGAGTGGAAGTCGATAGCTGTGATCTAATTAAAGCAGTAATAATTGAAATTACGGTAAGACACCGACCTCAACTGAAAAGGATCCGTTACTATTTTGTTTATTTCTTGGGCGAAAGTAATGAGCGGAATTCGACAGCACTAATAATTTTAAATAATATCTAATTAAAGCAGTGATAGTTTTAATAATCCCAATGAACACGAATGTTACAATTGAATGCAAAGCAGTTAGCACAAATGGCGCTAGAGTATGCTAGTCCGGTGACCTTCGGGTAAGTTCGGGAGGAACCAGTGATACACACGCCCATCTTGTAAAGTTGTACCTCGGGGAGTTGTATCAATCAGCTTCTAGCACCCATTGGATGAAACGGTTGTTGGATATGTGTCGACATTTTTCAATGTAGAATCACCCAAAAAAGTTTGATCAAAATCAGCACATCGTGCATTCCCCTTGTTAGTCTACAAGTTCGCACCCCCTTTAAGACTTAATAAATGCTATTAAAGAACTAATACCTTAAACTGGATAAATAAATTAATTTATGCACAAATTGATTTTATACATTTTCCAAAGTACTAACAGCAATATTTCTCCTTTGTCTTATTCCAGAGGAAACCTCTATTTTCACCAGAGCTTGTATCTTTTTGGATAACTGAAGGGTTTAAAGATCATTCAGTGTAAGTCAGTAAACCATAAAAACGAGATAATGAGATTTTTTAAAAGTGTAACAGAAAAAATACAGATGATTCTAAACATTATAACGATTTCATCTATTGCAGAGTAATACATCGACACACTTTTTTTTGAGGATTTGAAAAAAATAAACTTCAATAGTAAAAAAAACACTTTGATTTAACATAAAAACTTTGACTTATGGTAACTACCTATTGAACTTTCTGACTAATTTAATCTTTGTATTCATCACTGTTGCTGCTACTCTCTGCAGGATTGTTGATCACATTTGTATTTGAGGAGGATATTAGTTTTTTTTAGTTTATTGAAGGCAAACTTTTATAATATGAGTGGTAATTCATTCGTGAATATACGACAAAAGTCCCAACATATGCATTATTTTTTTAAATATCTTTAACAGGTCTACGGTCTACATACAGAGGATCTTGAACAATATTGATCAAATTAGCAGGTCTTCTTTCCTAAGTCCAGTCGAATAATTTTCTAACTTGCGATCATCTGCTTCGGGTATATCTAAAATGAAATAAAATATTTCGAAAGCCGTTCAGTGTAAGTCAACAAAAAAATATACAATTCAAAGAAATAATGTCAAAACAATAATTTTTTTTTTTATATCAGTTAGAATGTACAAACCACTAGCTTTTTAAAAACAAGACATTTCCAGTGGTCAAATGTAATTACTAAACATTTCAGAAGTTAAAATGTACATATCTGTATCAGACAAATTATATTGTCTCACAATGCTTTCAGCATAATGATTGTCTTAGGACGTAGTCATTGACGTGGGAGGCTAAAAACCAGACGGACTGATAGAATCAATAAAGATACGGTAGAGCTGCATATAGCCAACTGGAAAGCAGTAGTACAAGATAGACAAAGGTGCAGAAGGTTGGTTCAGCCGGCCAAAGATCTATAAGGTCTGTAGAGCCAACCGGAAAAAAAAGTAGTTCGATGTATCGATATTTCGTCCTTCGATATTTTTAATATTTTAAAGGGATAGACACATATCGATATTTCTGTTCCGATATAATTATAATTAAGATATTGTTTTTATATTATCGATATTTCTGGGACGATACAATTAAGATATTGTTTTTGTAATATTGATATTCCTGGGAAGATACAATTTTGTTTGTCGAATCCGCCATCCTTGTAGATTGTATTTTATATTTGTTTCGCTTTTTTTTTTTTTCTTGTTTTTACTTCCTTGTACGAAGTAAAGGTAGTATTGTAATCGCGAAAATTTCCGGTTTTCAGATTTCGACGGAAATATCCATTTTGACCATCCCTAAATCCATTTTGACTAGTTTCGTCGTGGCGTCTGTACGTACGTTCGTACGTACGTATCTCGCATAACTCAAAAACGGTTAGCTGTAGAAAGTTGTAATTTTGTATTTAGGATTGTTGTAAAATTTAGTTGTGAACTTCCCTTTTTGGTCACTGCTTGATTACCAGAAGTGGTATTTTACTTGAAGGTCGTAATTGATTTCCATCAAAAATTATATTAAAATACTATACAAAACTTCTCAAATTTAGTATTTATAATTTATATATTGATCTAAATAACATACTAGATTTTGGTCTAAATTGGAAAACCGGAAGCGGTACTTTACTTGAAGGTCATATTAGACTTACATCAAAAATTATATTAAAATATAATGTAAAACATCTCAAATTTGGTAAATAGACTTTTATATCGATATAAATGTATTTACTAGATTTTGGTTAAAATTCGTGAGCCGAAAAGGGTACTTTACTTTAAGGTAATAATAAGCTTACATCAAAAATTATATTTAAATTAAAAGAGAAATCATATGTTTCGGTAATAAAGGTTACAAACGTAATTTGGTTTCCAATCCAATTAAACATTTTTATTACTTGTTTTAAGTGTTAAAATTGAGTGTAAAATACTGGTTTTCCTCCCCATTTGTAAGATCAACAAGTCTTCAGCATGAGAATAAGATATTAGTTAAGTGGGTTTTTCCGCTTAAAACGTCGAAACTGTCGATTTCCAATGCTTTATCCAGTGATATTGACAGTTTTATTGTTGTCACGGAACATGGAGAAATATCTTGGAAACTAGCTACCTACTGAAGGAAATCGACATATAATAACGGAATGTGACCTCCAGGTACAAGAGTGTGTGTTTTTGTGTGTGTGTCAATAGACGGATGTCGGGACTTCGAGTTTCAATCTTCGGAAAATAGTAACCAAATTCAGTATCACTTTTTGAGCCACGGATTTATAATTTAATAGGCGTAAAAGGAAGTCATGTGTTGCCCACATCAGATATTTTCTTTTTAAATGTCAGTTTTCGATACTCAAATTTTAATATCGACGTATCGGAAAAAAATATATCGGACAAAAATATCGATATTTCGATATTTTGTCAACATACCTATGGTGTGGTACGTTCGTGTTACCATCTATAATGGCTGTGTTCAAATCAGCCATCTTTTTAACGGTTTCTGGTTAGAGATGTAAATATCGAAAGAGCATATCAATTTAAATCTTATCGAGAGTTTTCAAATATACCGAAATAGTTCGATATATCACTGAAAAATATCGATATTTCGATATATAGGGCCTCGATGTTTGCCGAAGAAGAAGAGGGTTTTTACATTGATATGAAGGACAGGTTTATATAAAATAACAAGTTTGATTTGTAATAGTTTTAATTTATTAATACGTAATAGCAAAAAAAATAATGTATTAATTTACTAACATCCGTCAAAACAAAAAAACAAAAAACACACAAACTAGGAACTGGATAAAACGTTAATTAAATTCCTTGAAGCATAAAAACAAAAAAAATTAAAAAGACGGAAGAAAATCAATTATAAACGAATTACTAATAACCTATAAAAGTGAATATTAACATTTATTATTAAAAACACTCATTACTAAGAACTAGAGAAAAATGAATTCAATTGCTTAACATTAACAAATTTTAAAAAAGAAAGAAGAAAATCACAATTGGATTAATAATATAACGTTTATTTAATTCTTTTTTTTTTAAACATCGGCTTCCGATACTCAAATTTTAATATCGCTCTTAGGATATATTGAGTTAAAACTATCGATATATTTCTTTTAATATATCGATATTTTGATACTTTTCCACCACCCCTAAAACCTCCTTCTTTTAAAAGAAGGGGTTTAAAAAATTAAAAATATCTAGGGCCGACATTTCGAAATATCGATATTTTATTATGTATCGAAGTAATATTTCGATACATTCGAAAATGATATATTCGAATACATATATTCGAAATTATCGATATAATATAGATGTATAATAATTTTTTTTTTCGATTTTCACATTTCTAGTTTTCTGCCTTGTTATTTACTTTTTTTTTTCTTCTTTTTGAAGATCAAATAGGTTTATATCTGGACTCACGCTAATTGTTAGTTGATGGCCTTAGACTCCCAGGAAAATTTAGACAGTAGATGTTGGAAATGTTTATATAATGACAATGAGGGAGAAATAAAAGCTGAGAAAAATTGTTCTGAAAATGAGGAAATATTTCCCCGAAACGTAAACATTATTAAGTAAAGGAGAAGATTGTATTGGAATTTACATATTTCCCTTTATTTAATTTATTTTTTTTTTATAAACTTAAGAATTTTTTTGGAATATTCCAATTATGTACTAATAAATATTTACAAATACATATGAGGAGGTGAGAAGCCAAGGGGTACAAGTGACAATTTATTACTCAAATTTATATATAACTTATAAATTGTTTTTGTGAAGCCCAATTATTAAACTTAAAACAATAATTTTTTGAAAACACATTTTAAAGTTAAAATTTCTTGATAAAACCTAAAACGTTTTAGTTTGTATCGTATTTATATTATGGCTCAATTGTATATCCCTTGAATATTGAGCAATAAAAAGCTTTTGAAAAACATTAACTATACTTACCTCTCTCTATCTTTGAATAAAAATTACTTGTATCCTTTGGCTTTTCACCCCATATATAAATATTATAAATAATATAATACATAAAGCTATAAGTACTATCCAGTGACTCTCGATCAAGGTTATATTTATCTCTAATTGCTGTACAGGACCTATTGGTATTAAAGTATAACAACAAACCTAGCGATAGCTAATATATAACAAGTCGATGAACTTGGAGCATTACGTCAGCAACTGCCCGATACGATGGTGGGTCGCTGTTCTGTAGACGGTCGCCAGCGAGGCCCGAATGTCCGACAGCTTTCGGAGGGCCCGGCAGTCAGGAGGCCCCGACCCTTAATGGGAGCTGGATGCCTGGAAGAGGACTCATCACAATTTTTAAGTATGCCTATATTTAATTGTTGCTTTAAGTAATTATTTTCCGATAGTATCGATTGTTACAACCCTTGAATTAGCCATAAGTCAATAATTGACTGAGTTATTCTTACTTGTAGGCCCGAGCTAAAACCTGACGGGGGACCCGAAATTTCTATGGGCGGCACTGTCCATAGAAGCTTAGGCTTGTGTACTTTTGCCATACATCCTTCTTGAATTATATGATCGATCCTGACTCCCCCTCATGGCGAACACCTCCGCCATTTTGACGACCCCCTCATCGCAGTGATTCTGCCTCCCTTGGGAATGAAGTGAACCACCCGCCGGGGTTAGAGCACTTAATCAAAGAGACCTAATGGTTGGCTTCGACTGGCAGTGAATCATTCCAACCAACCACTAAGTGAATTGCCGAGTGCAGCTGTCGTATTCTTAATTTTCTAAATTAAAAAAATGTACTAAGCTTTTCTAAGAAATTTCGCAGAAAAGGATGTGTCCAGTACTTAGCCAAATAACTTTGGGAAACAGTTTTAAAGCACAAAATACACAAACAATTTCTAGTAAATATTTTTCGAATAATCCTCCGTTCCTTATATATTTTAAATTTTGTATTTCTCCAAGTCAAATGCAAAATAAAATGAAACTTTTTTTTTCTTTTTTTCTCGTTTATTGATTTCATAGAATCAAGAAGAATGATTTCTTATGTCTTAGTAATATCAAGCCAAAACATTGTGGACATGGAGCTTAAATATACAAAAAATTACAAAACTAAAAGACGCTTCCAATAAAGTAGATAATAAAAAAATATTTTAGATAAAAGGAAGTCAAATTCGTTCTTAGAATCTTTTAAAACCGTTAAATAAGAATTTTTATAGAAATCCAAACAATAAGAAATTTTGGGGCTTAATTTTTCTAGAGTTTTTTTCTCCTTCCAATGTCCGGTATTCACTGAAGCATTCATAATTAGTCAGGATTTAATCCAAATTCAACGTCACTCAACCTTTGGAAAGCTGAATATCTGATCTCCAATCCATACCAATAAGTTTTAGATTTTATACCTTTGTAAGGTGAGAAAATATTCTGTAAAATTAAAAAAACATCTCAAACATTTATTTTTATATCTCCGGTTCCAAATTGTTTACGTAGGTTGGGTTTGTGCCGTTTCGTGTAGTTTATAGTGCTCTAAACCACTTCTAAGTTTCATATGGATTGGTAGAGTAGTAACCAAAAAATTTTGAGCAAACAAAATTTATTTTTCGATTGCTATGATAATTCATATTTGAGGTGCGAAAAACGAATATCAATTTTGTTTCTCCCAAAAAAAATATTTTATCCAACTTTGTTACGTCGCACAGTGATCTGAATTCTTCCATCATGGTGCGAAAAGTCTTGACTATTCAGCTTTTAAAAAAAGTCAATTATGGCAAAATTAAGCCAAATGCTGAATGACAGTGACCAAAAAACTAACTCAAGTCAACTTTGTTAGTCCGCCATCTTTGGAAGCCATTTTGGCACAGTGCAGCCACTTTTTTTTCTGGAAACATTAGCTTTTTTTTTAATCACAAGTCACAAGGAACACAACGACGTGCAATTTATAGGGATGTGGGGGAAGTGCACGATAGGAGGGTGTGGCCCACCTACTAGCTGGTAGAGAGTGGGGGGATGAATCATAATGACACATGTTGTCAATGTTGCATTACATCGTCTTATAGACGAGGCGAAAATTTGCGTCCTATTTGAAGAAAACTTTTAGTAATACATCCATATCAAACTTCATCATTCAGTTTACACTTGTCAATTCAAAGCGAGGGTGTTTTGAAACGGCGACAGTCGAAAGAGGGCGACAACTATGTAAAAATTATATTATTTGGAGATTTATTTCAAGCATACAAGAAACTGCTTATCCCCTAGATGCCAAAAAACTTTGCAGAATTTAGGAGGGGCGTCGTACCGACAGGCAAAATTCAAAATTTTACTTTTATTTTTCATCCAATAGTGTACTTTTTGAAGATGATTTGTTTCAAGCACACATTAAACTACACATCTATCAGACGCCAGAAAACTGATGAATTAGGAAGGGACGTTGCCCTGGCAGACAAGATTCAAAATCCAGGATTTTGTCAAACAATGCACTTTTTGAAGATGATGCAAGAAATGCAATATGGTCAAAGTGCCTTTAGCAAAAATGTTCATAATTCAAGTTTCAATTTGAATAATATTAAAGAAATGCGACTTAATAAAAAATAAAAAAATAGTTTTTTTTCTGATTAGCTATAGTATAAGTAATAAAATCATAGTATTAATTTGGTACAAATAACTGTGATCTGCAAAAAAAAAAAAAAAAAAAAAAATGTGAAAAAAAGGCAATTAGACTTTTTTCTCACGTATACATGACATTAAATGCCCTAAACGTTCCAAAAAAAAAAATGTGATTGGCAGGTATCCAGTCAATAGATGAGGTTAGTAAAAATTTACATTAGATAAACAAAATAAATGCCGATATTACTTTGAAGGTGGTACAGAAAAAATAAATAGAATAAAAAATAATCTTTAAAAAATGTTTTATTTAACGAAATGTTTTGAGTTTTGTGTTTGTTCGCATTCACCTGGATCCGACAAACAAAGTTTTTGTTTGTTTGTTTGGAACGTGAAACGTAAGTAGTATTATGTATACATAGAAAAAATATCATCTTAAAAAAGAGCATTCTTGGACGAAAAAAAAAATGGAATTTCGACTTTTTTCGGCCGATGCTCCCTCATAATTTTGGCAAACAAAGTTTTCTGATATCTGAGGGATGTGTTTTATGCGCGCTTGAAACAAATCATGTTCAAAAAGTGCACTGTTGGACGAAATAACGTGGATTTTGAATTTTGTCTGCCAGTGCAAAGACCCCTCCTAATTTTGTCAAAGTTTTTCGGCCTCTAGAGAATGGGTAGTTTCACGCGTGCTTGAAACAAATCATCTTCAAAAAGTGCACAATTGGGCCAAAGAGAAGCTTGGATTTTGAATTTTGCCTACTGGGGCACCACCCCGCTTGAATTCGGTAGACGTTATTTGGCATTAAAATTTATAAAATATTGGCATTAAAAGTTATTTGGTATCTAGGGGGTGTGCAGTTTCCTGTATGTTATAAATAAATTATCTTCAAAAAATACAATTTTTACATATTAGTTACTCTCTTTCGATGGTCACCATTTTGTAACGCTTCCGTTTTGAATAGCCGTGCAAGTGCAAATTGAATGTTGAGGGTGTATATTTTATGAATGTATGAATAAAATTGCCAAGCCTTTCAATAATTTGAAAACCCAAAAAGTTTGGGACTTTGTGATTTGAGAACCTTCTTCATCTAATTCCGAAAATTGTAATAAAACATTCAAAGAGTTACTAAAATTTAAAACCAACACCAATAACTTTTAAGCTAAGGTATTGGGATTTTATCGATACAATAGAAAAAAAAATTGTCATTTCAACATTCGCTACAGGTAAGTGAAAATTTCAAATCCAAAAGAGTTGGGAAAATTAAAATATCTCATAATATATTTAGGAAAATTAAACTATCTAATAATATAGTTAGGAAAATTAAAAGATTTAATACTGTTAGGAAATCCAGTCAACATTGTTGAAAAACTTTAGATCTTGCCCAGGTGCGTCCTAAGATATTCGACGCCTGTGGGCTACGAAAAATAATGCGCCCCTCTGCGTAAGATAATACAATACACATATATAATGCATACACTTAATATCTTCCATTTTCATTTAGAACAGTTTATTAGGTTATTTTTGCCGTGAAAACATCTTTAAATAAATATTTCAATTACTAATAATAACAAAAAATACACCAATAAAAAATGCCACCCCCAAAAGGTTTGCGTCCCGGGGCAATAACCCATTTAGCCCAGTGGTTAGGGAGGCCCTGATTTCGCCTCCCCCCTTCCCTCCATACAATGTTTTAGCAACCTACCTGCTCGAGTACGGCCTAAATAGCGATAGAATTCATATTGACAGAGGCATTGAAAACCTAATAATTGACTTATACAACGAACGTATACACGAGCACAAAATCTTAATACGAATATTTTTTTATGGATGTCGGTACCGAAGAAATTGGAAACGTTTAAATAAATCGATACGAGAGAGAGCGATCTTAACATCGATAGAATTTTCAAAATCTGTGCCTCCGATAACCCGATAACGGACCTCAATACCGAAAAACAAGAAAAGTTAAAATTAATCCATATGCGAACGATTGGGCAACAATAAGCACTATAACCACTAACCATATTCATGTAATCAGATCATAAATACTTTAATTTTATAAATATATATATATATTTTATCTCTGGACAACTAGTCCATGAAACTAATGTTTTATATCTAATAGCGGTATTAAATTCAACTCTTGTACTTGATTTCAAACTGCTCAATTAATGAGGTAAATAACCAAAGTAAAATAATTCTGAGTAAATAGAAAGTACCACAATGAGAACTGAGCACTTTTTGTACAACTCAATCATGAATTGAAATACTGACGACTTAAGTACTCAGTACTCTGAACAATGGTACTATTTCCGTACAACACTGGTATTCCTTAGTAAGAATACTTTTTGCCCATCTTTTTTTTATCACCATAAAAATTTAATGTCAAATGATAGGTAATAAACATTTTTTTTTTAAATCATTAATAACTAATATTAGTTGAGAAATGTTTTTCTCAAAAAAACAAAGGTCATTTTTACTTTGTATACGATAAAATGAATTAATTAGAAGAAAACTTTATAAACATAACTTATTAAATGTTTCCCTTTATTTAAAAGGTTTGGTTATAAATATATTTTAGGATCTGGACATGGTGCAGCGCCGCAGACGAGGAAAGATGACCCGCGACCGCGAGGGACAGTGAGAGACGACCTGATCCATAAAAGAAAAGTTAAGAGGGACTTCTCGACACGGTATATTGGCTGGCAAGAGAATGACTGCCACCGAATTTATCTGAGCGAGGAGATGATCCCTACAGACAGACATCTATACTGGCTTGCTCGACAGAAGAGAGCTGCAGGAAAACTTAAGTATGTATGGTTCACTGCTGTCAGAATGCGCTGCCGGAAGGATGACGGCCATTAGGTGATCTTTGTTGGCCGGAATGAGGATCTAGATGTCTTCGACTGGCTGTGGGAGACTCGTATGCCATTTAGCATCTTATATATATTTTACACGTTTATCGGAATTCAAGTAATTCTTTCACGTTTGTCTTGTATTTTAGATTTTTATCGCTATGTTTTAACTTATATTTACCTATTCAGAATTTGTTCTTCATATACTTTTATTTTCATTTTTTTTTTTCTCTCATCTTAATATATATATTGTGTCACTTAGTGTATTATTCCTATCCCAGCGTCTTCCCATCTACTACCTACTGTACTCTCCTAAATCCTTATCATGTCTAGTGTCATAACCATCTGCCACGTTAACTCCCAATCACTTCCAGGCCATTATGATGAATTACTAAAATACTTTACACATAACTTTTACCATATTATAGCGATCTCTGAATCTTGCCTCAAACCTTACATCCCTTCCTCTTCCGTTTCCCTTCCTAACTACACTCTCTTCCGCCAAGCACAAATAGGCCGGACTGGTGGAGGTATGTATATATATATATATATAATATATATATATATATATATATATATATATATATATATATATATATATATATATATATATATATATACACATACTCATATATACACATACATATGTCCAATAGCCTCAAGACCCGTATCCTCGTCTGTTCCCCACCATCCGATCATCCACAAGTTGAGTTCCTTAACACTGAAATTTCCATCAATGTCTCTTCTCTCCTTTATGCGGTTGTATACCGTCCTCCACTCGTTCCGTTTGATCAGTCTTTTAAATCAACCCTCTTCAACTTTGCCCCTCCCCCCCTACTCCAATATCATCATCTCTAGGGACCTGAACACTAATTTCCTTTCCGATTCCAATAAATCTGGAAAACTTGTTTTTCTCTATCTACCTCTTTATCGTCCCCTTTTCCCTGGCCCATCGTACATGCAGATCGTATAATTGGTTGGACCTGTTCATTATTGACTCTGCACAGAACCTCCTTTACTCATCCCAGTTGCCGGTTTCGTTTCTATCCTCTCATGACCTAATCCAATTATCATATAATACCCAAACTCCTCCAATCCTACCTAAAACCATTACTTTCCGTAGCCTGGATGTCCTCATTCGTGAACATATCTTACCAGATCTGCAAACCTTAGACTGTAATGGAGTATTTTCCTGTTCCTCTATTGACGCCATGGTCGACATTCTCACTTCCAACCTTCTCAACATCCTTAATACCCATGCCCTCCTCAAAACCTCTACTTTCCGTCGCAGGCCTGGACCTTGGATGTGTCATGAAATTAAAGATCTGCAGAAATGGCGTGATGCTGCCCGTAGACGCTCTAGACTAGCAGGCGATTATCAAGCATTTAGGGTGCTCCGCAATATGACGCAAACAAGGATCCGTCGGGCCAAATCTACCTAATTTCATGAAGCCCTTTCCTCAGCTCCTGACTCCAAATGCTCCTTCGCAAACTTTCTCTTTGTGAACCTTCTAGACCCCTTTCCTCACTTGTCTTTCCAGTTTCACCAAACGACTTAAACTCACACTTTATATCCGTTTCTTCTACCACCTGCCAATCCACCCCTTCTGGCTTTCTCTCTGGGACATCTTTTAATGATAAAGACTTTTATTTTCCCCCACTGGCCTTTTATCAGCCGTGACAAAATCACATACGATTTCCACTGGTCCAGATGGCATCCCCGTCAAATTAATAAACCTGTGTCTCCCTGAAATCCTTCCAATTCTCCTTTTCATCTACAATTTCTCCCTCCAGAATTCAATATTCCCTAACTCTAGCAAAAACGCCATTGTTCATCCAATAAATAAAAATCCTAACCCTTCCTCTACGACGATTTCCGTCCAATTTCAATCCTAACCAACCTTTCAAAAACCCTAGAAAGACTAGTGCAATCACAAGTTTCCAATATCCTAGAAGATTACTTACTCTCTCCAATTTGGCTTCCGACTCGGCTATTCCACACAATCTGCCTTAATTAAAATTACCAGCGATGTTCAGGTCGCTATAGATGATAAAAAATTTACTATCCTTGTACTCCTTGACTTTTCCAAAGCCTTTGGCTCCATAAACCATTCCGTCCTCTTTTCCAAACTAAAATCATTATCCTTCTCTAACAGTTCTATCTGTTGGTTTCAATCTTTCCTCTCTCAACGCCCCCAAGCAATTACCATTCCAAATCAACCTTTATCTTCCTATCTTACTCTATCCTCAGGAATTGCCCAGGGCTCCAGCATATCTCCTCTTCTTTTCAGCTCCTAGATTAACGACCTTCACAAATCAATTCTTCACTGTTCCCATCACCTTTATGCCGACCACTCCCAAATCTATTTCTCCTTTTTTCCTTCTGAGCTATTAGAGGCGTTTACCAAGATCCAAGAAGACCTAGATCGAATCAGCGCATGGGTAAACTTAAATGGATTAAGGTTAAAGGCTACTAAGACTCAGGCCATTGTCATTGGTTCCAAACCCCTTCTCAGATCCAATACCAACTTCCCTAACCTATACCTAAATGACCAACCCATCACTTTCTGCTCCTCTGTTAAAAACTTTGGCACAATCATTGACCAATCTCTTTCCTGGAACCACTATATCGCCCACTTCTCCCGACGTTTGATTTTAACCCTTAAATTGTTTCATCACTCCTGCTATCTCCTACCCAAATCAATACGTAGATTCATAGTATCCTCCCTCATATTTCCCCACTTTGACTATGGCTGTGTGGTATATGGTGGCCTCACAGTAAGTCTCGAGGATAGACTGAAGATAATCATGAATAGCTTTTTAAGGTTTGTTGAAGGTACTCCGAGGCGTTCATCCATTTCACACCACTAAGCCCAGTTAGGATGGCTCTTCCCCTCCTTCGGTAGACTGTATTTCCTAGGCACATTCCTTTACCAAGTAATTACCAACAAGAGCCCTTCCTGTGTCTACAATCTCCTCCAATTCAAGTCCTCTATCCACAAGATCTCAGCCTTCTGACCTTTATACACCTTTCCATGGATCTGCATCATTCCAACATTCCTTTATTGCCCGTTCTGCTATTTTCTGGAATTCTCTACCTCCTAAAATCCGATATGCCCCTTCTTTAGCCACTTTTAAAACCCTCCTTTTCCAATTCCTACTCACAACCCAGTCGGACGCTGGCTAACAATACCATTATACTGTAATGCATCAGTTTTCACAATATACCTTTTATGAGCAATTCGTTTTATTTTTCATGTAGTTCGTTATTTGATTTGTAAATCTCAAGGATTCTTTTCATTTATGAATTATTTTCTCTACAATGACATTTACAACTTGATTGTTAAGAAGTTCAAATATGCTCTTTATGTTGTTAATTTTGTATAAATGTTTTTTAGATATTAATTCTCTTTATTTATTTTTTCTGTGCTTATCTTATTTTTATTTATTTTTTTCTGTATCATATCACAATGTAAAGTTATGAATATATATTTTTTTTCTTACTAGGATTTTAAATCATTATTTTAACAATAAAGTTTTATCAAATGGATGAATGCAATTTTCTTTTCTCTTTTTGATTAGTACTCTTTCATATTGCTTGACAAGAATTGTTTTTTTCTTTTATTATTTCTATATTATTTATGACTCTTATTTGTTTATTTCAATATGTAAGCCAGAATTGTTATTCTTTGTTTGTACAACATAGTTATTCTAAGGGGACTTTGTCCCAGAATAAAATTCTCTTTCTATTCTATTATTTATATATATATATATATATATATATATATATATATATATATATATATATATATATATATATATATATATATATATATATATTAATTAATAGATTTAATTTTTGACTAGAAATAATATTGGCAAACCAATAACAGTTATCAGCTATTGGTTTTAACCCCTGTACAATTATTTAAAAAAATAAAACACATATCAGAACAGTCATCATGATTAATTAGGGATTGATAAATTATTTGCCACTTCTATAAATTTGTTTTATTGAAAACTAGTTTCGAATGTTATACATTCATCCTCAGTTCAAGGTTTAATTGGATTATATCAAACATGTTTAATATAATCCATTTAAAATTTGAACTGAGGATGAATGTATAACATTCGAAACTAGTTTTCAATAAAACAAATTTATAAAAGTGGCAAATAATTTATCAATCCCTAATTAGATTGATCCTTCTATACCATCATGCGGATGTCAACTGATCATCATTAATACTCCTGCAACAACATAAATTGAATTTTCCTCCTCTTATTCCTTAATAAAATTGAGGGAAATACCGAACCAATCAGGTACGACATGCACTAGACTAGTAAAGCTATTCCTGAAAGTGGTAAGTTGAAGTAAAGACATTAAATGGCTTTATAGTTTAAAAATCATAGTAAAAATTTATATATCACCATTACATCACATACATCAAGGAATCATGAGCTTTCAATTTACTCTAACTGAAATCCATATGAATAATTCTCAACTCATGTTGAACTAAAGTTGAAGTAAAGACATTAAATGGCTTTATAGTTTAAAAACCACAGTAAAAATTTATATATCACCATTACACCACATACATCAAGGAATCATGAGCATTCGGTCCACTTTCAATTTACTCTAACTGAAATCCACATGAATAATTCTGAACTCATGCCTGTGATAAGTGTCTGTGATAAGCCCAACAAAATAAAAAAGAGTTAGGTAAAGAGATATAGATTAATTCTCATCTTAATGAATAGAAGTCATGATTGACAGTGTCAACAGCTAATTTCCGATCTAACATGGAGAAAGTTAATTCAAAATCATCCAAGCTTAAAAAAAAAAAGTTTCCGAAGTATATTTTAAAATAATAAATGGCAAAACAAAAATCATGAAATGAAATAAATTTAAAAAAATCTTTTTTTCTAATTACATATTACTAAAAATTATTATATTACCTTTAAAAACACTAAATCATTCAGGTAGGGGAAAAAACAAAATCATAAAGATATTGCTTAGTAAGAATGCAATACCAAAAACAAATATATTTCTTTTCATAACGTAAAATTATTAAGTTTTAAAGCCAATGCTAAGGCAACAAATAATAATAACAAATATATATCTAAATTATTACTTCACTTCTGTCCAAAAGAACTCTAAGCCATTAATTTTTTTAGAAATTTGTAACTAATGCCATACATAAATCCATAATTTCTTCATCTAGTTTTTATAACTATGTCTTGAAGGAATGAAATAAAGTAAAAAGACATTTTAAAAGATATGGTTACTAAAATATGTAATTTATTTTAGACCTAGGAAATTCTTTAATATTAAACCAAGCATGACTTGTGTTAGAAATACAGTCTTGTTAAAAATTATAAAAGTAAAAATTTTGATTTAATATCTCACATTTTCTAAAAACCATGTAAGTATGGTACATTACATATAATTTCAAAAGCATCAAATTTCAAAAGCATCAAATTCCTGACTCCATACTTCTGGTATATATTCATACATACATATATATACACACACACACATAAATATATATGTCTGTATTTATGCATATATTTATGTATATATACCAATATCTAACTATTATATACACATTAGAAGATATCACTGATAAATATTTCCGTTTGTTATATATTTCCGTTGACTAATTTCTTTGAAATAACTAATCAAACAAAAACTGATTAAATACAGTAGTGCTCATAACACAAGAAAAAATATAATAAAACTCTTTAATATTCAACAAAATAATAAAAAGTGCAGTATTTACAAAATGGAACATTATTTAATATATTCACCACTAATCTAATATATTCATATAGTATTTTAATCACAGATATTGTTTAGATTTATTAGAATTACAAAGTTATAAACTATTATACAGAGATCAAAAGCTAGCCCAATTAAAATAAAATAAAACAATACATAGTAAATTTAGAAAGAACATGTTAAATTGTGTTTCAACATAATAGGAATTTCTTGATTTTTTATTCCAAAGTTGGTCTACAAAATTAGAACTAGGCTCAAACACCCTACCTGTTACAAATGCATGTATGATAACAGTAACAGTGACCATAATAAAGCTCATATATATATATATATATATATATATATATATATATATATATATATATATATATTAGTCAAATTATTTTCACGTTCACAAACAGTAATAAAGTGAAATGTTTACAGCAATGCTTTTGGAAAAAAATAAATTAAAAAAATAAAATAAAATATACATATACAACATACATGGATGGCAACAATGTTTCAGGAAGCCCTTCTTCATAAAAGACATTTGATATAATTGTAGGAACTAAAATTAGCTTCACAAAAAAGATAGTTTGCTCTATAATTGAAAGTGTTAAAACTATTGATAAAAACCAAAGCGATTTAATAATAATTGACAGATACATTTATTTAATTTATATTTCAATATCTGACAATTAAAAAGGGTTTCCAAAGTGATTAGCTCTGACTCCTATAATGCATGAAACAAGAATTCTACATCGCCATTGCTAGTTCCTTTAAAAGGTAAGCAACTAAAAATTATTAAAATTGTTTTGGTGATTAATGGTGAGAAAAAAAAATTAAAACCTATTTGCCTTTTAATCTCTTTACTACAAAGGAGCAAATATGTCAAAATATAATAAACAAACATTCTTCCCAATGACACCCAAAATTGACAACCAGAGGGCCTTGATCAACAATGAACCACTCTAATTACAATCCAACCATTTTAATAATACCCTGTTCCTTTGTTTATTTTAATGGGAAAAAATAAACATAACAGTTAATCACAGATTTTTCTTCAACTGGTTTCATAACTTGTTAGAAGTGCAGCATCCACTGGCTCCATGCAAGATGGACAAGTGAAACTTCTCATAAGCCAATCATCGATGCAATGAACATGATATATATGCATGCATGGTAAATATCGCACATTATCACCAACCAAAAATTCCATCATACAAATAACACATCTGAAAATAAAATAAATATAATTAATCAAAATTTGTTTTTAATAAATTAAACTAATTATTTTAGTTTATTAAAGCAAGGACTATAAAAAAAAAAATTATAAAATAATTTAAAATTTGTAATTAATAGGCAAAATTGTTGATCTTTATTACTGCAATAGTGGAGTCAAACAAGTAATAAAACATTTTAAAAACATGTACAGTTGAACTCTAATATATAAAACTAAACATGTAGAGGTTCAGCTTCGAGAGCGTAGACCAGTTCCAGTACTTAGGATCAGTTGTTTGCTCTACAAATAAGATTATGATGGAAACAAGCCAGAGACTGATGATGGCTAACAGATGCTATTTTGGCATAAGGAATCATCTCGGTAAGCCCATAATCTCTCGATGAACCAAGTGCCTAATTTACAAAACGCTCATCAGGACGGTCCTTACTTATGGATCCGAAACATGGACTTTGACAGCCAAAGAAGAAAAAGAAAAATATTACGGAGGATTTTTGGGCCTATTAGACAAGGGGACCAGTGGATAAGACGGCATAATAATGAAGTATACGAGCTCTACAGTGAAGCAAACGTACTACGGACCATACCATCAAGTTAGGAAGATTGAGGTGGGCCGGCCATGTCGCCAGAAGGAGGGATGTCCAGATTCCCAAGAAGTTATTGGAGGGGAGGCTGGACTGCTCCAGAGGTAGAGGCAGACCAAGACTCAGATGGGAGGACGCTTTAGCCCTACTGAAAGTACGAAACTGGAAAACAGCCGCACAAGATCAAGCCAGCTGGTGAAGACTCATTGAGGCCAGGGACCACACCCGTCTGTAGCGCCACGGAAGAAGAAGAAAGATGAGGTAAACAACTAAAGAAAGAACCTTTAGATAATTTTGATAAATAGTTTAAATAGATAACAGCTATGAGAAATTTAAATCTGAAAAATGGGGTAAGAAACAGGAGAATTAAATGAGAATTTTTATATTACGATATAGATGAGTTTATGTGGATAATTACTTTGGGGATGGTGTACTATTGGAGCAGTAGGCACAAAGGTGGGTCCTGTGGATTGTGTGCTGCTGGAGCAGTAGAGCTGCCTCTCCTTTACCGGTTGGCACGATAATCTGCTGAAGCAGTTCGACCTTAGAACCCGAAAAGTAGTGTTTTAGAGTTTATTGTACCTTCTCTAGCAGCTAGATAGAGTATGAATTCAACTTATAAAGCTGGAATGGGCTCAGATGCTATCGTCAACTGTCAAACCATTTATTTTCAACATTCAATGAATCATCGTATACCTTGTAGGTCGACAATTATCTGTTCTTCATCCAAGTTATTTATTCTGTACTCGGCTGTAGAAGTTAATGGTTGTTCTTCTTTGTGCACTAAATTTTTCTTTAATTTCAGAAAAGATTTTTTTTTTGTTCTGTGTGGTTTTTTCAGCGATTTTGTGATGTTTTTTTTTTACAATTTTTGGCTTATATATATATTACATATGATGGAAGAGAGATTCAGTGTAGAAGAAGCCCTAACAATGAATTTAGAGAACAGCTCTGGAGATTCCAAAATACTAGGTTGTTACAAAAGTCCTTGTGTATGAACATAACCCTTAATTCCAACTCTCATAACTAATCCTATAAGAATATATTTGTTCCTACTATTTATGTCAATGTTTATTTCGACTAATCCTTTAATTCCTTGTGACTTCAGTTGGCTTTATGGGGTCATTTACATTTTTAAAACGCACGTAAAATGTCTGAAGAAAAATCGTGATTCGCGGTCTTTTGAGACATTACTGGAAACAAATTTTAGGCGCAAAGACAGCCGCCAAAGAAATTTGTGCCATAGAAGGACAGTCAATTATCCATCGAAATACTGCTGCACTTTGGTTCAGGTGTTTCAACATTGGGAATATGAGCCTTGCAGATTGCACCCTGATCAGGTCACCGATCGGTCATTGATGATGACGTTCTTCTTCAATGTGTGAACCAGGACCCGCCCACATGCAACTACTTGTGATTTATTGGCTGTATTAGGGGCTTCTAATGCCACAGTGGCTCGTCGTCTAAAATACCTAGGTGTACAGAATTTAAGACCAATGTCTGACCCACATGACTTGACAGAGGCCCAAGCCCATCAGCGAGTTGATAAGTGCAAAATTTTGCTTAAAAATCCGAAATAAGATAGGTTCGGAAAAAAAATGATCACAAGTGGATATTTTAAAAAACCCTAGCAAACATAAGAAGTGGGTACGGCCAGGTGAAGCTGCACAACCGGAAGTTTGAAATCAGTTTAGGAAAAAAGTGATGCCTTGTTTGGTGGAATTTCGAAGGTGTTTTGCATTTTGAGCTTGTTCCTGATGGTCGGGTATTGGACTCAAACCTTTACTGTGAACAGCTAGAAATAGTATGCAGTTTTGAGTGCTAAGTACCCCGCTTTGGTCAACAGGAACCAAGCCATTTTGCAACATGACAATGCCCCTGCACATCGTTCTCGTTTGACCAAGGAATAATTATCAGAACTGCAAGGAGTAAATGTTTTGTCTCATCCTGCGTATAGCCCAGATATTGCACCATCAGATTATGGTTTGTTGGTTGACATCCGCATGATGGTATAGAAGAATCAATCTAATAAGGGATTTTGATGTGTCCATCGCCGATTTTGATTAACATTTTTGGGTGATTCTATATTGAAAAAAGTCAACACGTATCCAACCGTTTCAACCAATGGGACCTAGAAGCTGAGAAAAATAAATAAAACACACTAAAACTGCTTTATTTTATATTTTGAGTTTAAAAAATATCGACATGTTTTTTTCAGCAAAACCTTTGTTTTTCAGTGTACATTACAGAAAAAATAATTGATTTTTGATCAAATAAATTTAAAAAAGTGTTTAAATTATTAAGTAATCCAGCCTTATAAATTTTTTCGCACCAAAAATGATGGCAGATTTTGATTCAGCACACCAAAAAACGTTTATCTCAAAAAAATCATCGAAAACAAAAAAAAAAAATTGTTTTCAATTCCGAGGGTGCTCAAAATTTTTAAAGGCACAAAATTATGTCTCAATTTCAGTGTAGTCGATACCAAAGTTCTTGGACTCGTTAGAAAGAAGGAAGTTTCTTATTTCCATGCATATACACAACTATTTCATTATCTTAGAAGGTCTCTGCAAAAAAAATTATGATTACCAAATAAAAACAAAATTTGGTATTTTTGCGAATAACGTTGGTTCTAAAACACGTAGGAACACCATGTTTAAAGAAAATCTCGTAGTTTAATACCGTTTAACGAGGCCCCAAACTTGATTTGAATCATTCATAGAGTTCCTGATATTAAGTGATCTTATGAATCTAAAAAGATTTGAAACATTTAGTCAAAATTTTCCCTCTGGTCAAAATATGAATATAGGTTTTTTTTTTTAAAGAGCTAAAACTAATTCTGGCCACAGTTTTGAAAAAAAAAATCTGTTAATATACTTCACTCCATAGAAGAATAGTATTTTCATTACATATAATTTAATGAACCCTTCAGATTACTCTAATATTCAAGTACTACATTTTTAAAAAATGTATCACTCTAAAATTAACTATTTCTGAATCACTAATAATGTTTTTATATTATTTATAACATTTTGAACGCGGCCTTAAATATTAAAATTTAATTTAATTTACTATGACATCCCAAGAAGGCTGGGTTCAAAACTATTTACATATTATAATATAAAAATATTATTTGTGATCCAGAAATAGTAAATATTACACTTTTACACTATAAAAGTAAAAAAATATATATTCACTCTATAATAATACTGCTTTGATTACATATAATCAATAGACCTAACAAAACACTGCATAATTTAATTATATCATTTCGAAAAATGTGGTTCCTCTAATATTTAATATTACTTTTTATTTTTGTATTTATTGATCACATATAATGTTTTTATATTATAATATATATATATATATATATATATATATATATATATATATATATATATGTAAAGATGGCTTTAGAAAAAGCATATTATCTAATAAAATAAATAAAACATATTAATTTTACACCCCTAAAATTAACTGAATTTAAATGACATATAATTTCTATCAGAATTCATTTATATATCTTAATTAATTAATTTAGTGGGAAGTCTTTAATATTTATTTATTTATTTTTAAAGAATGATTGAATTTAACTCACTCCCTGTTTTTTTTGCAACCGTCATAACTACCAGTTGGCAGATGTTGAATTAATCCTAAGCGTTTAGCAATTTTGATTTGTTCCTCTTCTGTTAGTTGGTTTACAGGTCTGCTGATGTTTGGAGAAGGATAGTATACAGGGACAGCCTCCTATAATTGCAATTAAAAATTAAATTAATCATTACTAACAATAGTAACAGTACAGTACTAGTTCAGATTTATAATACATAGCACTTATTCTTATCACTGTATGTTATTTACTCCCCTTAAGATAAAACAACTGTAGAAAGATATATTTCAATTTACTAATCTTGATAAAATTTTTAACTCTAGAAATTCCACTTTTTAAGTTTTTATCCAACTAATTTAGACAAGATAAAGAAAGCTTTTATAAACAGTATGAATTATAACTTCAAAAATTAGTATTTTATGTATAATATAAGTACTACATTATATTTCCTTCATATTATGATCTCACCATCCTTATAGGCTATGATTCTTGATTAAGAATAATTAATATTAGAAAATTTTTGCAGTATAGATCGAAATTGCATCATGAATTGAGAGTGAACCAGTACATAGATAATGTATCCCATAAGTATTATTTTTGTTCAGTCTGACACTGGGGTCATTGTCATAATTATTTATGAGTAACCACCATTTCTAAGGTGGGATAGTCGAAGTTGAACAAAAGATTATTCTGAAATAAATGCTGGATGATCCATCAAGAGCTTAAAAAGACCTTAAAAATAATGCACCAAGAATTAATTACTTTATAGTCTACTTCGATAAGACACTTTATGATAAACAAATTAGAGTTCACTTTCTGTGGACCGAAATAAATTTGAGGTGGAGATTGATCATAATATACAGAACAATACCAAGTATTGATTTTTATATAAATATTAATAAATGAAAGTGATGTTATCAACAACTGAATCAACCAGTTATCTGTTAATAACGATTAACAAAGAGTCATTGTTTCGCTAATACAATAGCAAAAGTGGTTGAGAGTGAACCAGTACATAGATAATGTATCCCATAAGTATTATTTTTGTTCGGTCTGACACTGGGGTCATTGTCATAATTATTTATGAGTAACCACCATTTCTAAGGTGGGATAGTCCATGTTGAACAAAAGATTATTCTGAAATAAATGCTGGATGATCCATCAAGAGCTTAAAAAGACCTTAAAAATAATGCACCAAGAATTAATTACTTTATAGTCTATTTCGATAAGACACTTTATGATAAACAAATGAGAGTTCACTTTCTGTGGACCGAAATAAATTTGAGGTGGAGATTGATCATAATATACAGAACAATACCAAGTATTGATTTTTATATAAATAAATGAAAGTGATGTTATCAATAACTGAATCAACCAGTTATCTGTTAATAACGATTAACAAAGAGTCATTGTTTCGCTAATACAATAGCAAAAGTGGTTTATATATATATAAAATGTTTATAAATTCATAATAAATCACAAACATTAATTAGATTGACGATAAATCCATAGGATGATAAACAGTAGACTGTCTGTGTACTAACATTAATTTTCTTAAATAAATATAATTTAAAAATAAAAAGTACTGTACAGTAAAATTACTATGACCCAGAGGAGTAACTTGATACTAAAAGAAAATAGTTTTTAGATATGTGATACCAGTTATTTTCTACTTATTTTATATGTATTCAAACAGATAGGATGAAGTACGTGTGATTAAGTAGACAATAACTGTTACTACAAATTGAAATAAACACCTTTTTTTTTTTGTTTCAAGTTTCACCCTAGGGTCCAAGTAACTCCACTTTAATAACCACAATAATGTTAACGAATACAAGTAATATAACAGGGGTAATTTGTAATTGAGAAAAATATAATATCTTCCAAATTAACAGGATGATTTAAAAAAATTAAATTAGCTTTAAGACAATTATGTATTATAATCATCAATAAATTAAACACCGTAAGATAAAAAATATGGCATGCAAACTATCAATACTAACACAATATGTACAAATAAAAGTGGAAATTGATTTGTTTAACATTCCAATTAGGGAAGATTGGTATCTTGGTATACAAAATCAAACATAAAGAATAGGTCACTAAGAACACAACTTGTTATTTTCAATCACAGAAAAATAAAAAATTAATAATCGTTTTAAATATGCTATACAATCATTTATGGTAAACTTTTATACATACATCATCAGCAGCAGAACTGATAATGGTAATAAACATAATTACTTACAAAAAAACATACCCTGTATGGAGGTGGGAGACCAAGATTGTCTGAACTAGTATCATTTGCACTCTCACTACCCCTTAATAAAGAAATGTCATCTGCAGAGGAGCCTTTCAGGCAATTCCCCATTTTTAAAGGGTATCACAAGGTAATGCTAAAACATTTAAAACCATTGGTTCTCTTCCACGAGTTCCTGTCAAACAAAGAACTTCCACATATAACTAGAGACATTGACTTGAACAATCATCCAGAAATTGTAATCATAAATGTCAATTTCCATGTCCCTTTCGGTACTTAAACAGACACTGGCATTATATCACCAAAAAAACCATAAACAATACGAACTAAAATAAAAAAAAAAACTTAGTCATTCTTTCAATCAGCTGGTGAGTTGGTTATTTTCGAAATCTTAACAAAGACTATAAACAGTGTAGCCAAGGGGGAAAACACATTGTACGATCTTCTTATTAT
The DNA here is from genome assembly GCA_948150685.1 of Rhaphigaster nebulosa. Lineage (NCBI taxonomy): Eukaryota > Metazoa > Arthropoda > Insecta > Hemiptera > Pentatomidae > Rhaphigaster > Rhaphigaster nebulosa. Next base: position 116,182,268 of record OX411307.1, on the reverse strand, counting down.
TATAAGTTTTATAATTCAAACAAATAAAAAAAATAGAATACATTTTCATTTCATTTTACTTTCAAAACAGGCATTATAAAAATAATTTGTTGGCTGTCGTTTTGATTATAAAATTAAGCAGAACAATCAATTTATTTTAGTACACACTATGTCTATTGTTTGTAGTAGCATGAGCTCATTGTAAATATAATAAATGTATTCATTGTGGTCTAGAAAGAAAATTTTGAAATAATTATAACAAGCACGTTCTATTAAAATAAAAACTATTTTTATCGTTATTTCGCCAAAGACAATGAATCTTTATAAATTTTCATCAGTGAACTGGCTGACTAAGGTTCGATAACATTAATTGTGTTTATTTATGTCCAATAATAATGCAAAAATTCAATGCCCAGTAGAAGAAATTTATACTTCATGATTATTCTACTCCATCTCTACTTCAAATTAAAATTAACTTTGAATTAACTGTTGTCAAGTATAAAGTACTCTATCAAGTATTACTTTAATGCCTTTTGTTGTATTTTTACTCTTAGAAAGCAAGGAAGCATAGAAGAAGCCCATATCATATCATATAACAGTTACTGATATTCAAATTTGTTTAGGCATTTGGTGGGCGTGCTTAAACGAACATTGCTTTGTGTAATAGTTCTTAGCGATCATTAAAAATGGATGATATTGAAGACATAGGAGCTGGGGAGCTTCTGTCATCCATGGCCGTTCATATGTATTGGAACCATAGGCGTGTGCATATGAATCATAGTACCAGATGGTCCTTTATTACTCCCCAGTCGGTGGGAAGTCTGGGGATATTCTTAACTCTTTTGGAAAATTGCTTAAAGAATATGCTGTCTAAAATATATTTTAAACAATTCTTGTGTTAAAATTAAACTCAAAATTTAACATTCTTGGGCTACAAAAGATATAAGATTGACTTATTAGTAGGTGCTTGTTCATCTGTGGCACACCCTGTGCGCACGCTTATGATTGGAACCGTAAATTACATATAACGCAACGCGAAAAGGGAACATTTGACTTCGCTATCGCCATCCATCCGAAATAATATTAAATGAAACATTCTTCAACATTATACATAGAAGAAGGCAATGTTGATAATTCCGTTGCAATAAATGCTCTTCATCAAAATTTATTTCACATGTGAAAAGACGTCATGGTGCTGGCGACTACAAGAAATATGAACAGTATATGACTGATGAAACGAAACAATAGTAGAAAATCAGCTATTTAACAGAGATGTGACAATAAGAATGAGCGTAGACCGAAATGGACAAAGCAACAATTCGATGAAAATATTATTCAATTCATAGTTCACTATTGCGTATTCTAGACAGAATACCTTTCTTCAAGAAAAAAAACTCGTGATCTGAATACCCTATTTAATGTTTTAATTTGGAGTTCCTTAGGACAAAGAACATATCACTTGTATACCTGCATTTGCGATAACAAAAATTAAATAAATGACATACATTGCAGACGAATTTATAGTTTACATTGAAGATTGTCCGCGAGTGCCTTATACAAAAATGAAATAATATGATTACAAAATACAGACAAATTCAGTTCATAACCTAACTTTTAGATCGCGGAACCCGATTTAATAATTCCGTTGCATTTAATTATGTTCAAATTATTCCGGGGGAGGGACCCCGGAATCCCCCATCCTTTTGGGGTATTCCATCAGTCCAACGTCCTAACTAAGGGGGGGGGGAGGACGCAATATCATTTTTCCAAGGGTACCGTAAGGTCTAGATCCAACACTTTACTTATACTAATGTCAAGGTACGAATAGACAGCGGAACTAATTTTGTTAAGGTATTTCAGATATTCGGGGTAAGCAATGTAAATATGTGTTCTGAAGAAGATAAAAAAGAATTACAGATTGATTTAGGCCGCAAAACACCTGATGAAAGTGAACACGAAGGAGTGGAACATGTCGAATCTGAAAGTGTAGTGAATAGAACTGAAACATACTTATAACCAAGCTTCTTGGGCAGCTTCCTTGTCATTTAGATTGTGAAGCGCAAAATCTTAAATTGTGTTCTGTAGCTTACCAAAGAAAAATTATAAACGCTAACTCTTGATTGAGTCTGTCCACCAGCAAGTTTTTAAAGAAATGTAATAAAATTTGAAAAGCTTAAAGAAACTGTTTAAAACTTCTGAAGGCATTTTGGGTCATTCTATTCTTTGGAGCAACCCGATGGAGTTTCCTGTATGACAGTTTAAACAAATACTAAGCATACGCGAAAAGTTTTTGATCTCATGAGAGCTTTATCATTGAAAGAAATATTCAATGAAAATTATTTTTTTTACATCTACTATTTCAGGCTAGTTCAGAGCCACTAGCATAATCATTGATATTTTGCAGGGTGACAAAAATGTTTATTATGGAATGATGCTCCCTCTCCTTCTTTTTTGAGAAGAAAGCTAAACTTTCTGCTGTAGATAGACTGGAGATATTGTAAGCCAATTGTACAATGTCTTCTAACTAGTCTGACAACACGGTTTGATGAGTTTTATAATTTCATAAGCACACAATCCCTAAATGCAGAAATAGCTACTTTATAACATCCAGAATTCAAAAATAAGTGGTTACTCTGTGTTCATTCATAAAGATAAAATGAGATCTTTAGCTATTTCAAGTCGATCATGCCCTAATAGCATGATTCTGTTGATCATAACATCATCCTTCCTAAACTCCAAAGCCTCTCCATATCTCACAGCGTTTTAAAGTGGTTCCTCTTCTTCTGGTCTCTTTGTTCCAAAACTATTTTCATTCTTTATAAACCTCCCTCCTACCTTCTTACACGTGGTGCTCTTCAGGAGTCTTCACTCTTACTAAATCTTTTCTCTATCTTAATTAATGACCTTCCTGATTCCACGCACTACCAACCATACCATTTACATGCTGATGACTTCCAAATTAGTCTTCCATCCTACCGATATGCTTGAGGCGATACGGAAGTTGCAGGATAGCATCAAAGCATGGATAGGACACAATAACTTCATCTAATGTACTAAGATTAACGATCATAATATGATTACTAAGAGTTTGGGGGAATCATTCGTAAATAAGATAGACGATTTCTCTATCAGTTCTTAGCATTAATTGAGGAACAGTTTCTTGATCTAAACCATCTAATTTTAATCTAATATAAACTAAATTTCTAAATTCTTGTACTCTATAAGGAAATTCCACTAGTGACTCTTTATAATGAAATTTTGTTTGGAAAATTTCGTCTTTTAAAATTTCAAATGACCTTGCGTCAGCAAAATTTTCTTTTAATAGTTAAACTAATGTTATTAAATGTTCAACATTGTTTGCTAGTAAAACGTTTCTGGCTGGTCCAGATAATTTAGCTTTTACTTTCAGGAACAAAACAGTGTGATTATAATCACGCTCAATAATGTTGCTGGCACAGATGATCCTGTAGGCACTCTCGACCATTTCACAAAAGAATGCAAGTTCATTGGGATTTCCATCAAATGACGGAATATGGTCATAGTCAATCCTAGAGGTTGTATATTTAATGGGTTCAGGCATTTTTACAATATTAGAAAGTTTCGAAGGTTTGAGAATTGAACTACTCACTGTTCTGGAGTTTGATTCCGCCGTTGTCAATGCTGAGGGCTTCTCTTGAAGTCTTGAAGTCAGGATCTTGGTACGAAGGCTGCTGGATCAAGTGGACACAGGTGTAGACTGCGAGCTTCTTAGTTCCGGGAGAAGGGCGCCAGTTATGGTATCAGCAACGGGGAACGCGTTTTTAAAAAGTTTTTATTTAGTTAACACATACTATAGAATAATAAATGAACATAAAATTTAATTACAAAAAGGCAAAAGATTAAATGATGTGACAGGAACGGTTGCGACTTGAAGAGTGAAGTGACTTCTGGTATCCCCTCCTATATATGGTTCAGTTTTGGTGAGGTTTGCATCTTTCATTTTCTAGGATTTTCTGTACTTAACTTGGAAGTAACCTCATTACATCCACCATGTTGTTGTTTATATATTTAAAATCAACAACAACCACATATCTCGTACAGTATTTACGTCTCAAAATTGAATCTATAGCTGAAGAATTTTCGGGAACTCGTGGAAGAAAGTACAAGAAGTGATTCTTATTACAGTGAGTGCTAGAGTAATCGTGGAGAAGTAGAACTATTGAGAGAGGATTCGGAGCACATACAAATGAAAAACTGCGTGGCAAATATTTTATGCTACCAACTCAGAAGACGATTTCGAATCACATTTACGCATTTGTCTATGTGCTTTGTTACCTTCCGGGAGTGATAACCTTCCGCTTGAATCCAACAGGTTGTCTCTAATCTCAATGTCCATGGATGACGGATTCAATCGATTGTTGGATTCCAACGATGGAATAAGTGTTGAGTTTAGAAACTTACCCGTTTCAAGAAAAGTTTAGGGGGCTTAACAAGAGGACGGGGAGTCACTGATATTCTTACTAATTTACTATTAAATTAGTCAATTTCAAAAGTCATTATTGAAATTAAAATAATTATTTCTCAATAATAAAATAAAATTAATTCAGGTCCGGTTGGGTGGCAATTGGTTTGGAAAAAGTTACAATCGAAATGGAAACGGTTACAATTGAAATGGAAAAAGTAACAATTGAAATTGAAAAGGTAACAATTGATTTGGAAAAAGTTACAATTGGCTTGGAAGTGCTATAATAATAGGTTTACCTTTACCGTGCAAAGATGGGTATTTGATGCAAAATTATTGCAAATAGTTTAGTTGACTGTTACAACACGAGAAATAAAATTTAATTTTAGTCTCACATTAACAAAGCTGGTTGTGTTATGCGTTATGATTTTAAAAAAGAACACATTTTTGTTTAATTAGTTGGCTCAGATCATTCATAGAAATAAAAATTAAACAATGTAAAAAAAAAAAAAATAATATTTTGTTCTTTGGGGGAAAGCGGCTTCAGCGGTAGTGATAAATGAGATACCCAATTCTTTCTTTTTCACTCTGAATATTAATTTCATACTGTCAAATAAGCCCTTTTTTTTTTCTTTTTTTTTTTAATTACTGCATTTATAATACAGAATTTATTTATAACATTCATCTACCAAGAATCCGCACTTAATAAAAAATGAACTATAAAGACTAGTAAGAAATAATGAAAAGTATTTTTTAAATTTGATAAATATGGAGAAATTATTTTATAAACTTACCTACGTAATCTCATCTTTCTTATATGCTTGAGATTCTCAACTTACTTACGTATTCTCATCTTATATCTGGTTTAACTTCGACCCTCGCGTGCGACAAAATTGGAATTACGGCGTTTGCTGTGAACCGCCTTAAAAATAATACTGTATTTTAATATTACGTAGATATTGATAATGCCACTAAAGAATTTAAAATCAGTAAATAATTTAAGGTTCTTATGCATTTTAAAGTTTTCATATATTTTAATTGAATGAATTGTTTGAAAATTTATGATCATGTTTTTAATTGATATCTACTCCACTTAAAAAATATTGGCTTAGAAATAAACAGACGGGAATCATATTACCGATAAAATTAGCGAACGTGTAGCTAAGGCCTCCCTTCATTCTCACTTCGTACTTCATAAGAAATATCTATTTAATATCTAACTGATAAATTCAGAAAAAAACAAAACAAATAAGATTAAATTTGTCTTTGTAAAAATATTTATTATTTTGTTAGTAGTGAAAAGTATGATTTACAGTATTAGGTAAATAAATTGTATGTCATGGTATTAATATTAATAACTGTTAACGGGTTCTTTTGTGGTGTTTAATTAAAACATAGCGCATTTTAGAATGCATCGTAAACAAAACAACAACAAAAATACGCATTTATTCAATTATTAGCTTAGAACCATTATTTTCTCATCTTAAATATATTAATTACTGTTTTAATAGAGTAAAATACCAAGAAGTATTTTTGGCAACATTGCCAGGCAGGCTAAGATGGGTTATTTTGTGTTTCTGTGATTTTTTAATTTTAATTTCTAATGAAGTCTGATGGCGGAAACCTCCAATTCACTAGATGAAGAAGCGCTTGAAATTAAGACGAAAAGTATTGAACAAACATTACTGCCCTTGGTAAAACAGGTAATACTATTGTTTAATAGCTCTTAGCAGATTAAGCTGCTATTTTTAAATCTAAGAGTATTAGTGGTTCGGTTAAAATGCCTGATGTCGCATTTAGTGTATCCCTGAAACTTTCACTTTATTGTTGAGGTAAGATTCTTAAAAGGTATGTTTCATTTTGTTTTTATATTATTTTATTTTCTATTAAGTAATTTCATCTGCCATTATTCTCATCTTCGACATCCTAATCTATCATTCTCTCTTTTTAATTTTAACGTGATATTTAAAATCGAGAATATTATAATGCATGCGATTATTGAAGTTTAGGTTGCACGATGGTTAACAATAAGGTTACCAACATTATCTTCATCACATGCCACTAGAGTGGACTGTTTTCAAAGTATTGATTACTGTCAGTTGGCATGCTCCTGTCAAATGTTGTGGGTTCCTCTTTAAGTCTTCCCATTATCAATTAGTTTATTAAAACAATTAGCTTTGTGTCAAAGTTTATTCTTTATGATAATTTATTTTGTAAAAAATGTCAGCTATAACTGAAAAACAGGTGATAGTAATCCTTGATTGATTATTTTGTTAATGATTAATCAAATTGTAGATGTTTTTATATTTCCAGTGATTTGATTTTTTAAGTTTTTTTTTCTTTTTTATAATGATCTATGATTATATTTTGTTGCGTGGAAGTCTTTTCATTTATATTTTGAATTTATTGGTATGTTAGTTAACATATTTTTTAATATTGCTTGTATCAATTCAACACTTTAGCAAAATATGTTCTTAGATATAGTTTATCTTACAAATAATATGTCACATTTTTTAAATTTTCTGTTCATTTAAACATTAATTTGGATGATTAATTCATTTAAAATTTTATATATATATATATATATATATATATATATATATATATATATATATATATATATATATATATATGTATAGTTAGATAGATATACATATCCATATATCTGTTTCTTAATAATTTATCAGTATTTTACTAATATACCATCTTAATGATCTGCTAGGACGTAATACAAACTCACTATGTTAAGTTAACTGCCCGTAATATAACCATTAAACTGTTATTATTCTATACTTTTAATATCAGGCCGAAGTTTAAGGAGTTATATTGTTAATCACGGTTTTTAACATTAGCGTAATAATCTATCTTGATGAATACCATACATTTTTTAATTATGGGTAACGTTGAAATATGTGATGCAATTTGATGCACAGTATTTTGAAGTTGGCTTTGACTTACATGAGATGCTGGGTTAATCTAAGATATACTGCTTCTGTATCGGTAAAGTTTATAAAGAAATAAATTGAAATTCTCCTGAAAGAATATGGGAGTTTTTACTATTTTTAAGCTAACTTAACATTATTTACATGGCTTACTACTATATACTCCATCATATCCTATAACTAATTCTACTGCAATCAAATCGGTAAGTCTTGTCCCTCGTTTGGACATCAAGCTGTGGATTTAATTTATTTCTGTCTGAATTTCTTTATATTTGTTGTGCTGATTGACTGAATCTTTATTGGAATGAATGATAATGAGAGATGAAGGAAAGAAAAAAATTACAAAGTAAAGGTTTTAGGCTAAAGGGAAGTGAGGTCTGCAATATTTTAATTGCTGTAAGACCAGTTATTTCATCAGTCCTGGAATAAAGTATTGTTTTAATGAGTCATTATTATTTAGCTGGATTTACTATTATATTAACTGTCCCAAATTTAGTTTTAGCAATGAGTAAAACTAATATCCTGACATTTTTTTTAGCAATGAGTAAAACTAATATCCTGACATTATTGTAGAACAAGCTTTACAATTGAGTTACCATTTGCCTAGTTTATAAATTTTTTTTTGTGTGATTTAAAGCGTGTAATTTCTTGCTAAGCATATCTGATTATGCTTTATTATGATAAAACAGCTATTATATTTATTGCCATATTGAGCCTTAATTATAACTTAACCATAATCCTCATTAATGTCTACTGTACGACCAAATAAATAATAAAATTTGAGTTTTAGATCCAGTTGAATTATAATTTCAAAGTTTCATTGAAACAAAAAACAATTAAAACATAATGAAATATATTTTTTAAAATAAAAATATTTAAAGCCTGTTTGATAAAGATAATAAATACATGACAATTTAATTACCTTATGATTTAATTTATGCTTTGTTTTTTTGCATGGGCTAAGAATTATTTTGGCTGATATCATTTTTTGTATTTACTCTTTACAGTTTAGTTGGTATTTGTGTTTGTTTCATATATTTATATAAAATTTATCCTTTCACAGATTTCAACCCTGGTATCGCATAGAGAGCGAAGTATTTGTTCAGAAAGATCACTCCGAGTGGTTGCAAGAGTTGGCCAAGCTGTGAATGTAGCAGTTGAACGATTTGTCACTGTAGGTGAAAGTATTGCAAGTGATATACCGGAACTTCGTGATGACATGAACAGAGCCTGCAATCAAGCTAGAGCAGCTGGTTTGTTATTTTTTTTTTGTCCTTAAAAGAAACAATAATGGTAAACCTTGAGATCCTGGAAAATGATAATAAACCTTGAGAACCCTAAGGTTCAATGCTGGAACCATTTAATATTATTTTCTAAATATATCCCTTCGTCGTACTCTATCAAAATCCAAATAAACAACCATTCCTAAATCAAAACAGTATCAATTCTTCTTCTTCTTGTTTGGTAGCACTACAATCCGTGAAGGGTCCTGGCTTCCTCCAACAGCAACCTGCATGCGTCTCTGTTCTGTGCCACTGCCATCCAGTTTCCCATGCTCAGATACTCTCTAGCATCATTGGCCACACAATCTGCCCAGCGTAGTTTTGGTCTCCTAACTCTGCGACGACTAAATAGGGGCTCAGTTAGAATCTTCCAAGGTGGTAAATCATCAGCCATTCTGGCGAGATGTCCTGCCCAACTGAGCCTTCCAAACTTGATGAAACGGGAGATATCCTGTTCATGATATAAATCATACAGCTCCCGATTGTTTCTCTGTCTCCATTCATTGTTTTCAAACACACCTCCATAAATTCGGCACAACACTTTCCGCTCAAATATAAGAAGGAGCTGGTCCTCAGCTCTGGATGTAGTCCAGGTCTCTGAGCCATAACAAAGTACAGGCCGGATAAGAGTTTTATAAATGATAATTTTTGTTCGCCTTGTAACCAGATTGCTTGAAAAATGCTTTCGGAGTCCAAAATAGCAGCTCTTGATCTCAACTGCGGTTTCGTTGTTGAAAGTTACCACAGATCCAAGATAGACAAATCCTGAGACCTGCTCAAACCTGTAAGGCCCAAAAGCAACACTCACACCTGCCAATCCCGAAGCTTGATCTGAGACCATCTACTTTATTTTAGCTTCATTGATAATGATTAACTCATTTGCTAAATGAGTATCAATTCCAAAAATGAAATTTTTTAGTTAGCAAAGTTTTATGAACCAATAAAACAGGATTATCAATATCTTTGATACTCAGTATCTTTGGTATCAATTTATAATAATTAATCTGTTTTATATATTCATCAATCTCAATGTTCGTATTGATGCTGTTTTGATCTACATGTTTCATACAGCTTAAAACTATCCTACCAACTGCAGTAGAACCCCGTTATCTAATGGGAAATGGGCATGAGGTCGATCCTATAAAAAAGTTGGATCGACCAGAGCCTATCATCCTGTTATTTAGACATAGAATTTTAAACAAAATTCAAAAACATTGTTTTAATTTCATTTTTGTAAATTTATGCATAGATACATTCATACATGTATGCAAAAATAATCTTTGTAAATAATACAAAACAAAAATAATGGGCTGTAATTTTAATTCTTCACCTAAATCACAAGAATAATGAATAAAATAGCATACAGTAAACTTCCTCTAATCAAAGGCTTTTGAAAAAAAAAAAATTATATCTATTGCGAAACATCAATCATGCCTTGCTCAAGTTAGTTTGCAATCAGAAGAAGTGAGGAAAAATATTGTGCTGGGCAAATTGAAATGTGAGTGCCTTAAGAGAATTCCATGTCATAGCTGAATTGGGAAGAAATAGTTGAAGCTGATTTTGATGAGGCGAACAGAGAAAATTCTGACAGATGAGGCAAAAACACATTTTACTGTATTTTTTTGTTAGTTCATGTTTTTCCCAATATTCAATCTGTAATATGGAATATTTTGTAATCCGGCATACCTGAAGTCCTGAACATGCCGGATTAGAGGAAGTTTATTTTAAATGTATTCAACATTGTACTTCCGATATGAACATTATGAAAGTCATAATTAAAGTGATATTTTAAACTTTGTGCCGAAAAAGTGAATTAGTCTTTCTAAGAAAATCATTTAATATCGTATACGTATACTAATCCTAGTCGATCAGTATATGTAAGGAGGGTTGACTTCAAAATCAATTTATTAGAGGAGTTGGAGTAGCAGAGGTTGTTATATCGGGGTAGTACTGTATGTCTCAGCATATCTCTCATGTGTCCACCCGACTTTTCAGGCCGATTCTTGATTTAGTGATTTGTCCAATATTTATCTCAATAATTTTATACACTTATTTCAGTCACTGCAATGCTTTGATCTTCATGCATTCTAAATTCTCTAGTCGCTTTATCTTTCTTGGGTGAATATTTTACTCTATACAATATTTAAAAAAAAAAATGTTGGCGTCCATCTTATCAAAATGTAAGTGGCCACATTTGACATTGTTAAGAGACAAAAAGTGGAAATGGTGGCCAAGTGTGTTGGGGCAACAGACTGTTCTTCTCCAGTCATAAGCAGAGGCCAGTTTGTTTTTTACTTGTGAGGGTTGACTTTTATTTTATGACGGACCTACGGAATTAATCTTGTCCTTTCCTCTCTGGCTAAAATATGTTGATAACTGTAGGATAAGCACTTACTCTCCTGCCCTAGTTGGAGTATATACAAATGTCAAATAAATCAATCTATAAGCAAGATATAAATAGAAAATTATTTTTGGTATTAAATGGGAGCTACTAATGTTTTAAAATAGGCAATGAAATAGCCCTCATATGTAATCATATGCCTCATATTTAACGTTATCAATTTTGAGTTGTGCCCCTTTCATTCTGGATGTGTGACATGTAGAATAATTTTGTAACACTATTTTTCATACAAAATTTCTCGATTATGGTACAGTGATTAAACATTTTATAACATTAAACTTGTTTAATAAAAGATATAGTTATGTAGGACTGCTTTGAGCATTTGTTTGTTTAGTATTGATAAGCATAGGCGCAGACTATAGCAAGCAATGACGTTCGGAGCGACATCATCTAACAGTTTATTGATGCCATTCAGGCTAAATACCTTATCAACATAGGCGCAGACTTTCTATTTTGATTGGGGAGGGGGGGAGCGATGGGCCCTCTCTAAGTCTCAGTAAGCATCAATTGTAAACTGGAACCGTTGAATTGAGCTTACTCACCACTCGATATTTTCTGTTATTGCCTATTATACAAACATGTAAATATTTATAGAAATCACATTATACGTTTATAGGGCCACATTGCCCTGATCAAAACAAATGTACCTGTAAATTGTTATAAAGGGACTTCAGTTCCAGAATAATAAAGTTATTTTTCATTTCATTTCATTGCACTGTGATAGCCCAATCACAGAAAGTCTGCGCCTATGTTGATAAGGTATTTAGCCTGAATGGCATCAATAAACTGTTTGATGATGTCGCTCTGAAGGTCATTGCTTGCTAGTAAATACTTTTGTGAAGTACGAATTGAGTCGTACATATATAGACATACAAATACATCTCTCATTGAAAGTGCCTGCTCATCATCTTCCTTGAAAATGCTTACAATATTTGGTTACATTTTGAGCTGACTCCCTCTTCCTATTTCCACTGCCGCGCCATTATAACCGATGTATTTACCCCCTAGATAGATGAAAAATGAGTCACTATGACCGATATGTTGTTATGTCCGGTTAAAATTGTATGTTATAGCTATACCAAGTTCGAGGGACCTGATAATTTTGTCAATATAGCCAGTTCGTCACTATAGCCGATGTCATTATAGGTGGTATTCATTGTACTTTAAATTGTTAACTTAAAACATGTATATAAATTAATCATTTGGTTTTTTTTTTTCAAAAAAATGTTTTTCTGCCTCATCATAAGGGCAGAAAACACTCCCTCAAAAATAGTGTACCTTGTAAAAAAAATTATTCAATGATAAGTCTTTGAAGTTAATTCATTTATAATGGATAAATCCCTGAAAGATCTTGATCTTTAAAATTCAAAGCATTTGGGAATAAAGCATTAGTTGTTAATTGTTAATTTACACTGTTAACATATACAGTAAAACTTAGTTTGACCCTCAGTTTCTGCTAGCCATCAGTATAGCAGAATCCCAAATAATCTGGAGGTTTCAAAGGAAAATATTACAGAAAAGTAGATAAATAATTACGTAACATACAGTGATACAAAGAATAATTTAATAACATAGGCACCATATTTTATTAGATACAAATAATTTGAGAAAGTCAAATTAGTTTTTAAAAAAGACAACTACATACATACACAAGTTAATTAAGCTCAAAATATCGGAATTATTATTCAACAGAAAGTGAAGAAACGAGTGTAAGAAAGTGGGATTCTATGAAAATTATAAACTTATAAATTGTAGAGAATGACCGATTATTTTCATGCCTAATAATCACTTTATAACTTCGTATCACCCAAGTTATAACTTACATATTATTTAAATACATTTGAGTTTTCTATTGAATTTTATTGTGCTTACCTTCAACATTTCTCAGTATTCTGTTTTTTTTTTCTCTAGGGAATATAATACCCCCTTTCTGTTATTTAGTACTCACATTCATGGGGAATTCTTCAGAGAGACTGTTGTAAATAATGCTCTGATGGAAATAATTTATGAGTTAAGGTTTATTCATATTTTGCATGCCAAGAATAGGTTTTGTTGTAAAAATTGTCAACCAATTAGTCAGTATAGTTTCCTTACCATATCTATTGGGTACATAAGGATAAACAAATGCAAACAACAGATGTGTTAGGAAAAACATTTCATGAAACATTTTTATTTAGACATGATTACAATGTATATATTGTAATCTTGGCGTGTTTCAGGTTATAAACAAAGCAACACCTACACTTAATTTTCTATTTATTTAAAACTTTATTTTAATAAAACCAAATCTTATTCAAGGATGAATCCTTAGAACCTAACATTCATCCTAATTATTTTACTAAATTTTACATATACTTACATTTTTCAAATATTTTATAAACCAGACTATTCAATGCACTATCTTTGGTAGTGAGGAAGCAATAGATAATTTAAAGATAAAATGTTTATTACCTAATTTTAAAAAAACAAGTTTTAAGTATAAGAACAAAAAAAATGTAAACTTTGTTTTTGCATTCAATATCAAATATTTCCACCTCTGGTATGAATCATGTTCATTAAACACCTTTGTATTCCTTGGAAAAGATCTCTCACTGATGTAGGGCACAAATGGTACGACATATTCTTTGATTGTGTCTTGTAATTAATTACCTCTGTAAATTTAGAGTTATCCATTGCACAACAACCAATTTGTTGCAGGTGTCCATGGAAATACCAACCTAGAGCCTCCATGGAATGCCACCTCAGGAACCATACAGCATGGGGCCTATCTCCATATGAAATTATGCCTATCTAAAGATTTGAGACCAAATCTCACTTCATCTGTTAAGAGGATCTCTTCTCTAATCTTCCAATCTCCATTTCACTTGTTCCCGTGTGGTGAACAAGCCGTGTTCCGGACCCTAAGGTTATTTTAATTGAGCGTTCTTCTTATAATCTTGTTGGGAATTGAAACATTTTGGACCTGTCTTATGAGATATCTTATCTCATTTCTATCCATGCTGTAATTTTGCAGAGCCTGGTGACCAATGTATCTATCATCACTCTCGTCTGTAGACCTCGGTCAACCCCTTATCAGCCATATGGTATGAAATTTTGTTTTTCTGAAGTGACACAAAACGCTTTTTTTGTTGAACGATTTACTCCCATTCTTCTGGCACCTTAGCTTTGGTTTGTCTCTTCATCTAATAATATTATGGTCCTGATACTGTCATGTTGACTTAAATGCCTGACTAGAGCCATTGAGAGCAAAATAAAATGTTTAAGATCAAGAATATAACCAAACGAAACCAACAAAGGATAAAGAGTAATGGAAAATGAATTTTAAATATAGCAGAATGGAAGGGCATAATGCTACTTTTTATGTTAATAGGATTAATCAGCCTAAAAGTAAGCATTGCCTTATTTTACAATTTCTTTTGACTTTAATAACCCCCAAATACCTGTTTTTAGGTAAAATAATGTAAAAACATAATTGAATTAATTTTAAACTAATTAATTTAGGTGGTACATTAATATTGTATATCAGTTAATTTTGTCTATCAGTGTATACCCTCTGCAGAAAAAAGCCAGAATACTGATATGATGACCCAGGGAAAAAGCTTAAAAACTATTTGAACTCTTCTTTTAGTACTTTAATTTTTTTACAGGGAGTGCTATAGAAAAGCTCTGTGAATCTGCTGGAGAAGACTGTTTACGAGAGCGTAGTGCTGTTGTTCGTGCTGCTAGAAATCTTTTAACTTCCGTCACTAGGGTGCTCTTATTAGCAGACGTAGTAGTTGTACGACAATTATTGCTAGCAAAAGACAAGGTTTATTAATCATTATTATTTTTATTTAATGGATTTATATCCTAAATTATTTTTTTTAATGTTATTCTTATGGAAATTTAAGGTAGCTCGAAGCCTTGGTCGTTTGGAAGGAGTTTCCAATTTTACTGAGTTTGTTAAGGCGTTTTCACAATTTGGATTGGAAATGGTTGAATTAGCGCATTTGACTGGAGATAGGCAGAATGACATGAAAGATGAAAGACGTAGAGCACAAATGGCAGCAGCTAGACAAGTTTTAGAAAGATCCACGATGTTGCTGCTTACAAGTTCAAAAGTAAGTTATCTTTTGGCTAAATGATTTAAGTTTGTATTAAAAATGGGCAATATTTCAAATCAATTTTTTAAAAATTAGCCGATTATTATAAAGGGAAGCTTATATATACTACACTGTATTTAATCTGAGCTAGTTAAAAATTAAGAGGGTTCGTATCAGCTAAAAATTAAGATTACTGAAAGGGTAACATTAATGCTGCTAGGAGATGATGGTCGGGTAAATTAGAAAAAAATGTTTATTGTTTGATGTATGCCTACCCTAATTCTTCTTTTGTGGTGCTGCAACTCTTTGAAAGTTAAGGCCTCCTACAATTTGGGTCACCAGTCATTTATGTTGGCTGCTGGTGGTGACATATATTTTTTTATCTAGGATCTTCCAAGGTATCTGGTCTGCTGTCATCCTTACAATATGGCCAGACCATCAGAGCCGTCCAATCTTCATGTTGGTTCGGATCTTCCATACGCCATTACTATGTAAAGAATAAAAATATCGAAGGATATAGGCTTCTTGTGGTCTCATAGATGTCCAAAATTCTTAGTCATAGGTTAATACGTGTTTGAACTGTGACTTGTGGATGCTTAGCTTTGTTGATCGTGGTTCTATAACTCTACTTTTTAAATTATTATAATGGCCAAAGTAGCATTTGTTGCCTGCCAAGAGTCTTCTTTGAATCTCTGCCTTTACATCATTGTTAAAGTTCACCTAGGAACCTAGGTAAACAAACTCTCCCACCCTCTCAAAGATGTTGTTTACTATCTTTATCTGGAGGGGGTACAGCTCCATGATGTCCTTCGAGCATGTATATTGTTTTCTCCTTATGCACAAGCCCCACTCCATCTACAGCTCTTTGAAGCCATAGAAATGCCTTACTCATTACCCCTAAACTTTCTCCTGATAATATCCACACCATCTGCAAAAGCCAGGATCATTTCAGATTAGTTGAACACTTTCCCTCCTAATTGAAACTCTGGTTTCCTTACTGCTTATTCCAGACCCAAGTTAAATAGTAAGAATACAAGAAAGTCACCTTGCCTTTGCCCTTTGTATATGTGATAGCTTTCAGACATCAGTTATAGTCACCAGTCAGACATAGTCACCGTCAACTCGAACATTACACTGTACTTCTTTCATATTGACCTTTATCGGGTGTATAAGTTTGACTGGTATTCCCATTTAAAGTTCTGGAAATCCTCAAGCATCACCCCTTCCGTCTGCCTACTGGAGACAAATCACACGGAGCAGATATAGGAGTGATGACCCTAACCCGCGTACCTAAATTTCAGGAGTTTCAGTCCAGGAACAGTCTGCTTCGGAGAAAGAAATATAGGTCCTCGTGCACCTGCTGACCTCGAACAGTTCTTTCTATGCTGCAGCTATCATAAAGTTGGCATCTTTAATGTTAATGGATTTCCATAAGGCTATAGCCTGTAACTGTTTTTTTAATCAAGGTGCCCATAAATTTCAAACGGTAGTAGTGTCTTTTGAGTAACCCCTGTGGATTCGGGAGTAGAGTAGACCCACAGTATTTACCGCTTGTCGTAAAAGGTGACTAAAGGGACAACTTGTCCGTTGACCTCTTATCTTTATCCCACCCACCCCCTCCAATGTTCCTTCTTATCCTATTCCCTTAATCCTGAATTTTCTAATCCCCCACTGCCCACTTTATGGGTTAGAACAAAAGTTCAGAGGCTAAGGGAGTAAACCCTGACAAAAATCCCGATCCTCCAGGTTGGGGGTTGGGTACTGGGCCAGCAACCTGGTCCCATAAAAAAAACATTGTTATGAAAACATAAAGAGAAAGTAGCCGGACTGTTTTAAGGTCAAGACCTACGCTTGGAAATGGACTTTTGCATATCGAAACATGGAACGTTAGAAGTATGTTTCAGCCAGTAGTCAGTAGAATGTTCGGACAGGAGCTGGTGACTTATAAAATAGATATAGTAGCCCTGCTGGAAATAAGATGGAAGGAAGTAGACATAGTGACTCTGAATAATTGCATTCTCTTCAACAGTGGCAGTAAGACCAATGTGTTAGAACGTTTTTAAACAAGCAGTAATTGATTACAAGGCAGTCAATGACAGAATCTGTAGAATAAGACTGAAAGGAAGGTTTTTCAATTTATCTGTGGTGAGCGTGCATGCGCTGACAGAAGATAAATCAGAGGAAGAGAATGATGAATTTTATGGAACACTAGAAAGGGTTGTTGACGGAATCCCGAGATACGATGTGAAGCTTGTGTTAAGAGATTGGAATGCGAAAATTGGGAAGGAGAGCGCTTTCATCCAGTTATAGGAAAATATAGCAAACACAATGTTTCCAGTGATAATGGGATACGTCTGATAGACTTTGCTGCATCTAGGAGATTGAAGGTGAATGACACCTTTTTTGCTCACCAGGAGACCTGGGTTTCTCCAGATGGAAGGACTCAGAATCAAATTGACCATGTGTTAGTGGATAATAGGCATGCGACAGATGTACAAGATGTCCGTATTTCAGAGATGCTTGCTGTGTGTCGGACCAATTTCTAGTAAAGGCCAGGTATAAAATGAAAGTAGCCTCATTCCCAAGAGCTCGAGGAGAAAGGAAATCGACCTTCAACCGAGAAAAACTGCTAGTTGAGGAGACACGGGATCTATTTAGGAGAAAAATTGAAGAGAGGTTAGAGAGCTTGAAAATACAGAGTCGATTGAAGAGAATTGGAGTGACCACCTACCACTGTGTTGGAAATCTTGTAATAGACTGCGTTTGCCTTCCCCATTCTATTTGAAATTTCCGAGTCTATTTTCCCAGTTCCATCAATTATGGTGCCAAGGTATGTGTAGTCCCTCGCCTTCTCCAGCTCCACTCCATTGCATTCCATGCGGACATCCTCCTGAGTTCTTCCTAACTGGACTATTTTGCTCTAGTCAGTATTTATTTGTAGCCCCTTCCTTAGAAGTTCCTCGTTCCATTCTGTAACGGCTTCTTGGAGTCTTATAAGTGAATCTGCTAGTAGCACTATATCATCAGCATACAGGAAGAGCTGAAATACCACCAATAAAAGATTCTGCTGCCACACATGTGTTCTCCTGGTTCTTCTTTTGCATATGGAGGCAATTTCATCCATTAAAGTGACAAAAAGTAATGGACTGAGGCTATCCCCCTGTTTTACTCCCTTTGAGATATCGAAAGATTTGGATATTTGGCCGTTTTATCTCACAATGCCCTTTGGGTTTTGATATGTTGACCTTATGGCCTCCAACAAGGTCTTTGGTATGTTTTTAGCCTTGAGGGCTTGCCATATTTCCTCCCGCGGCACTGAATCAAAAGCAGCCTTAATGTCGAAGAATGCTAAGTACAATTTTCGATCCCTGTCCCACATCTTCTCCCCTATAATCCTTAATGTGAAGATGTGATCATGCATTTGTCTACCCGGACGGAAGGCTCCTTGTTCTTCACAACTTTGATATCCCATATCAATTTATATATATGAGAAATCACTGCCTGTCCTCCATTCTTGAGAAATTCATCCGGTATCTCGTCAGTACCTGGGGCCTTATGATTTTTCAGTGATGCAATTATTTCCTCCTGATCTGGTGGTACTTCCTCTTCATCATCTCCCTCCTCACTCCATTCCTCCTCCTGCTCTTCCGCACCACTATCAACTTCTGTCCTATTTACATTCAGAAATTTTTGGAAATACCTAACCCACCTGTCCAAAACGTCCTTGCTATCTCCCAACAAGTTTTCATCTTCATCTTTATAAAATGTGGGCCTTGGTGCATATCCTGTCTTAATATCTTTAACCTCCAGTAAAACTTCCTACTGTTCTTCAAATCGAATTCCTGCTGTATCTTCTCAAGTTTCTCTCTCTCTTTTTTCCTCTACACAGCTTTTTTGCCTTTGCCCTTTTACTTTTATAGTCCTCTGTCGTGGCTATGGTTCTTCTACATATCAGTTTCATTCTAGCATCATTTTTTTCTTTAACTCCTTTTTCACATTCCTTGTCATACCAATAATTTCTCTTTGTCTGCTGTCTCTTCTCTAATACCTCATTCGCCACACTCTCCAATATGCTTTTAAAGTCACTCCAATTCTCTTCAATCGACTCTGTATTTTCAAGCTCTCTAACCTCTCTTCAATTTTTCTCCTAAATAGATCCCGTGTCTCCTCAACTAGCAGTTTTTCTCGGTTGAAGGTCGATTTCCCCTCTCCTCGAGCTCTTGGGAATGAGGCTACTTTCATTTTATACCTGGCCTTTACTAGAAATTGGTCCGACACACAGCAAGCATCTCTGAAACTACGGACATCTTGTACATCTGTCGCATGCCTATTATCCACTAACACATGGTCAATTTGATTCTGAGTCCTTCCATCTGGAGAAACCCAGGTCTCCTTGTGAGCAAAAAAGGTGTCACTCACCTTCAATCCCCTAGATGCAAGTGAAAGGCGGACTGAGACTAGTTGGCCCACTGTCGCCCATAGTATTCAACCTGGCCCTCGAAAAAGCGATGAGAGCAGTAAGAACTAACCCTGGAGGAAATGTCTATAACAGGCTGACCCAACATATAGCGTATGCAGATGATGTAGTTATTACAGCGTGCACATTACCAGCACTTTCAGAAGCGTTTGAAGCAGCGGCAGTGAGCAAGGACTTAAGAATTAACGAAAATAAGACGGAATATATGGGGATGTCAAAAACACAACCAGGTAGAGAAGAAGAAGTGCAAATCAATGGACACAACTTCAGGCGCTGCAAGAGCTTCAAATATCTAGGATCTTTAGTAAAAGATCTTTAGATAAAGATATAAGTGCAGAGATCAAAGCCAGAACAGCGGCTGGTAGCAGATACCTTTTTGCGCTAAATAAAGTGCTTAAATTCCAAGAATTGTCTCGATCTGCAAAAACGGTTTGGGAAAGAAAGGTCCTCAGAAAGATATTCGGCCCAGTAAACGAGCATGTTCATTGGAGAATTAGAAAAAATAGCAAGCTCGAACAACTCTTTGGCGAGCATAATATTGTGGCCATTATCAAAGAAGGAAGACTGCGGTGGCTAGGCCATGTGCAAAGGATGCTGGATGAGAGGCTACCAAAGAAGATGATGAATGGCAGGCCAGACGGAAAGAGATTGAGAGGAAGACCGAGACTGAGGTTGTTAGACAATGTGGAGGACGATTTGAGGCGGCTTGGAGTTAGAGGATGGTGAAGGAAGGCGGAAGAAACACAGGAATGGCTATCAATTCTGCGTGAGACCAAGGCCCAACTAGGGCTTTAGTACCATTTTGTTAGTTAGTTAGTGTCTTTTGAGTGATTCGATCATTTCTTGATCCATTGGCTGGATCAAGGGAGTAACATTCGGAGGTAAAAAAAAATGTCCAGCTTGATCTCTCTTGAGGTCATTCGTATGAATAGGAGCATTGTCTAGTAGAAGAATGGCTATTTGCTGGAGGTTTTTATTTTTTTAATGGTTCAAAACTTCAGAAACAAAAACTTTGTGGAATCATTCACAAAATGGCTCATGATCCATCCATCCTGACTTTTTCAAGCTCAATAGTGCATCGGTAACAATGATAATTGCTGATGTCTCTGAAAGCCCATGGCTTACGAGATTTGTCAATGATGAAAAATAGCGAGTTACAAGTTCCGGATCCGTTACTGCGTAAAGCATTTATTCTTTCTTTTGCTAGTTTATAGCCCACAATGTTTTTATTATTTTTTGCAGACAGAGTTTTATTATCTAGCATCTTAAAATTCAAACCAGTTTTGCCAAAAATGTATACTTATTGACTAAGACGTTGCTTTATAAATCGATAAATGTTTTTGGTTCCTCTTAGTTGGGTGAAATTTTTTTGTCACTGATGTAAATTGTTGAATACCATGCCTTTTTTATTACCTGTGCAACAAGCCCTCATTCCCATGACAATCCCCTTTTACATTAAGTGATGAATGCAACCATGTGGCCTTGGCTTTTACAAGATGTCCAGAAAGTGGAGTTCCATTTTCTCTTTCTTTGGTGAACTATAGCCTAACTGCTTCTTCCAGTATCTCCGATTGGTTTTTGAAGTATTGTTTTATTCATCAGAAAGCACACTGATCAATATTAAGAGGCCCCGATTCTTTTTCCAATCCTTCTCTGTTGTAATTTCAACTTCTTATGCTTCTAGCTACTTGAAAAAGTCGCTCAACTTTTTCAGACCTTTCAAGTTCCTCCAGTATTTTGGCGATTGAAGATGATTTTTTTTTTATATATTGTACTTCCGATGTGAAGATCAAACTGGTATTTTAAACTTTGTGTAAAGAAAAGTGAATTAGTCTTTCTAAGAAAATCATTAAGTAAAATCGGTATATGTAAGAAGGGTTGACTTCAAAAGTTGGTTTATTGAAGGAAATTCTGCAAAAAAAAAAAAGATAAATTTTTACGAAGAGTAACAGAGGTCATTATAACAGGGTTCCACTGTATTCTCTCCAATCCATTAGGTTTATCTCAGGAACAACAAAAGGTTGGCTGTCTCAGATTGCTCTGTTGGTAATAATACAGATATCACTTATGTCATAAATTGATTTAAAAACTAGTTTTTGTTCTCAATAAAAGGATTTCAAATAGAATTTTTCTAAGCCTAAAAACAGATATTTATTTTTAATACAATTTTATAGAATATAGAGACTAAATTTGCTTTTAGGTTATTAATTAATTCACTTAATTATTATTAGATAAGGTAATGTGGGGTAAGTGTGTAATCGTCTCGTTAAATTCAAACCCTGAACTGGTAAGAGTTACCCTTTACAGAGCATGAAGTCTAAACACTGTGATCTATCAGATTAATAGCCTTTGGAGTTCGCTATGGTGAAGTATAACAAGTTGTAAAGATATTAGTTTCAACCTGTTGATAAAAATGGATCTTTCAACTTTTGCTGTGTAGTTGTATCGGCGTTTATGTACCAGTAGGCCTGTTTTTTTTTTTTTGTTTGTGGTAAATGGAACTTACAGGAGCTGTTCTTTAAAATACTTTATGATTTACATTTTTTCTTGAGAGTTTTCTAGTTTTTAAGCGCTTGTCCGTAGTTACCCAGTAAAACATAATAGTAGGAGTAAGTGTAGATCTCGGTTGTGGGAGAAGTCTGCATGGTGTACTCTTACTCTTAATATCATATTTTGCATGGCAACTGCGGACTAGTGCATTAAAACAAAATTTTCAATACATTTATTCAATTATATTCCAGATCCCACTTTCATGACTCAATGAAAATCGTAAAATGTGAATCTCAGGCAAGCTCCAACTTTTTTCGATGATTATATCAGTATAATCTCCGGTATAAACTCCGGAAACCGAACTCTTTTGCATTTGCCCACTAAAGCTTGAATAATGAGTCTTCCAGATACCTCGTACGCACTTATCCCATAAGGCAGGGGCAAGTGGGTACTAGGTACTATTAAATTGAATTATCAATATCATAGAAATGATCGTGATTGAAATATGGGTGTGAATGTAATATTTAAAATAACTAATATTTAAATCTAATCGTCTAAGATCATTTTTAAAAACAGGAAAAATCTAGCTTCAATAAAATATTTTACAGTAGCTTAAAGTCGAACTTTGTAAAATCTAGTATGCACTTACCCTACATTACCTTACCTTAAATCCATTATGATTCTGTTCTCACGGCAGGGCTTCAGATTATTAGCGAGCATACACTTTATATGTAATAAGAAGAAATATGTTATTTATGATTATTATTATTCCATTTAAGAACTGCCATAAGATAATTCGTGCATTTTATATCTTGAACTGGTATTGGTATTGGTTAGGGGAATTAATTCCAACAATTGGGCCTTTCATATCTTCTTATAACAATTTTATTTGAAGATTAATAATTTATTATAAAAATAAAGGATTTTTATTTGTTAATTAATTTTTGTTCCCATTAATTAATGTGTAATCTTAACATATCATGATAATGTTTAGAAGCTTTGGGGATTGATTTTTAAATATTTCCATTGAGTCTTATATGGTTATGTTAATTACTTATCTTTAATCTTCTTTAATAATCTTAAGTAAAGGTTTTGTTGCAATTAGGTTAGTAAGCAGCATTGTTAAAAGTAATATGCAATTGTAATCTGGTGTTATTCACTTGTACTTCGTTCCTTGCCTGTGGACCCAAATATACAGTCTATAATATCCTTGTTGAATATAACACTGTTAAAATCGCTTCTATTCTAAGCCCTTGAAATTATATGATGAATACGAATAATGATGTGTTGTTATTAGTAAACATCATTATTTTAAGTGATGTTAAAGAAAGTAATTTTTGTGGTGTACATATCTAGCCATAAGTTTTCTTGAAATACACTATGATTTTTCTTACATTCTCTATGCTTATTTTTTTATTTTAATGTTCAGAAATTTATATTTTAGACTTGTTTGCGCCATCCTGACAGCTCAACTTGCCGTGAAAACCGTGATACTGTTTTCTGTCAGATGAGACGGGCTATGGATCTAATACATTTTGTTGTAAAGGATGGTATTTTTGAAGGGGAAATGGCTGAAGATTGGGATGCTGGAAAAACTGTTTATTCTGCAATAAAACAATTTGAATCTTTGGTGGAAATGACTCGCCTTACCTTTGGTTCTGGTCAAACTAAAGATTCTCTTCTGTCTGCTCTAGACAGTATAGTAGAAAGAACACAAGACTTCACTGATTCTGCTTATACTAGTCATGAACACCGAGAAAACATTTTATTACTCTGTGACAGAGCTAAATTGCAGTTAAACCAACTTTTGAGAACTGGATTATGTTTGGTTAGTCACATTTTTATTAATTTAATTTAATTATTGTTTTATTCCTTTGTTTGAATGTTATGATAATACAAATGGTTCTGGGTTATCCTTTGCTAATAATGATTAAACTATCTTTAAAGTGCATTGTGGATTTTAACCTACTATTAAATCACCAAGTTCGATATGTTACCAACTATCTGTAAGTTTTACTATAGTTTTTTAAAAGAATGGAAAGTTAGTTGAATTAGAATGTGCACAAGCCGAGTTATAAAATAAAATGAATATTCTGTGGCTCAACATCATTTAAAAGAAACTAAGAAATTGGTTGCTGTCATGTTTGTAGTTGGCATAATGAGGTGTACGATGGCCAGCCATGCATGATCTATCACTACCTAAATTTTAGTTTTTGAGACTGGACTAGAGCTTCTTTATTCAAGTAGCAGCTGTTTTTCTTATGACAAGGATTGATCTGACTACATTTCAGATCTTTACTTTAAGATTAAAAAAATGTCCGTGAGAAAATATGCAATAAATATCACAGTCTGGCTCAAGTGTTCATACTGCTAGTATATGCGTTTTCTCATGTTTCAATGTTTTTAAGTTACAACCTATTATTAGCTCATATAGTATTTTTACATTGTTACAACAGTGACCTGTGTTAACATTAATTTTACAAGTTACTGACAAATTATCTGCTATCAACAAATTTAAAATAAGCTTTCAGCTAATAACAACAATAACAACACGAATTGAAGCAATTCTTAATTCCCGACCACTACATCCGATGTCTTCCTCCCCTGAGGACCTTGACATATTAACTCCTGGCCATTTTCTCATTGGGGTTCCTTTGCTTGCATTACCAGAACCAGATCTTTACGATATTCCATCCAATCGTCTCACTCGATGGCAGCTCTTAAAACATTGCATAGCAGATTTTTGGAATCGATGGTGATATGACTACTTGAATTGTCTACTACAAAGAATTAAGTGGACTTCGATAAGCCTAATATATCAACTGGCACCTTGGCATTATTGAAGGATCCGAATATGCAGTTATCGAGATGGCAAAAAGGTCGCGTCATCGATGTGTTTCCTGGAGACGATGGAATAATTCTAGTTGCAAAAATCCGGACATCAACGGAGGAGTACTTAAGACCGGTCTCGAAACTAGTTCCCTTGCTCCCACCTGCAGAATTTTGAAAATTTAACCAGATAAATTTTGGTGGGTGGTATGTTTAAGCCGTAAACTTTATTTAGTCACTTAGAGTTACTTTTAATTAAATAACAGTAATTATCCTTTTTATTTATATTGAAACGAGAGAAAGTTTGTTGTGTCATTGTTTTTGTTTCCACGGTACACATACAGTTTAGGATTATTAAGAGATAACTGTGCCCCCCCTTGCCCTACGGGCCGGTTTCCTAAGGAAGGCGGAAGAGTGAGAAGCCATAACCATTTTCGTCAGACATCGCTCGTCATTTTTGGACATAGTCATTTCTCCCGACGAACGATGTCTACCAGCTGCCAGCTGCACCTCTCGTCAATGGAAGTTGGAAATAAAGCCTTCCTCTCAAGACATCAGTTATACTACTATCGAGGTAACAAAGACTTTTTTTATTTTGTCGCCTTTCATGCGATGGTGGTACCAAACCTAATTCACCTGAAGAGATCTGTGAATTTAATAAACTATTAAGTGAAATAAGTTATTAGTTTACTTCTAGTAACCAATATTTCTGACTGAACAAAAACGATTTAATTGAAAATTAATTTTTTTTTATAGCTGTTATAGATACACATTTGTTTAATTTATTAATTACATATTAATTTTTATAATAGCAAACTGATTTATTTTTCAAAACAAATAAGGTTCAAATTCCTTTTTTTTCTTATTTTTTATTAGTAATATGGTTTTCAATGAAAAATAGTTTAATTTATGTGTAGTTTTAAGTCGCCTTTTTTTATATTAATGAGTTTATTGTTTTTTTTATACTTATCTGTAATTTCTCTCATTTCAAAATTATAATTAATTTATTTTATTGCATTATTTTTAATGCATCAATATATCAACTTATTTTTTTTCCCAACATTATTTATTTTGTTTGTGCTCTAAAGACCGGCGTTAGTAGAAACGGGGTCAAGATCTATGTTTGTTTTTTATAACATCGCTCTCCCCAACACCATTGATGAGATGGTTGAGTGACCCTCTTCTAATGTTCTTATTTTTCTTAACCACCACACACCCCTTAAAAAAGCTTGATGCCCTAATTTATTCAGTTTTGCCAAGGCATTGATCTCTTTTAGGTTTTCTTCTTTATTACGTCAGTTTGCTATGAAATAAAAGTCAATTCCACTGGCCATATTCAAACCTGCACCACTTCAGACTCAAGCACATTTAAGTCAGTTACCACGGTCTCACTTAGCTAATTGAATGGCAAAAAAACAAAAAATTAACTTAAACAGTATTAACCAATTTCACATATCACTAGAAATTTTAAAAATTGTCAGAAAAAGTCATTCAGACCAATTTTAACTCTATTTTATGGCGATGTGTCGTGTGAGATGTGTTAAGATGTCTTGGAGTGATGTACTCTCTAATTGATGTGTCTTTTTTAGACTGTCCATGTGAGATGTGTTGTATTTTGTCTATGTATGTGCGATTTTGTTTTTTCTGTCCTTGTTGTTGCCTGAATTGGCAAAATGTTCACTGGTTAGTTTTTCACCAGCATTTTAGAGACAAAGCTTCGTGTGTGGAATCTTCCAATTATATCCAAATAGAATTTATCGGAATACTAATTGGTATTTTTTTCAGCTGATTAAGATACTTGGACAAAATTATTAAGGGCTCTTGGAGTCCCTGTCTTCATGGTTCATAATCCAAGATAATAACTCTTTAACAACAGATAGGCCCACTATATAATATAAAACCTTTTTTTTTTTTTTTAGTCAAAAAATGTTTACTATCTGCATATTTTTTTTTATGCATATTTATAATACCCCAGTCCAGGGGTCGGCAACCTTTTGGTGACAAAGAGCCAAATCTATATTGAAAAAAAAAAAACATGGAAAAACATAGAAGTGCCTATTTTATCTTATTCTGTGGCACTTTGAATATTATGTGTAGAGCGATCAAATGTCTTAAAAAAATCGTATCCAAAATTTGAAACGTTTTTTTACTGAAATATTTAATATTCAGAGAGTCACAAAATTTTCTAAAAGAGCCGCAGGTTGCCGACCCCTGCCCCAGTCATTTGTCTAATCATTTGCATCATAAGTGTATATATAGGCTCATTTTTCTGGCCTCTATCACTAGAGCGTAATATATACACTCAAATTTTCTTGTCACTCTAACTGGAACCATATGCATATTTTAAATTTTGTTGATCACTGTTATTATCAGTTAGCTTAACCTGCGAGTATTCACATCATGAGGTTTTGTCTCACATTTTTTATTAAAGCGGTATTTCCATCGATATACGAAGGCAGGAAAGTCGGGGTCTTGTATAGTTGGAGAAGAGGTGTGCCTCATGACAACGGAAGTGCTAAATCAGTTGTCAGACACTTTTCGGACATTTAGGAAGTGTTTGTTTTGATCCAAGATAGTTTGTGAGAAAAAATCTTACTTGCGAGTTCTCACATTAAGCTTTTATTGGAGCTTCTTATAAAAACAAAATAAAAGATATCAGTAAATACGAAAATTGTTCGATAGTCAATAATAGAATTATTATAGAGGCAGTAATTGAATTCAAGTCTGTCTCAAGGATTCGATTAGTGTTGTTCTGGTAACATCCGATCCGAGTGAGCGTTTCACCAATTTTATCAAGTATCAATTTACTATAACAACATTACACTAATAACAGAATCCCCACCCACCTTCTTACTTTATTATTATATTTCTTCAGTTATTTCATGACTTTCTGATGTGACATCCTTCATACTTATTCTTACAAAAGAGTGCTACCACATATATACTTAGCTATGTAAATATAATATAATAATAATTCTGATAATTTTGAAGAAGAAATTAGAACAATAAAACGAAGACTAATTATGGATATAATATCAGATAGTGGTGAAGACAAATCAAATCAAAATGATAGTGAGAGTGAATTCGAGTGGGAAGAAAAAAATGAGTTCCCTAAAATACATAAACTTGCAGGTGTTGGCAGCATAAACAAAGACTTCAAATTTTTCCAGACTGGATGTGCTTGAATTAATTTTATGTGATGATATTGTGCAAGATATT
This sequence comes from Rhaphigaster nebulosa, assembly GCA_948150685.1. Classification (NCBI taxonomy): domain Eukaryota; kingdom Metazoa; phylum Arthropoda; class Insecta; order Hemiptera; family Pentatomidae; genus Rhaphigaster; species Rhaphigaster nebulosa. The sequence goes on along the minus strand of OX411307.1, from coordinate 116,154,125 downwards.
GTAACTGAAACAAATAGGTTCGGTGAAAATGATAATAGTTTCCAAGAGATTAGTTTAGGTGAAATGAAAATTTACATCGTTCTGACCATTATGATGTTAGTGTAAAAACCAACATTGCAAAGCTATTGGGAAACAGACTGAAACACCGTTTTTTTGAACAGTAATGTATAGAAATCGTTTCATGTCAATTTCTAAATATTTACATTTCATAAATAATGAATTTATACAACCAGGTGACCCGTTGAAAAAAATAAGACCAGTTCTTGAAAATATTACAAAAACATTTAAAGAAGTGTGTACACCAGGATGTGATGTATCCTTAGACGAATCGTTGATGAAGTGTAGAAGTAGATTGCATTATATTCAGTTCAACAAATCGAAAAGGGCCAGAGTTGGGATGAAATTTTATCAAATTTGTGATTCAAAAACCAAATATGATGCTTGATATGATGCTTTTGAATAGTTATATTATTTTCAAGAGTATACTTAAAGACAGAGCATTTCACATGTTCAAACAAAAACTGGCTGAAGAAATTATTGAACATAATATAAAAATACTAAATACACAAAAAAAAAAACCACGAATTTATGGTTTAAAAACCATTTAAATGAAAAAAACACATAAAGTTATCAAAGATTCAGGAGTTAAATTAATACTTCACGTTGAAAACAGCCTCAAATTAAATATATTTGAAGCACTTGAAATTATAAAATCCTTCAAATCCAATCCAGATTTTTGCTTAAATGACCAAATAAATATCTCCAATAGTCCAATCTTAAATTTATTCCCATCTATTACCGAAATAACAGTTACTCACCGGAATTACTGGAAAAAACCCGACCCTTAAACCGTTTACCTATAAACACCCCACCTTTCTTCCATTGCTAGTTTAGTTCGAGAACAAATCAATACAAACTTTTCTGTTTGATATAACAGTATTTGATATAACAAAATTTTAAGTTTGATCTGCTTAAACCTTGGTGAGTACCAACATGTATTTGATTCCTTGTCTTAATTAAATTCATAATTCATAAATGTTTTATAATACTAATTTATATTATATTTAATTTAATATGTATAATAATACTATTAGGGACTTGAATAAGTTCTCGCTGTTTCGCGACAGATGGTGTTATCTTAGTCTTTTTGCATCGGGCAATACTATAGCCAACTTTATCGTGAAGCTCCACCATTAGACTCGAAATCACAGTATATGTTATTCCGCCGAAGTGTAAACAACATACTTTTTCATAGCGTTAAACATGTCAAATTTCGTGCCAAAAAAAGAGTATTTGCGGGGAATTTTACTGCATTCCTTTTTTCAAAAAAAATCTGCATCTGAAGCACATAGAATTCTTGTGGAGACTTACGGCGACCATGCTCTGTCAGAAACAACATCCAGAGATTGGTTTAGGCGCTTTAAAAATAATGATTTTAATATTGAAGATAAAGAACGCTCTGGCGCACCGAAAAAATTCAGACGCAAAATGAACTTGCAGAATCATTAGGAGTTGATCACACAACAGTTTCCAAACGTTTAAAAGCATTAGGAATGATTCAAAAGCAAGGAAATTGGGTGCCATACGAATTAAAGCCGAGAGACGTCGAACGGCGTTTTTTCACATGTGAACAGCTCCTCCAACGGCAGAAAAGGAAAGATTTTTTGCATCGATTCGTGACTGGCGATGAAAAGTGGATACACTACGATAACCCGAAGCGTAAAGAATCGTGGGGTAAGCCCGGCCATGCATCAACATCGACTGCAAAGCCGAATATCCATGGTTCCAAGCTCATGCTCTGTATTTGGTGGGATCAGCTGGGTGTAGTGTATTATGAGCTCCTCAAACCCAACGAAACCATCACGGGAGATCGCTATCAACTACAATTAATGCGTTTGAGCCAAGCATTGAAGGAAAAACTGCCTCAATACGAGGAAAGGCACGACAAAGTAATTTTGCAGCATGACAACGCTTGGGCCACATGTTGCAAAACCGGTCAAAACCTACTTGGAAACGCTCAAATGGGAAGTCCTACCCCACCCGCCATATTCACTGGACATTGCTCCTTCCGATTACCACTTGTTCCGATCGATGACTCATGGCCTGGCTGAGCAGCACTTCCAATCTTATGAAGATGCCAAAAAATGGATCGATTCGTGGATAACTTCAAAAGATTAGTCGTTCTTTCGACATGGTATTCGTATGCTGCCAGAAAGATGGGTGAAAGTAGTGGTTAGCGATGGACAATACTTTCAATGGCATGTTCTTTACTAATTTTTTTTAAATAAAGCATTTATTTTCATGAAAAAACAGCGAGAACTTACTTAAGTCCCTAATATATTGTATTTTGAATTTTTGTGTGCTTTTAGAATTATAGATAAACGTATAACAGTCGAAACTAGTTTTCAATAAAAACAAAATTACAAAAGTGGCAAATAATTTATCAATCCCTAATTAAAAATTTTCTGGTAATATGGGCCTTTTTTCATATTTCTTCATGATGCAAATGGGTTAATACTAGAGATTATAAAAAATAAAATCTTGTTGATCTGTGTAGAAAACAATCTTTCATTTTTGTAATTGATTAATTTACTATGCTTATACAAAATTAAAAAATAAATAAAATAAAAACTCAAGTTTCAAAACAAGTTTTTACTATTAGAGGAATAGTAAAAATCCCTTTTGCATTTATTTATTATTGCATAATATTATTATTATCATTAGTTAATCATATATTTTGATTTTATTCAGGAACAGGCTGAAGGTTATTCACCTACTGAAGAATTAGAATGTGCTGTACAAAACTGTCTATCTGCAACCAGAGATCTCTTTAATCAACTAGTTTCTACTACAAGGGAACAGACTTCCGATCTCTTGAATATAACTAAAGCAGGATCTCAACTTGTTTCAGTTATAACAAATTCAGCGCTCGCTTGTGATGAGATTCGTACTCAACATAGTGCTCAATGCTTTAATCAACATATTGAGCATATTGTCGAGGTATAGTTGCTTTATAATATGGGCAGTATAAAAGAAATTTTTGATATTTTATTCCATATATTGTTTGGATTAATTAATTTAACTGTGCAAAAATTCAGTGCAATTTTTTTTTTTTTTTTAAGAACGAATGGATTTTAATAAATAGAAACATAAATCAGTCCTACCCAAACATTTTGACGACCGATGGTGGAGGTTCTGAGCTGGAAAGTCAATACTGTTTCCCAACTGCTTGATTCATCCCCTGACTAATGTCAGGTACTCATTTTAGCACTGAATAAACCCTGAGTTTACAATGATGCATCTGTCAAAGCATGGTCTTCAAACTGACATAATCCACAATTTTTCCGTCAAAAGAAAACTTTGCGTGCTAATTAAATATATAACAATGGTCGTTCAGCCCATTATCTTACCAGGACTTCCAAGAGCTTATTATTGACACTGATGAGGCTGGAAAGCTTTATGTGCAGCCAGAGGTTGATTGGGGTGAAAGGCTTGCAGGCTGTGTTTGAAGACATACCTCTGGGATATATAGCTGCACTTGAGGACTGAGTAAATGAAGCCATGGTTACATACTTGCATACATCTTCGGCTCTACAGCCCAGTCCGGGCCCTGCCCTCCAGAAGAAACTGTCCCCACCGGTCTCTGTCCCTGGCCATCGTCCACCAGCTTGACGCCCCCAGCCGCATCGCATCCCTTCCAACTTGGTCTAATCATCTTGTCCGAGGTCTTCCCACTTTTCTTTTTTCCACTGGTGCATGGTTCATTATCCTCTTGGAAATACTATCTTCAGCCATCCTTTGTACATGACCAGCCCAACGAAGCCTGCTGATCCGGATAAATTTTACTGCTGGGATATCCTTATACTTTTCGTACAGTTCCCGGTTGTGCCTTATTCTTCATGTGCCATTTTCTTTGATGGGCCCATAAATCCTTCTGAGAATTCTTCTTTCGAAAACTGCGATCTTCTGTTCATCGACTTTCTTTAGCACCCAGCATTCACAACCGTAGGTCAGTATGGGTCTGATGAGGGTCTTGTAGAGTGTAACCTTTGTGTCTTTATTTATTGCTTTTATTTTAAAGAGCTTGATTATACGGTAATAACCCCTCGTGGCGGCTATGATTCTCTTTTCTATTTCTTTGGAGAAGTTATTGTCAGTATCTACAAATGACACAAGGTACACAAATCCTTGAACTGTTTGGAACTTGTATCCACCTATTTCTATTTGTCGATCACGTACCTCAGTCCCTGCAACCATATACTTTGTTTTGGCTTTGTTTATTACTAGCCCCATTGCTTGAGCAGATCGCTCCAAAGCTTTAAAGGCTTCTTTCATGCCTGATTCCGATCTACTGATTATATCTATGTCATCGGCATAGGCCAGAAGCTGTACGCCCTTATTGAAGATATGCCCGCCTATTTGTATCTGCGAATCTATAATCACTTTCTCCAGACCAAGGTTGAATAGAAGGCACGCCAGGGCGTCACCCTGCTTCAATCCATTCCTTGTTTGTAGGGGATCTGATAGATGGGACTGGATCTTAATTTGACATTTAGAGTTGGATATGGCCACTCTTACCATTCGGACTAGCTTGGACGGTACATTCATCTCCCTCATTGCCTTATAGAGCATCTTTCGATTTATTGAATCATAGGTGGCCTGAAAGTCCACAAACAGATGGTGCGTGCCAATTCCATATTCCAGCGTCTTTTCCAGGATTAACCTTAACGTGAAGATCTGTTCAGTCATTGATCTACATCGTCTGAACCCACACTGGTAGTCCTTGATAATATCCTCTGCATAAGGAAGAAGTCGACCAAATATTATGTTGGACAATATCTTGTATGCTGTATTCAGCAAAGAAATGCTTCTGTAGTTTTTACATACAAGTGGGTCACCTTTCTTGTGTATCAAGCAGATCACTCCATTATTCCAGTCATCAGGCATTTCTTCCTCTCTCCAGATGCGTTCCATTAAATGGGTAAGCTCCTTGACGAAGTCCTGACCAGCATTCTTAAAAAACTCCCCTGGTAAACCATCTAAGCCCGCAGATTTGTTATTATTGAGCTTCTCTATTGCCTCACTTACCTCATCATAGGATGGGAGCAGCTCTTCTCTGTCATCTTTCGTCATTTCCTCCCTCTGATCATTGCCACCCTCTCCAGCACTATACTCCTCGTTCATACCTAACAGTTCACTAAAGTGCTCTGTCCATCTACTGACCACGCTGGCAGTGTCATTAAAAAGGTTTCCACTTTTATCTCTGCACGCAATAGATCGAGGCTGGAACTCTTGCCTCATGTTGTTTACTTTTTTATACTTATCCCGGCTTAATTTCTTACTTTTGTATTCCTCTATGCTTCGCAGATGCTTCATCGTGTGCCTTCTCTTTTTCTCCCTGTGCACCCTCTTTTCCATCTTCCTTGCTCCTTTATATTCTTCATGGGAGGCCCTCGTGCATTTCCTTTGAATCATCAATTGATAGGCCTTTTTCTTATTATCCGTAACTTCCCTGCACTCCTCATCAAACCACTCACTCCTAGGGTCGTCACGCTTCAGACCAACAGTTTCCTCCCCAGCGGCAGTCAACACACTCCTGAGACCATTCCAGTGACTCTGCACCTCTTGTCCCATGCCATCAGTCCGTCTCCAAGCCATAGTTTTCTGATTGGTACATTCCTCTAATTGCTTCGTTGCACCCTCTTCCTTGAGCCTCTCTGTATTGTACCTTGTAATTCTCGTGCCTCTCTCATTTCTACTGTTAGATATCCTAGCTCTTAATTTGGCCACCAAAAGGAAGTGATCACTGTCGATATTGGCACTTCTGAACACTCGAACATCCTGTAGGTCTGATCTATGGCGTACCTCAATTAGGATATGATCTTTCTGATTTACTGTGTTGCCATCCGGAGAGGTCCACGTACCCTTGTGTACTTCTTTGTGATCAGACAATGTTCCCCCTATAACTAGATTTTGGCTAACAGCAAAATTCAGTAGTCGGAAACCATTGTCTGAATAGTCTGAATGCAATCCATACTTCCCGACATTACTGCATAAATGGTCCTTTCCTACTTTGACATTTAGATCCCCTAAAATCATTTTAACATCATATCTTGGGCTTTCAGAGCATATCATTTCCATTAAGTCGTAGAGCTTGTCTTTCTCTTCCTCTGGTTTATCGTCAGTTAGAACATGCACATTGATTATGGTGTAGTTAAAGAATGTACCTCTCACTTTTATTTTTCAAATCCTGGGAGTAACTGGTCTAAAATCAATTATTCTCTTTTTGATTTTCTGTTTCACAAGGAAGCCAGTGCCAAATGTGTGCTCTCGGTTATGACAGCTATAAAAGACCGAATAGTCCCTCCGATCCATAATCCCACTACCTGTCCATCTCATCTCCTGTAAAGCCAAAATATCCAATTTATATTTGAGAGCCTCATTTGATAAAATCTTTAGGGCTCCAGGTCTGTATAAGGAACGTACGTTCCACGTCGCAATTCTAATATCATTTCGCCTTTTCCAAGTTCCAGTCCTTTTTCCAGTAATCCGTCCGGTTTTGTTATTTTCTTCTGGTTTCGTAACAATTGTTTTTTACGAGGTGGGCCTTTAACCCTACTCTCAACCCCCTAACCTGGAGGACCAGGGGATTTATATGGGAACTGATCCAACACCACTCTGTATGTGCTATTGTATCTTCACCCCATACTTAACCCCTATTTTGAGTTTAGTTGTTTAGTATTCAATAATTTAAACTTATCTTTAATTACTATTGATGAATAAATATTTAGATTAAATAATATGTTATTGGTTTTACATGCTATATATATATATATATATATATATATATATATATATATATATATATATATATATATATATTTTTTTTTTTTTTATGCCTTCAGATGTGCAAACTCTTGAGGCATATTGCAGCTACTGAAACCCTTCAGGTATCATCCAAATATACAGAAATAAATGTTCGAATTTATGGTCCTCAAGTAGCAATAGCAGCAACAACATTGACACAACATCCAAATAGTAAAATAGCAAAGGAAAATTTAGAAGGTAAGTAATATTAATATAATTGTTTTATTATTATTAGTTGAAGGAAATAAATCGATTAGGACTTAAAAACATATGGTGTTATGTACAATGTCTCATAAAATTTATCAAATTATAGCATCCTCCATTTTCGAATAATAGTATAAATTATAATATTTAAGTACCAAGGTTATGATTCGAGAATTATATTCTCTCATCATAAAGATACATGTTGAAACTATTTACACTCCCAAAACATTTTATGACATATCTCAGCCTCACCTCTTACTATTCTTTTATCACCTGATCAATTTTGTGACTCATTTTTAAAAGTTTGTTTTCATTGAGAAATTGCTAGGTAATTTATTTTTTATTCCTTTTATTCTAGTGGTCGAATTTTTCTTAATGCTTTGCATTTGTACAGGAATGTTCTCACTTTTGTTTCATTAGTTTCTTTTATAAAAATAAAATAAAATCTATTGATGTATAAACCCAGTTTGGGAGCAAAAACGTGATGGTTTGGAGTTGCCTGACTTCTCAAGAAATCAGCATATCAAATAAGATCGAATAAAAGATGGCTGAAATGGATTATATTGGAATTTTAGAAAATGGAATACAGAAGTCAGTGACTACATGTTTCTACAAGATAATAATCTAAGCTCAAATCAAAATTAAACCAAGAGTGAACATTGGCTCATTTTCACATTCCTAGCCCCACTTTTAAACCTTTGACAAGGGGAGAGAGGGCGAGCTGGGTGGACACTCCAGTTGAAAATTCATGTAGTTATTGTATATTCTCATTATATAGCACACCAGTGAATTATTAATACACTATTTTAGTGATCTTTATTAGAAATAGTAATAAAACTTTAAGAACATTAAAAAGGATTACTTTGTCAGTTGAAGCAGTGAGGGACAGTCTGTTTGGCAAGCATAATCCCCTTAGTCGCAGTATAAATATACAGGTTTATATTATTATTACTTTCTTTCGCCGTTTAAAGTTTTATTATTATCTATTTATAAAAATGATTAATTGCAAAATTTGTAATAAATCAGCTGGCCGAGGTGACAAAGCTAGATTAGCTTGCGTCATCTGTCAAAATTTTTTCCATATAAAATGTGTTAAAGCCGAATCTACGGACTTTGACAGCTCGAAAAACGACATGTACCGATTGTGAAGTTGCATCGCTACCAGCCAAAGAAACCAGTTCAATGATTGATCTATTGAGGGCTCTCACGGAAGAGATCAAGGAAATGAAGACGAAGTTTCAACTGATAGATGAGCTCAAAGAGTTAAAAGAAACCCTTCAGAAGCAGTCTGAGCTTTCCTATGAAAATATGGAATGATTGCAAAAAATAGAAACTCTGTTAGAGAAGGAAAAAGTGCCGAGTGGAAAAATTAACACTAGAAAATAATTCCTTATAATCGAAAATTTTCAATCTAGAGGGCGGTCTAAACCACTCTGAGCAAAATCAGCTTAGTAATACAACAGAAATAAGAGGTATTCTGGAGAAGTCGGAAGAGACTGTTGTGGGCACATACTCAGCGTCGGAGCAGGCCTGGGCGTTAAGTTGAGCCCAGACGATTTGGACCTGGCCCTATAATCGCAAGATTTGTGAGACAGGGTGTAAGAGACGAGCTCGTGCGACAGAGAAAAACCAAAAGGGCCTTCTCTACATGTCACCTGGGCTGGACAGATAACGAGTCGCACCGCGTATACGTCAGTGAAGCGATGACCCCCCACTAATAAGTTCCTCTACTGGCTGGCAAGACAGAAAAAGGTAATATAGAAAATTAAATATGTATGGTTCAGTGAAAGTAGAGTCAGGTGCAGGCAATCCAATGGTTACCCGGCAAGTAATTATAGGTAAGCCTGGCGACTTAGACGTCTTCAACTGAGCCTAGTTAGTATGCACGTCACCTCAATGATGCAAACTTTTTATTTTTCTATATTGAAATTGTTCTATTTTTTTTTATTGAAGACATTCTATTGGTTTACTATGAAGATATATTATTTTTTATATCGACTATATATTTTTTTTTTTAAATAAAGATGCCTTATTTCTTTATATGGAGGATATTTTACTTTTTCATATTGAAGATATTTTATTTATTTTAATTTGCTATGTGTATTTTTATTTTATTATCACAGATAAGATGCCATTTTTTGTTTACTCACAAACTTTTTCTTTCTCTGATCAATGTTATTCATATTTTTTCTTTTCATATAATTTAATTTTTGTTGATAATCTATCTTTATATTCTTTTCATATTAGATATCCATCCTTATTAATGTCTCAATTCTTAATGTATATTCACATTCTATCAAATCTTAAAATTTAATATTGTAAAAAAAGTTGTTATATCCTATTCCTCTACCTCGATCCTTCTCCTGCTACTTCACTTCCTCACACCCACAGTTATGAATAAGATCCTAAACTCCTGTCACGTTAATGCACAATCCCTTATTGCCCACTGTGATGAACTTCAACAATATTTCCTTGATAATTTTTATCACATAATAGCCGTATTGGATACCTGGCTAAAACCTTTTATCCCTTCTTCTCTAGTATATCTTCCTAATTACTCTTACCTACAACATCATAGACCTGATCGCACAGGAGGTGGTGTCAGACTATATCTTCATGACAGTCTAAAGGCCAAAATCCTACTTTAATTCCCTTCTTCCTTTCCTCACTTAGAATACATGTTTGTTAAAAATTCAACTATCTCTTCTCCTCTTTTATATGACTTTGTCTATCGACCTCCTCATGTCCTATTCGGCAACACCTTCGAATCCTCTCTTGTCCAACTGGTTTCTACTTATTCCAATATCATTATCTCAACATTAATTTGCTATCTGAATCCAGTGATAAATCATTTCTTATAGATCTAGTGTCTTCCCTGAATCTTTACCTCATTCCTTATTCTCCCACCCATCACACACAATTTTCTGATATCTGGTTAGACCTTCACATTTCTGATTCACCCATGAAAATCCTCTCTTCTTCCCAGCATCCTGTTCCTTTTCTTTCATCGCACGACCTTATCCTGATTTCATACGACCTACCCGTCAAATCCTTTACTCCAAAAGTTGTTTCATATCGTAGTTTGGACCTCCTTTCATATGAATCCCTTCAACCTGACTTGGATACTTTCCACTGGGACATCATATATTCCTATAATTCTATAGATCCCATGGTTTCCATCTTTACCTCAAACCTACAATCCGTATTAGACATTCTTGCTCCCCTTAAAACCTGAACCTTATGCCGTCCCGTGCTCCTTGGCTAACCCTTGAAATAAAACAAATGATAAGAAGAAGACAAGCAGCAAGATGCAAATTTCGTCGCACCCGTTTTTCAGGTGATTTTGCGTCTTTCTAACAACTGCGCAATGAAACCCAATCCGCAATCCGACGTGCCAAATCCCTCTACATCCATTCTGCCCTTTCCAAATCCAAATGGAATATTCTTTGAAAACTATTCCTTACCAGAATTCAAAAACCTGAGTTCTTTCCCAGTCGTCCCAGATGATCTCAATGACTATTTCTCATCCTCTGCTTCTAGTCCTTCACCTGCTGCTGATATTGAACATCATACCTTCAACCCAGAAAACTTCTTTTTCTTTCTTGTATCATATGATGAATTACTTTCCACTATCCTAAAATCCCACACCAATGATTATGGTCCTGACAATATCCCAGTAAATCTAATAAAATCCTGTTTCCCAACCCTTATGCCCCTTTTCTATCATATTTACAACTTTTCTCTACAAAATTCCATATTTCTCTCTTCATGGAAAACTGCCCTAGTCCGACCATTAAATAAAATTACAAATCCTTCCTCACACCATGACTTCCGTCCGATTTCTCTCCTCTCTAACCTCTCAAAACCTCTGGAACGCCTTGTACTAATTCAACTTTCAAACTTCTTAGAAGAACGTTCCCTCATTAACCCTCTCCAATCTGGCTTTCGACCTTGCTACTCAGCACAATCCTGAAAATAACACATGACCTCCAAACTGCCATTGAACACCAAAACTTGACCATCCTCATCCTTTTAGATATCTCCAAAGCTTTTGATACAGTTGACCATAACATCCTCCTTAAGAAACTAAAAAGTCTTCCTTTATCTAACAGTGTTATGCGCTGGTTCCAAGCCTTCCTCGCAGATCGGACACAGTTTGTAGTCGTTCCAGGTCAACATCCTTCCAAGACACTGTCCCTCTCCTCTGGTGTCCCTCAGGGTTCCTCTTTGTCTCCTACTCTATTTGCTATTTATATTAATGACCTCCCCCTTCTTATCCATCACTCCCAATACCATATCTATGCTGACGATTTCCAAAAATACCTGTCATTCCCGCCCTCTGACCTATTACTAGCCACAAAACTCCAGGAGGACTTGAATCGAATAAGTCACTGGGCTGTTGCTACCAAGCTTAAGTTGAATGCAGAGAAGATAAAGGCAATGTAATATGTTCCCATCACTTCCTTAAAACTGTTCTTCATATTCCAACCTTGTTCCTAAATAATAATCCCATTAAGTTTCAGCCAACCATGAAATATCTTGGAATCACTTTTGAACAAACTCTTTCCTGGAAAAACCATGTCTCTGATATTTCCCGTTGTACCTTTTCCACCTTAAAGCGACTAAATTACCTTCATAACCTATTCCCATTTGAAACCCGAAAACTCCTAGTTACCTCCTTAATATTCCCCTTCTTTGACTACTGTTGTACGATGTACGGGGGCATCTGTGGGGACGTTGAGGCAAAAATAAAATGATTAATAAACTGCTTTGTACGATTTATCTTCAGGATCCCGAGGGACACCTCTGTCTCCCGATTCTATGAAGAGTTGATGTGACTGTACCCTTCCTACCGTCGTAAGTACTTCCTGGTATCCTTTCTCTACCAAGTCATCCAATCCTGCCGTCCATCGTACATCTTCAACCTGCTTCAATTCAAATCCTCTGTTCATTCCCGCCATACCCGTTCTCGGTCTTCAGATTTATATATAACGGCCCACCGATCCGCAGGTTTTGATAGATCTTTTCTTATCAGATCCTCATCCCTATGGAATTCCATTCCTTCTTCCATCCGTTGCTCCAATACTCTTCCCACCTTTAAATTCCATCTATTCAGTCACTTCATGTCCATGCAGTTCCAAAAGGTTTGTAAATAGATACTCCTTATTTTCAAGTAAAATTTGCACCCAATTAGGTATTAATTCATTATTTTTACTTTTATTTTTAATATAAATTTATTTATTTTTACTTATTTATTTGTTTATTTTATTAATTTATTCACTGTATTTATTTTAAATGTATTAATATTGCAAGTTTATTTTTCCTTAAAGGTTTAAAAGTTATGTTATTATTATTTATTATGATTTCATTTTTTTCCTTATTTGTTTATTTATGCTATTATTTACTCAATATCATATTCTTTTTTGTTCTACTCTAAGGCTCTAAAGCTCTACTGATTTTACATGTAATATTATTCTAAAGGGACATGTCCTGGAATAAATAAAGAATTTATTATTATTATTATCTTAGCACTCCCTTTTCTCAATTAACGAAGCAAATTTAGAAGAATTGTTCGTTAATTTTTTTGGTTTTTGAAATGTGTTCATCTATAGTTACTCTACTGTGTAATATACATAAAAAATCTACATATTACTCTTATAATTTAATATATGATTTTAATGTTTTTTCAGTGATATAATTAAATTACCTACCTAATTATATTTACGGTATGATTCAAAAGTTGAGTACTGAATGAATAACTTGGCTGAAAAATATCGACTTATAGGTATACGATGGTTCATGGAAAGTTGAAAAGGGTTTGTTGAAAGTTCAGGGACAGTTGATGATGCTGAAATCATACAATTTCTTGTCTTATCAGAGCAAATTTCATTAAAAAAATTAGTTAGTAAAAAATAAGGCACCATGATTTCTCATCATTGTCTCAGGCAATATTTAAATCCAACTTTCTATGCCAGTCATTTAGCTAACATATGTTGTCTTCTTTTTTTCATTTATCAAACAATGATTCTCCATTGAAAACAGACTTCATTAATTGCCATGCTAACATTTTTAGCTTCAACACCTATATTATTAAATTAGTATAGTCTTCGTTTAACTTAAACAGCATTTTCTGCATCTCCAGGCCACTATGACCAACTAATTCCTCAATTGAGGACATCAAAAACCTTAGGAACACATCCAAATATATCAACTGAATATCAGTATTGGTTGCCAAGACACAATAAGACCAGCCAGATTCCATTCTTTATTTTGCTTACACCATTCCTAAAATGCCATGAGTTTTACGTTTACAGGTTTTTTGAGGAGGGAAACGAAAGCTAACACAAATGAGAATAATAATTTTCAAAAGTCAAACATTACAAAAGTACAATTACTTGAATTGACAAAAATCAAATTGTTTCATAGTTCCTCGACAAAAAACTTTTAAAAATGAGACAAATTAGATCAGGTAATGTGCAAATAGTAAGAGGCAATATTCATATAGATTATATAATGTTTTGGAAGTTTAAATAGCTTCATTTTGTTTCTTTAAGACCAAGAAATATTATCCTAATGTCCTAAGCCTAAATGCTATAGATTTATGTATTATTAATTATGCAGTGGAATCTTGGTATATTGAACCTCAAGAGGAACAACATAACTTTGAATTATCGAGGATTTTAATATACCGAGGTTTGTTTTATCGTAGTGATTTTTGGTCTACTTCAATACATAGCAGTTCACTCTAAAATAATTTTGTACTCACTGCAATTAGAGAAATTACATTTTATTGTATGTTATTGTATTGTATAAAATACTGTTACAGTTACAATATGTGTATAGAAAAACAAAGCCTACATTGATTATTAAGTTTAGGCAACTAAGTAATCATTTTTAAAAAAAAATTATGCATAGCTTTAAAAAAAAATCTGAAATTGTAGTTTGTCAGCCTGAAAGTATCACTTTATCCAGTGTGTGGTCCAAATGGAACTGCTTGATCACTCATCAAGTCTTCTTTTGAAGAGATTTCTTCAAGGGGATAATGACATGAAGTTTCTCATACGCACACTTTTCTGTCACAAATTGTACTTGGACTAACTGATGACAATAAAAAACACTAAATAATAAACAAAAGTGGAGTTATAGTGGGGTTATAGGCTGTAACATGAACGATAGTCGTCTAAAAAATGAACTGAGTTTTAATTGCTATTGATTTTATCAAAACAACTTCGATATATAGAGGTTTTCCTATAAAAACTTTGATATGTAGAGGTGTGGTGCCAAGCCATGCAATCTATAAAAATTCAAAATATTGAGGTCTTCTTGACCAATCCTTCGATATGTAGAGGTAAGAATAACATGGAAGAGATAGTCAAGTTCAAGGGGAAATAGAAATTCTTTGATTTATCAAGGAATTCGATATATCGATGTAACACTGTATAATCATTTAAGACAGAAAAATGTTGTCATTTGATCAATTTGATGAGCCAGTGTTTATAAAAAAAAAAAGTTACTTTAAATTATGAAAATATTTATAATTTAAAAAATTAAGATTAATTTAATCAATTATAAAAAGGAATGGGGTAGCTCAGTGGGTAAGGCACTGTACTCTTTACTCCTGGGCATGAGTTCGATTCTGGTTATGGTAGAAAAAAAAATTTCTGATATATCAATCATGGATTGAATCTGGAGTGAGGACTCCTTCCTGGGGAACATCCAGCCTCTATAAAATGGATACTGGTCCCACATTAGATTGAGGGATAACGTTACCAACTAATCAACCTAAGATCCTTCGTGGGTTGTAGTGGTGTGATACAGGTTTATTTATTTTATTTTTTTATCAATTTACACTCCGACAGTCGCACCCCTCTTCATAACTCGAGCAGTTGCGTACGGAGTACGGGCCCATAGTTTTCTATCTTTCATTCATCACTGGAGTACTTTCCTGTCCGGATATTTTAAGATATGGTTATAAAATATTTTTAAGTGTTGGTACTAGAGATATCAGGATTAGAGAATTTAAAATTGAGTAATTATTTTATATTATCTGAATTTACGAAAGTCAAATGATAAAATATTTGTTGCTACAAAGTGAAAATGATTTCAAATTGAATAATATTCATAAATAATCTAATTAAACATCATGAAAATTATATATTTTTTTACGTATTAAGAAATGGGAATATTTTTTTTTGGAGGGGCGGGATTATCTTGAACGAAAATAACTAAAAACACCTCTATTCACTCTCTTCCGAATTTGAAACTTCAGGGGGCGGATTGTAACACAATGAACACATAGATACGGAATGCGAATTACACACAAAATTATCACATTTGGCACATGACTTTGTTGTATTGAATTTCTTGGAATGATGACATATTCTACAACCTCCTCGTGTACACTTTCTAGTTATTTTATCTTGTAAAAACATATCGTTCTCTCTCTCTTTAGTATTAGATTCTGTTGAGGGCAAAAAATAGCACGACCGGTCGCTACCCGTACTGAGTACGGGGTGACATTTTTTTAGCTTTCTCGATGATTTAATACGGGATTTCATGAATTTTACTTTTCTTATTGCACTCATTTTATTACTTAGTCTTAAACGAAAGCATATGTCGACTTATGATGCAATTGAAAATTATTACAGGAGTTGCTAAAAAATTTTGTACCTTACCCGTACTCAGTATGGGTGCACGACCAGTGGAGTGTTAAGGAAATATAAATGTTATTAGTCTTACCTATTAACTAAAATTTACTGCCTAACAGTGTTACTAATGTTAGTGATACAAAGTAATTGCTCTATTTTTCAATTTTCTGTACACGGCCTGGTCTGGAGCTGATCGATAAAGGTCTTTTTGATGATCCAAGAAAACAGATTTTCTATCTAAGAGGGCACAACTCCATTCCTTCCAGTTTGATTTAACTCTCTGTCAGATAACATGATAGTGACTATTGTAACAAAATGATCACATAATCTAATTATTTATTTTACCTATCAGCAGCTTGCAATTGCTTGTATGTGTTTAACTCTTACTTTGTCATATCTGAATGAATTTGTAGTTAATGGTTATGATGCCTTATCTTAAGAATCAATGATCAACTCTTACTGTTCCTAAAATTATAGTATTCATTTGTTTATTTTCCATTCTATAAAACCTGTACCACAACAATCCATGAAGGGTCTTGGGTTCAGTACTTGGTAAGGACCATACTGTTTCTAAGCCAACGGTTGTACAAGGAGATGATTCGGCCGACATCATGCTCAACCACCAAGTTTTTCCCCTGATTAAGTGTACCCACTTTATAGAGGCTGGGTGAGCCTCAAGAGGGTGTCCCGATCCCATAGGGCCGCAGCTGATAGCAGAATAAATCATTATATGCCACAGCTGATCTCAAACCCGGGACCTAGAGATTAGTAGCACAGTGCTCTACCCACTGAGCTACCCCATTCCCTTCGATTCAATTAACTTCTTTTTATTTATCTTATTTTTAATTTTGATTGTTGGTTATATTTAATTAGATCTTAAATAAAGATGGATTTCCTTTCATAATCCGTTTATTCACTCATCTTTTTACAGTGTTATAATTTCGGGGTAGTACCCCATCCTCAGAAGTTTTTTTCTTAAAATTTGTGTCACATAGTAAAAATTGCCCGGAACCTGAAACATTTTATGGAATATCAGACCCCTATGGGATCGGGACACCCTCCTGAGGCTCACCCAGCCTCTATAAAGTGGGTACACTTAATCAGGGGAAAACTTGGTGGTTGAGCGTGATGTCGGCCGAATCATCTCCTTGTACAACCGTTGGCTTAGAAACAGTATGGTCCTTACCAAGTACTGAACCCAAGACCCTTCATGGATTGTTGTGGTACAGGTTTTATAGAATGGAAAATAAGCAAATGAATACTATAATTTTAGGAACAGTAAGAGTTGATCATTGATTCTTAAGATAAGGCATCATAACCATTAACTACAAATTCATTCAGATATGACAAAGTAAGAGTTAAACACATACAAGCAATTGTAAGCTGCTGATAGGTAAAATAAATAATTAGATTATGTGATCATTTTGTTACAAAAGTCACTATCATGTTATCTGACAGAGAGTTAAATCAAACTGGAAGGAATGGTGTTGTGCCCTCTTAGATAGAAAATCTGTTTTCTTGGATCATCAAAAAGACCTTTATTGATCAGCTCCAGACCAGGCCGTATACAGAAAATTGAAAAATAGAGCAATTACTTCGTATCACTAACATTAGTAACACTGTTAGGCAGTAAATTTTAGTTAATAGGTAAGACTAATAACATTTATATTTAATGTTATGACGATATATTTTACATAAAACAACTTCTGAGGATGAGTCTACTACCCTGAAACGTTAATGATGTAAAAAAGATGAATGAATAAAAGAATTATAAATGAAATGAATTATAAATTATAAATTAAATAAATGAATTATCTTTGTCTATATTGTATAATTTTTCCTGCTTAGATCAGAGCATCTTTCAGTCCAATGTTATAATTATAACAATACATAATTATAACTTATTATAATAGCAATACATATCATAGTTTATATAAAAAAACATCAAATGTTAATAAATACATTAATTATTTACAAAATAAGCAATTTTTAACAAATACGCTTAGAATGGGAATTTTAGAAGGCTGATTAATTCCTCTAGCCAGTCCTAGGCGGCGTTGGCATCAGTCTGCCAGGCTCCCTTTTACTCTGGCATTTCTGTTATAACCTTTGAGCAGAGAGATGCTCTACAGTTGTGACAGCGCTCCATTAGCCTTACAGTTGTTTAGTGTGTGCTAATAATTTTTTTTAAATTACAGTATATATTTAAAAGGAAGTAAGTGTCTTTTTAAAAGATATTATGTATTATTCGATAATGAACTAAAAGAAGGTCCTTTTAGAAAGTATTATACAGTATTTAATAATAAAAAAGGAAGGGCCTTTTTTCAAGATATTACAATATACATATATATATATCTTATATATATATATTTGGAGTATAGTAGAACATATTATCTCCCAACTATCCCTTAAGTTTGAGAATCAGGTACCTCTACTAGTGCTCACACTCTTGACCCTTAGACTGGAAATGATTTTATTATTTTAAATATTTTTAAGTGGTTATTAATGTATTATGTTTATTTTAAGGTATTTAATCATTTTTAGTGTTTGCTGACATGTGGTACTCCATAATGAATGATGTTACAACTGTGTGTAAAGAAGTTTTAGAAGCTGTTAAGGTGCCTGAGAAACAAACCTACATGTCATTGCCAAGACCAGGAGTATGTTTTTTAATATTTTTTATTTTAATGTTATTAATTGTAAAAAATATAATTATATGTACCAACAATTTCATTTTTAGAACTTGAATGTGTGTGCGTGTGTGAGTGTTTTTTTGGTATATAAACCTCCTCTTCTCTTTCCACTGTCAATGGGACTGTCATTACACATTACATCATGGAGGGGACTGGCTCTCAATCCCTTTTTTCTTGAAGACTAATGATCTCTTCTATTTTATTTATTCTGCTCACTATTTCTTCAGGACAACTGAGGTGAGTTACTGCACCAATGCCCAATTCATATCAGAGTTCAACGTATGGCACACCAAGTTTTAGGAAGTCACTTGCACTCCTCAAAAATCCTCATATTTTCTTTTCTCAGCCAAATGGGAGTATATCAAAAATATGTGTTCTACTAATTCTTCAATCAGTTAAGATAAGTAAAAGTCTATTTCACTACATTTTCAAACGTATCACAAACTAATATCAGGCACCTGCCTGCGATAGCCGCATTCCAGCAGTGTTGCCAATGGATGATGGTTGGTTTTCTTTCTTCTTCCCATAAGATCCAAGAGCTACTCTGTGTGGGAATTAAACTTGAGATGAGCATCAATAAGGAATCCCTGGTGTTTGAGATATGGCTGAGAATGAATCTTGTGCCTGCCTATTATAATTATTATCATTTGATTCCTATCAATCACAAGGAACAATTCGGTCTTGTAATCGGCAAACTGTAGGTTCAGATAGCCGACTTCAGATTGCAGCTATGGTCTGGTTTGCAATCAGTGTCACTTCCTCAACATACTTCACAACCACCACCACTTTAATGCTGTTCACAAAGCCAAAAACTGTAGCAACCTCAGGCAGGAACAGTCTAAAAATCCTGTCATATTTGTATGATCTGCTATAGAAGAGGGCCCAAGACAAAACATTGAGGGGTGCCACCAGTGACATAATAGAGATAATAAGACGTAATATAGCTGATATAATAAGGCGTAATAGAGCTGAACATTTGACTGTAAAATGAGTATGTTGGTATGGTTTGCTGGCTGTCTTTGGCCCTCATGGCTTCGTGAAGGAGTGTGGCCCTTAGACTGAAATGTTAGTAGACCACTGATCTAGAGTGATTTTGTTTGACATACATGTGTGCTTTTATATAAGATGCTCCATGGAAAAAGTGCTAATCCTCCATCTCTCCATAACTTCTTTTTTAATTTACAGGCTGGTATGTATAACATAAATGGTATGTATGTGTGTTTTTATATATATGATATCCATGCATTGTTAGGTATATATAATATATATTGTAATATATATATATATATATATATATATATATATATATATATATATATATATATATATAGTATCTTATGTCAACCTTCAAAAGAATGAAAGAAAATATAAATTTTCTGACATGGTGGATTTCCCCTTCTTGTATGGAGAGCACCTCATACAAACACAATGCTATCATAAAATTTCAGAAATTTGAATGATACACAGTAGCCCATCATTGTTTGAAGTCCTACCACTAGGAAAATGGATTATAACTCATCCAGTGGTTGTCAGTGTGTAAAACAGCATGATCATGAAGGCATGTACTTCTGTGCTCAGACTGTTTTCTTACACTAGTATTTTGTACATTCCATGTCTTTTGATATGGCTCTGAAGAGCCAAGATTTAATATTAAATTTTGTTTTAAAATTGAACAAAGCAGCTACTGAAACCTACTAAGTTTAGATGATGCTTCAAGAAAATCCAGGACTTTTGAGTGGTTCAAACGGTTAATGAGAACTGTGAATCTGTTGAGGATGATTAGCATGATGATTGGAAGATATTCAGGACTGGTATTAATCCATAAAATACTGTGATGGTTCATTAAATCATACATAAAGACTATCGATAAATCATCCACCTCTATCCTTCTGTAAATGCACTAAATTGCCAACTTTTTGTGAGATGCTCAGTAATTTATACTGTTTTTTAGTTTTTATGTTGTAATCATGAAATTGTTGATTATATCATGTGTACATTAATTTTATATACCACTATTCTGGTACCATATAAAAGTACTACCAAGTGCAGAATAATTTTCTGCCAGATCCTAAACTACCCTTTCAAGTGAAAGTAGGTCATTAAGAAGAGTTGATTAAATGGATGCAAAATGGTTTGAAACCCTATTTGTTTTTCAAATGGAAAATCTCTCACATAGGAACGTCTTCTTTTAGTATCTTGAGCATGCCCAAAGGCATGGAGTATGGATAAAAACGAAATTAAAAAAGATTAAAAATGTAGTACTTTTTATGACTGTGAGGATATTGAAATTTTAATTTTATTCTTTCTTAATCATTACATTGTGTACAAGTTCAATATGATTTTTTAGTTATTATCATTTAGTTACTCTCTTATATTAAATATTAATGGTTTCTTAAACATTTTATTATAGAAACACGGTACTACAACCAAGCCATTGAAAGCAGTTCGCCTTGATGTGGAGGTAATTATAACAAAATTTAATTGTTGAATTATTGTTTTTGTTTCAATAAATTAAGTTGTTGTTTGAACTTTTAGTTTATAAATGTTTTTTTATTTACTTTTTATAGTGAATAGTAATATGTCCACCCTATTTTTTTTTTCGTCTCTAAAAATGAACAATGGAAGGAACGAAAATAGTTTTTAATTAGTTTATATTGATCAATTATTTTTTATATATATATATATATATATATATATATATATATATATATATATATATATATATATATATATATATATATAATCCAAACTAACAAACTTACAGAAGAGGATGTTACCTCAGATAATATACGGTAAATAGTTTCCTGTTCGAGAATGAGGCTCATGTTGAGGAATTATATTCCCACATTGTAGTTGCTTTATCAATAATTATTTGTTGAAAATTTAGTTCCTATGTGCAAAATATAACTTGTTCACCATTTAAATGACAAAAAAAAAAAGGTTTTACTACAAAAAAAAAAAAGAAAACGGAAGAATTTACCCTCATATTGATAATCGGTGCTCCACTGTAAAGGTAGACTTTCGATGGTACTGCCCGCGGTTGTGGCTGGCAAAGTCTGCTGGCAGTTTACTACTGCTTTGACTGAATAGGTAGGGAGATATTTTGCTGGCACTGCCCGGCAGTCTAGGTATGATGTCATACCTATACTGCTGCGTCCCTGATTGTTCCAGGAGTCATACTGCCACGGCCACGATGGTTCCCGCTTGTTTTCGTTTAACCAAATGTCAAAGAAGGGATTTAATGAGAATAACGATAAATGTCCTGTAAAATTTTTTTAATGAATGTCAGGTTCTTTGTATAATAATATAACAAAAATGAATACAAATAAGATAAATAAACTTCTTTGTTTGTTTCTTGAAATTTTATGATAATAATATAAGGAAACTGTTTCTTTTTTAGTTCTTTATTAAAATTTGTTTAAAAAAAAAAATTTAGCAAATTGTAAAATTACAGAATCTTTTATCAACCATTTTAAATACATTTATCGTTGCCACTACTTATAGCTATCGGATGTGAAAAATCGAGTTTTTGGAATTCCTTACTTTTATTAATTTATCAGAAGTATGTTTGCAAAATAAAATATTATAAACACGAACCTAGAACTCAGAGAAGTTAAAGAAGTTAAAAGTATTCGCAAAGGGGAAGTTGCAAGTAAAACATATAGTTCTTTTTTGGTCTCCTGAAAAGTATCTATTCACATTTATTAGTTAGGTATATGTGCTGGCGATACATTTATTATTTGCCTATTTTTCGTAAAGTGGCGGTCAGTTTTTCTTCACCTTCAATTGGAGCTTGTACTGCATTAGTAGCTTTTCTTACTACATCTCCTTTCACCATGCTTAACATAGAATTAAACTGAGAGGTATTTAGTCAAAAAATGTTTCTGAATATTTTCCCATCATTCAGCAAATGGCCAGTAACTAACTTAGCATAAAACCCTTCACTTTTCCCTGTTTAGAATATGCTGTTACATTACATCTTGTTAATAACAAAATTTCATTTTCCTCTTCTAATAAAAAAGCAAGAATTCCATGTTGGAAACTTGCATATATGTATTCCTTTCACGAAGGCTATAATAGATAGCTTTAAAGGTTTTAACAATATAATATATAGCTATAACGATATAGTATGAATACATATACGAAAGGTTATAACGATATAGGTTATGCGAGAGAAGTTAGTCATTGCCGCAGGCAGTTTCAATGAAATATACAAACAGTAACAGTTAGCGGTAATGGTTGGCAAGCACTGCCAATCGCAACAGTGGACAGTACCAGCGAAAGTCTATCTTAAGTGAATAGGAGTTAATTGAATGGAAAGACCACTTAAAAAATTTGTAAAGGTGATGTGGAATAAGTAATCAAGTAATCATGATATTTTTTTTCATTATAATCGTAATCATAATCATCGATTATGATTATGCCCATCTCTATTTTTACCACATCTTAAACTCTTTTTATAAGTTTCTTTGTTATTAGCTTTTTCATCCTACATTAAATGTTTCCAGTCTTTTTACCCATCTCCAGTATTTTATGTATGAAGTATTTGTTATTTATTTTAACAATTCATGTACAAGAATAAAACTATGAAGATTTAAAGATGATCTTGCACCATCTCATAGAAATATTTAATATTTTTATAATAATAATAACTCATTTTTTTTGTCTTTACAAATGAAAAAATATGGTCTTAGCTATTATATGAAACAAGTCAATATTTATATATTTCTTTTTTCTAGGAACAAGAGAAAATAGCCAAAGCTGGGTTAGAAATGAAATTAGCTACGTCAGAAATGGAGGCTGAAACAGAGAGATGGCAGGAAGGTCCAAATGGTGCAATTGATGAAAATAATGATATTGTTAAAAGAGCTAGAAATATGTCAAGTATGGCTTTCCGAATGTATCAATTTACCAAGGGTAGTGGTCCTCTTAAAACTACACAAGATTTGTTTACTCAAGCTGAATATTTTGCAGAAGAAGCTAATAGGTTATACAAAATTGTGAGACAGTTTTCTTATCAGGTATGATTGATATTAAACATCAAAATCAATTTTTCATTCATGTATAAAACAATTCAAAAAGTTCTATTTTATATAAAGATTAGTGGTACTCTAAAACCTTGAATAACTGGGGTAAAGAAGGAAAGAGATAAAATGGAAACTTTTAAGTCATTTTTAGAAAATTTTATTATTTAAATTCTTACTTTTTCAAAAACATTATGCTTAAAGCAAATTATGGTAATTAATAAATTGTTGTATAAATCAACACATAAATAACTGATGAATATGTGTTAACTCTAACCCTAATTCTGGAGTAGGGGGTGGGGCAGCCTCGAAGCAATGCTATTTTGAATTAGACCTATGGGTATGTTTGGATGGTAAACAGACACTGATGTATTCATTAAAACCATCGATCTTTTTAGACTCTTTCACATTGCAAAAATCCTGGGATCAGGATAAAAATATGTACCTCACCTTCCTAGACCTTCCAACAGCATTTGACTCCGTCCAAGAAATAAAATATGGGAAACACTAAGAGCCAAAAACGTTCCAAGAAGCCTAGTAGAAGCCATTAAGTCCATATACCAAGACTCTAAAGGAATTTTCAGGTTGAATGGACAAGAGTCAAGATATTTTAACATAGCTAGGGAGGGTCAAACAAGGGGACAGTCTTAAGCCCTTTCCTATTCATATTGTATATGGACGAAATTGCAGCAATCTGTATAAGACGAACTGACTTATCCCAGAAAGGACTTTTCTGGGGTGAAGAAATCGACTTCCCGTTGTGAAGTCCAGCTTCTTCTGTATGCTGACGATATTGTCCTTATTGTGGACTCTGTGGAGAAGCTGCAGCAGACAGTGGCACGAAGAGCTCAGCAGAAAAGGTATGCTTATCAGCAGCAGTAAAAAGAAGATCTTACAGGTAGGAAGGGTAAAGGAAGATGTCCAGGTGTATTGTAACGGAGAAGAGATGGAAGTAGTCACATAATACGCATACCTTGGAACAGTCATGGACGGATCTGGGAAAGTGGATCCAGAAATTCTACACAGGATAAGATAGATCTACTACACATTTTTAATACTGTGGTCGGGAAGCGAGAAGTGAGCAAAAATGTGAAACTCCATATCTTTAAGTCTGTGTACCTGCATGTACTTCTGTATGGCGCTGAGAGCTGGGTATTGACAAACAGAAGAGTAGAGTGACGGCTGCGGAAATGAGGTTCCTCTGAAATATTGCAGGGACAACAAGAAGGACTGTGTCCGCAATGAAAGGATCAGGGAAGAACTAGGGGCCATCTCGATGAAGGAGGTCCGAAATGCTCGTCAGCTGAAGTGGTTTGGCCATGTCCTCAGGATGGAAGAACACCGAGATCCATTGAAGACCATGGACTATGTCCCTGACGGTAGAAGACACCGACCAAGGATGTCTTGCCTGGAGTACATTGGCCGTTTGTGCAAAAGGAGAGAAAAAAATCTGCATCAAGAGACAGAGATCAATGACAGTCCTGGCTAGACGCTCTCCTACGCTAATAGGCACTGCAGGGTGATGCAAAAGAAGAAGTATCGATAATATCAATGTTTGATTTTCGATGTTTTTAGCATCAATGTATTTTTAGATTCTTGTTTCTGAGATTTGAAATAACAATAATTTTTGAGAATAAGAAAATAAATAAATCTGGAAACAATGATAGTTGTTACATTTTTGTTTTATCTTACCCTAACAACAATATGAAAGGTGTGTTTATTTAACCATTTACATTTTCTGTGCCCTTAGGCATTAAGTGTACACATATCACAATTTTATTACATGGATCAACAAATTATAGCGTTGATCCCATATTACTTGGCATAGGGAGGTGGCCGCCCCATCGTCCTGCTCTCTAGGCCGCTATCAGCCACTGCTCCTCCTTTATGTGCAGGGTTGACTCCCCTCACCTGTCAAATAAACTGAACAAGCCTCGGAACATCGGACTGATCAACGGCGAAGACATCATTAAGGAAAAGGATTAAATTATCTGGCTATATGGAATGTGAGAAGTTTATTAAAACCTGTTGCTGCAAAAGAATTAGAAAAAGAATTTCTCCCCTTCAGGAAATAAGATGGACAGAACACAGAGACACAGGACTAACAAAGCTGAAGGATTATACTATAGTAAACAGTGGTGATAGAAGAAATACTCTGGGAACAGGATTCGCAGTTAAAAACTCCCTACAATATGCTCTCATTAGTTTCAAAGCGATTAATAAAAGATTATGTACAATAAGATTGAAACGAACTTTCTGCAGTTTTTCTCTTATAAGTGCACACATCCCGACTGAAGAAAAAAAATAAATAAGAAAACGATGCTTTCTACGGTTCTCTTGAAAGAACTTATAATAAACTTCCAAATATGCTAAAATAATCTTAGACGGCTTTAATGCTAAGATGGGAAAGAAGAAGCTTTTACCTCAACAATAGGAATAAACAGCAGGCATGACGAGTTTAGTGACAATGAGATACGATTAGTCGATTTCGTGTTAACTCAGAACCTGAAAATAAGCAGTATATATTTTGCCCACAAAGCAATCCATAAAGAAACATGGTTATCACCAGATGGAAAGACCAGGAACTAAATTGACCGAGCACTCATTGAAAGGAAACATGCTAGTAATAGGAGACTTTAGAGGGGCCGATTGTGACTCAGATCATTTTCTAGTAAGCATTAAATATAAACAGAAAATTGTGACACGAAAATATGGTAAAGCCGAAAAAAAATACCTCTTAATCTTGAGGAATTAAAGGAACAGGAAGTTGCTTGTCTTTTTGAAGAAACTGTGTCTAAACAATTCCATGATCACACCTTAGAAGGTGATACAATTGATGGGAAGTGGAAGAAAATTAAGATGACACTAAGAGATGTTGCAGAAAATGTTATTGGACCTAGACCATGCAGAAATAGAAAGGGCTGATATGATGAAGAGTGTGAGAATGCGCTTCAAGAATGAGAACGAGGAGAATTGCGGAGGAGTATGCACAGAAAAGAAAAATTACAAGAATATTGCGTCGAAAGAAAAAGAGATGCTGGGAAGTAAGGAGTTTGGAAGAAATATCAAAGAATTTCTCGGCCAAAGAGATAAGAAAGTTTTATAAGGGAATTAGACGTCTCAAGTCAGGATTTATGGCCTGACTGGAATTTTATAAAGGTAAGGATGAAAATCTTATTACAGATTAGAGAGTTGTTCTTGATATATGGGCTGACTATTTTCAGGAGCACCTCAATCCCCAAGTAAAAGAGGATCATGAACTACCAGGAAGATATTTTCAATCCCACTTTCATTCCCACAATTTATGAAGGTAAAACAATAAATAGACATGAAACTATGGGATAAAAGAAAAACAATACCAACAAAAAAATTTAAAATAATCGAAATCGGCCCTTATATACAGAAGAATGTGAATGTAACAGCTTTATTGCTCTCCTGAAAAGTAGTGGTTTTTACATTCATAAGTTTAACATGGGAATGACGATATGTAAATACCTACTACTACTTTTTATAAATTTAATAATAGTAAAGTGTATTATAAAATTAATACAATAAGTAAGATAAAAATGATTAATATAGTGGGTTCTATGACATTATGAATTTTTAGAAAGTAGTATATGAGATATGAGTATGAAATGGCAAATAGATATCAATATTTTTGAAATGATTAAATAGATGTTTTAATTTTTTTTTTTTTTTTTTTTTTTTTTTGCCTATACTACCTTCAGGGGCTAAGTTTTATGATAGGCCCATGGAATAAATTTTACCTCTACAACTTGGCTATCATACATTGGTAATATGTAGAATAACTCACCCTTTTTGCCCTGGTTTGTTTTCATTAGAGAATTATACCCAATGGACAACAACAAAAGCAATGTTTTTTCAAATAAACTGTTTTTTTTCTTTTTATGCAAATATCAGTGGCGTAGCCAGAGGGAGGATCTAGAGGTTCCAGACTCCCCCTTCCCCTTTGAAATTACAAAATACTTATACTTATTCATATCTCTAGTAAACAAAAATTGTATAAACCTATTAGAATGTTATACCCTGATTAGGGCGGGTTTCTTTAAAGTAGATTCTTGGATGGACCCCCTCCCCTCTCTCTCTCCCTCTCCCGAAACGAAATCCTGGTTATGCTACTGGCAAAAATTATCATGGCATCTTTTTGTCTCAAAAATCTCCAACTTTGTAGGGTCAATTGAACTAATATTTGTTGATTTGTGCAGGTTCCTGCTGGTGTTCATAAGAAAGAACTTCTTGAACAGCTTGACCGTGTACCTACTCATGTGCAGCAATTACAGTTTACTGTTAAAAATCCCACTGTTGGAAAAGCTGCTACATTTACTAAAGTCGATACCGTTATTCATGAAACCAAGAATCTTATGAGTGTTATTTCAAAAGTTGTTACAACTTGTTTTGTCTGTGCTACAAAGGTAATTTTTGTTACTTACTTAAATGCCTTATAATATTAATTATTTTTATAAAGATTATTATTATTTTGTTGTCCTTTACATTTCTTCCACAATAAAATATCATATGAAAAAATAAGTATATTTAAATTTATTTGTAGGGTCATTGTCACAGAACAGTTTTATCTAATTGTTTTCATTTTTATACAGATTTAATATTTGAAAAAGTAGTGCAATTGATGAGAATCTCTTTTATTTTAGAAGTAGTTAAGGAATATTATTATTGTTGGAAGTGATACCAAACTAAATAGCAATAGCTATAAATCTCCAACCACGTATCAAGACTATGATGGATGTCCGAACATTTATGTTTTTTTTTTGTTTGGTTTTTAAATCCTGAGGTGTGCTGATGAAATATCAACTAAATTTTATGTTTTGTATTAATTTTAAATTTTAATTTTGTTGAATATCAGGTAAAAACAAAAATCTAGTATTTAAATTAAATGGAGCACTTGAACTTTAATGAAGAAATTTTTGTTACAGTCAAACAAATCCCAGAACATTTTTCATATAACTAAAAACAAAAGTTTAATTGTTCACTCTACCCGTTTTCACCTCACACTGTTATCTGTACAAAACCTTCCTTCCTTCCATCATTTTAAACTCTGCAACATTCCTGTCATACCAATCACAAATTTCATCTCTATGGAGACTTGGATTCAATTTTCACGTTTCCAAAGGATCATTTTCTGGAAGATTTTGTGTGGAACATAGTCAATTTAGTTTTATGTGGGCAATTTTATTTCAGCCACTCCAGGAAACTGGATGAAATTAAGATTGTTAAGAATTTTATATAGCTGACAATTTTTACCTTTTTGTGCACATGACCGATACAGCAGCTTTTGGTTGGGCATAGTCTCCCTCATAGTGATGTTTATCCATGTATTAAACTTTATTAATATTAGTTTACTTTAAAGCTTCTAATTTTTTTTTTTTTTTTCCCCAAAACTTGTCAGTATGAACCACCACCATCACCTCCTAGGATAGCTATTCCTTATGGTTTTATACCTTTTGAAGTTTTAGCAACACCATTGCTTCCTCAACGTGCCAGAACACTTCCTCGATAAGTAAATCACATTCTCCTGATTTTAAAATTAATCATTTACTGTTGTTTGTGGTCTGCTTTCTTTCCATTTTTAACAAATGAATGGTTTATAATAACAACTCTGTAACTGTCAAAGTAACCAAGTTTTCATTTGCTGATTCTTAACAATAAATGTGTAAAATGGTTTTTGAACTTTTTTATAACTTAATCCAATTAGAAAAACGTCAAATCAGATGTCTATGATGTAAAAGGTGGGGTAGAAACTTTTATTTTTTCAACTTGTTTATATGGGTGCTAACATTTAAAAAACAAATATGCTAGCACGAGTGACCTCAGCAGAACCTTTGGTAACCAAAAAATCGTGAAATTTTAGGACTTTTTGCCCATTAATCCTAAATGGTGCATTCAATAAAAAAATTGATGTTATAGTAACTTAAAACATTAATTTCATGAATTCGCATGAATACCACAACATAATGATTCAGTTAAGTGGTGTGCCTGTAAAACTACGGTCCAAAAAATTTGTTTTCTAACTTTGTCAAAAACTGAGACAGAGTACTTATATATGAATCTTTAGCTTGGAAATGAGTACTATAAGAGAAAAATTCATGAGGTAAAAGTTATCAAAAAAAAAAGAATATCATCACTGAGAGTCCAATCTTTCATAGTCTCCCTAGAGCCATTGTTGTTGCCCTTTTCCGCTGTCTACAGGGCATGACTGTTGGCGTAGGGACCTCCCTGGGACCACCTGGTGACCCCATCGCCTGGTCATTGTACCGCAGTCAGCCACTGGTCCTCCAGGTTGGGGGAACAATCACACTGACACTCACCCAATACACTAATACAGCACTCTACTTTCACCCCCACACTACACAGACAAAGGTCACTAACAGTACACATCCTTGGGTTACCTTCCCTAGGAAGCCACCCTGGATGGGGGAGCCGGTCAGGAAGCTCCAAGGGGACACTCCCCCACCTGACTCGGGGGAAATAGGCTGATAACCTACTCCCCTTACATCCCTAATATCACGAATCTTGCAACAAGGAAAGTTGGACGGATTAAATGGAAACGACAATGCCCGCCTAAGGAACTCAAAATGGGACAATGGAATGCTTTATCTTTGTAGAGACCAGGAACTTTACATCAGCTCCTAACATAACTGGATTGTTATAATTTCGACATAGCTGCAGTCTAGGAAATAAGATGGACAGATCAAGGAGCCTTGAACAAGAAGAGTCATACCATATTTTATAGCTGCGATGACTGAAACCATACATTTGGAATTGGTTTCATTCTAAGCAAGAAGATGAGCCAGCTAGTCATATCACCAGTTCGCTAGATGTGAGGGTCTATAGAGGAGCCAGTGTTGATTCCGACCACTACCTCACAATCTCTAGAGTCAGAGCAAGGATCTCGAATATCAGAAATCAACGTGGAATGCAACCTCCTAAAATCAACACTGAAAAGCTGAATGATCTCGAGGTTAGACAACTCTTCAGAGAAGGTATGAACAGCAAATTTAAACATTTGTATCAGGCTGGTGACATGGATCAACAGTGGCAAAAGTGTAAAGAAACCATGGAAGAACTGGCGATTTCTGTACTTGGATGCCATAGACCAACCAAGAATATGTCCTGGTTCGATGAAGAATGCCAAAGAGTGACCAATCAGAAGAACCTAGCCTAGATCACTATAACAGCGGAGACCCACAAGAAGATCAATGGAGGAATATAGATCCGGAAGAAGAGAAGAGAAACATACTCGCCTGAGGAAAAAAGGAGCATGGTAACGTGAACGCCTCCAACAAATGCAAAACCTCCGTGACAATAATGAGGTAAGAAAATTTTACCAGGAAATCAACAGTAGCCAACAATCATTTAAGCAAAGAATTAATGCAAGCAGAGACAGCGAGAGAAATCTGATCACAAACAGAGTGCATGTTCTGGAACAGTGGCGGAACTACTTCAAAGTCCTCTTAAATGGTGTGGCAGAAGAAGAGAGATAAGAAACAGAGATGCCCCCAGGAGAATTGGAACTGCCTGATATGGAAGAAGCACTGGAGCAGCAAAAAAATAATAAAGCACTGGGACCAGACGAACTCCCTGCAGAATTGTTCAAGCACGGAGGAGAAGATTAATCAGATTCCTCTATAATATTATAATGGATGTCTGGAAGACAGAGAAAATCCCTTTAGAATGGTTCAAAGCCGTTGTCTGCCCGATTTACAAGAAAGGGGATGTGCTTGATTGTCATAACCATTGAAGTATATCTCTCTTGCCTTGCACTTATAAGGTGTTCTCCCATATCCTCTATAAAAAACTGCTCCCTTTTGCTGAGCAGAACATAGAAAAGTACCAGACAGGCTTTATGAGAGGAATGTCAACCATAGATCAGATATTCTCCATCAGAAATATCCTGGAAAGGTTCAGGGAGTATAATATTCACACGTACCATCTGTTCATAGACTTTCAGAAAGCAGTATAATAGTAATGAGCTAGTAATGATAGTATAAAAAAAAATGAGCTGTACCAGGATCTTCTTGAAATGGGAATACCACCAAAGCTTGCACCTCTGACTAGGGCTACAATGAAGAAAATGGAATGCACCGTGCGAATCCAGTGCGACATGACTGGTAACTTTGAAATCCTCAGAGGGCTGAGGCAGGATGATTGCCTCGCATGTTTACTATTAAATTTAGCCCAAGAAAGTGCAGTGAGAAAATCTGGGATACAGGTTGGGGATACAATATTTAACAAATCCAGTATAATGATTATGGCACTCGCAGATGATATAGATATTATTGGAAGAACCCCTACTGATTTAAAAAATACCTTCCTCTGCCTTCAGATAGCAGCATCTAGAGTTGGTCTGTAAGTGAATGAAGAAAAAACAAAATATATGCATGCAGGCCCACAACTTGATGTACATGAGCCATCGCACTTTGTGGTAGGTTGTTGTTCGTTTGTGAACGAGAAAGAGTTTATTTATCTTGGTTTATAAGTAAACTCAAACAAAGATATGCAAGCTGAGATCCAACAGGATTTTGGGCTACAAAAGCATTTAAAGAGCAAGGCAATTTCTCAGACCACTAAGCTTCAAATTTGTAAAACCCTGGTTAGACCTGTGCTTACTTATGCCTCTGAATGTTGGACATCGACTGGTAAACAGGAAGCTCTTCACCTAAGGTATGAAAAGAGAATCCTAAGAAGAATTTACGACCCAGTTTGCACCAATGGAACCTGGAGAAAACGCACTGTTGGTGAACTAGCAGGACAAGAACCCAGATGTCTTAAGAGTAATAAAAGTAGGATTTCTTCGATGGGTATGGCATATACTTAGAATGACCCTTGACCAGATTCCTAGTATGATAATTGAAGAAAGGGTTTATGGAACGAGAAGAATGGGTAGACCTCAGCTCCAATGTATTGATGGAGCGGTGGCGGATGCAAGGTCCATCTTGGAGATCCGCAACTGGAGAGTGGCACCAATCAATAGAGAAGACTGGTGGACCAAACTGCAGGAGGCCTTGACTCTTCAAGAGTTGTTGCACCATGAATGATGATGATGATACAGGACATGACTACCTGGCGTCCCATCTCCATAGAATCGGAGTGCTTGACTCACCAGAGTGTCCTCTTTGCCAGTAGGGGGAAATGGATGGCCATCTGTACAGCTTTGGAAACGGCATCTACAGATGAGAAACCAATCAGGATATCCAATATTTATTGGCAAATATGCCAAGAGTGGACGTTAGATAAATAAAAAAATTTTTGTTTGTATTTTTTTTTAGATATTAAAAAATCCAATATTTATAATATATATTATCTATATGTTATAAGTTACGATAGATCTCTTTTCCGGCTCTCATGAGTGATGGATTTTGATGGGTGAGTTGTCAAAAAAAAGGGAATATCATGGAGAAGTTCTTGCTCCTATTGGCTTTTAAATCAAGGGATATAGTTTCATATTGTAGCTCAAAAAGTACTGTATGGATAGAAAATATAAGCTTACTATAGCTAAAGAATAAGAGAATTTATTTCCTGAAATGGGCATTAACACTACATGTAGAGTGGAGAACTGCACTAACACTACAAATAGAGCGGAGAACCGCACTAACACTACATGTAGAGCAGAGAACCGTACTAACACTACATGTTGGATAATCTACCATTATTTTTCCATGTTTGCAGTTTTTCAATCAGTATAACTACTAACCGGATCGAACTACAATACTTTTTAGTTATAAGTATAGTTTGTACATATACTGTAAATTTTTATGTTGGTTTTGTTCTGGTGAAATAGTGTAGATTAAAAAAAATATCTGATGTGTGCAGCACATGACTTCCTTGTATGCCTATTAAATTATAAATCCTTGGCTTAAAAAGTGATACTGAATTAGTTTACTAGTTTCCGAAGATTGACACTCGGCGTCACGACATCTATCTATTAGCACACACAAAAAAAAAACACTCTTGTTACTGGAGGTCTCATTCCGTTATTATATGTCGTTTTCCTTCAGTAGGTAACTAGTTTCCAAGATATTTCTTCATGTTCCGTGACAATAATAAAACTGTCAATATCACTGGATAAAGCATTGAAAATCTTTATACTTTTTCGACATTTTAAGCGGAAAAACCCACTTAACTAATATCTTATTCTCATGCTGCAGACTTGTTGGTCTCACAAATGGGGAGGAAAACCAGTATTTTACACTCAATTTTAACACTTAAAACAAGTAATAAAAATGTTTAATTGGATTGGAAACCAAATTGCGTTTGTAACCTTTATTACCGAAACATATGATTTCTCTTTTAATTTAAATATAATTTTTGATGTAAGCTTATGACCTTCAGGTAAAGAACCCTTTTCGGCTCACGACTTTAAACCAAAATCTAGTATGTTATTTAAATCATTATATAAATTATAAATACTAAATTTGAGAAATTTTGTATAGTATTTTAATATAATTTTTGATGGAAATCAATTATGACCTTCTAGTAAAGTAACACTTCCGGTGATCAAGCAGTGACCAAAAAGAGAGGTTCACAACTAGATTTTATAACAATCCCAAATACAAAATTTCAACTTTCTACGGCTAACCGTTTTTGAGTTATGCGAGATACGAATGAACGTACGTACAGACGTCACGACGAAACTAGTCAAAATGGATTCAGGGATGGTCAAAATGGATATTTCCGTCGAAATCTGAAAACTGAAAATTTTCGCGATTACAATACTTCCTCTCGTACAAGGAAGTTAAAACATATTTCTTTATGAGAATTTGAATGTAAGAGACTTTTTAAAATTATTTTTTATCTAAATGCTGTATATATATTTCTGGATCTACTTTATTTTTCTTGAACACTGGTGCAATTTTTTTTTTTTTTTTTTTTTAATAGAGATACTACCAAACCATTTTAATAATAAGAAATGGAGTTTTCTTTTTAGCATTTCTTATTCTTACTAACTTATTTCATATTGACACGGGCTAATTTTACTAATATTGTTTCAACAGTCTTTTATTTAACTCTAATAAAGTCAGTGATTTTATATTAACCAATATATTGTATTGGATAATTTTATGTTATTTCCCATTGAAACATGATAAAAAGTTATATTTTAATTTATTACTAACTTTTTTTTCATTATTTCTTTTATTATTTTTATGTTTAAGTTCAATACATTGTTTTGGATTTATACTTAATTTTAATCATTGGTTTGTTTTTTTCAGTACACTCTTGATTTACAAGGAGTGGGCTGGAATGGATCTGGTAGTGGAAGTGGTCGAGAAGAAGGAGGTTCTAGAGCTTGTGGTGACCAGAGTAAAGGAGGTTCTACATCTAGCTCTGATCCCGGCATATGACAGTTTGGGATGGCCCGGAGGGCCAAAGGAGATCCTCGTCGCACCAGGGTTTCATTTTTGTTATTTTAATTTTTTTTATAAAGTTTTTATTATTTTTTTTGTTACACTGATTTAATTTTTCAAACTAGTCACTTCACTAGTCAGATCAGGTATTATTTATTACTTAAATATTGTTTCGAATAAAAGAGAAATTTTATTGTAGGGGCAATCCCTATATTTATTAAATATATATGTTTTTTAATAGTTTGACAATTTTTTTGTATACAACTGAATCAAATGTGCCAAGTAAAAACAAAAAAATTACTTTTCAAACTCATATCATAATTATAACTGTGATCTTGTAAATATTATGTTTTTGTTATTTTATTTAGTTTTTAAAGTGAAGCTTTTTATGTAATTTTAAGGCTTAATAGTTATGTTTGTATGTTCTCTTATTTATAGATGTTTTTGATCTTAAAGTATACACACACACAGACACACACATATTCACATACACTTGTTTTCACTCACTTTTATTTATAATTATACAGCATTCATTTTTTACAAAGCTGCTCAAGCTCGGTCAGATCATTAGTGATCTGAAATGGTAAAGTTAATTCAAATCAGTTTGTTATGTAAAATTCTACAGACAGAATATTTAATTAATTAGAATAGAGACGTAATGAAGAATTTATAGACAATATATTTAACGATTTATGTGTATGTGCATGAATAAGTGTGTGTTATGTTTTTAGAATGTAACAGAAACTTGTTTGAAATTAAATAATAACCATTATATGGTTAAGTGCCTTATTATTGCATATTAGTTATTTAGTGTTGTAGAGATTATTTATTTCATGAGGAAAAAGTGGATAAAGTTTTGCGAGTTCAAAAGATGAATAATAGTTATTGTTATTACTTTTTAATTTATTTTAATTAAGTTTTTGCTTCTTGATATTTGCCTCTTGTAGATTTTTCGAGCATAATTGCAATATGAAACTGTTGGTTTATGAAATTAATCATTTCTATCATATCTGTTTTGTTGGAAGTTTATATTCTTAAATTCTAAAATCATTGTTTATATCATACTGTATTATTTAGCTGTTTGAGGATAATTAAATTTTAAAATATTATTAAATGCTCGACAAACAAGTTTTAGGAGAACAGTGGAATACATATATGATGTTTATTTATAGAAAATAAAACATTTTTTAACATAATCAATAAAGAACCTTGCATTGGATATAAAAATTACTTAAAGTGATTTATTCTCATATATATTGTGGTTATCATTGCTTCCAGCAAAACATTTGGTGTCTTCATACTGCAATTTTGTAAATTTTGACATTTTATTTTTCTGGTCCTTCATACAAGTGACGAGTAATAGTTGTTGCATGGGTCCTTTAATTTCTTTATACATTTCTCAATTTCGTTGCCTCATTTTGTTTTTTTGTTCATTCTCAACTTCATTAATTTACCTTAACTGAAAATAAGCATGTGTTTTAGCTGCTTATAATGGATATACTTTGGATTGCCACTTACCGTCTTATTCTCTTTGTAGTCGATTGTTTGAAACAAAGATTTTTGAGATTAAAATTGTTTCTCTTTGTGGTCATAGGTTGTATTTCTTTCAAGTCTATACATTTTTCTATCAGGATGCATAATAGTAAGTAGAGAATGCTATAATGTTAATAGTGTTATTAATGCATTGTTGTTGTTTTTTTCTTCTCTACGCTGAGAGGCGCTAAGAGGAAAGAAAAGATGAAATAGAATATTAAAAAATCTGTGGCAAGGAAGTTCTATTCTAATAAGGGAAGATTTTGTATGAGTTATATTTCCAGCTCTTTAGTCCAAAATAGCATCTTTTGCACGCACGAAATCAACAGAATTTTTAATAGTAAACAACTTTGCACTTAATGTTATTATGTTGTCGAATTCATTAGGCATATGGCTCAGTTACGGAAGGGTGTACCATTTTCAAACATATAACTAAAGATTATGAATATTGGTCAGGCTTTTATATTAATATATTTTCAACTTTCTGATACCCATTAGCTGTGACTATGTTTAATGAAAAAAGCATCGCGAAGAGATAAAACATTTGTTCTTTTTTTCTAAACTTTGTTATCTTTATTCATTTAGTATATATATATATCATAAATTATTTAGTAGTCAATATTTATTTAATAATCATTATATTTATTTTCATCACTTTGAAATTTTATTTAATTTAATATTTTTGTCTATTATTAATTTTATTTGGGGAGCGGAGTAGCTCAATGGTAAGGCACTGTGTTACTATGCTCCCGGTCCAGTGTTCGAGACCGGCTGTGGCAGATAATTATTTATTCTGTTATCAGTTGTGGATCGACCCTGTGGGATCAGGAGACCCTTCTGGGGATCCCCCAGTCTCTATAAAGTGGGTACCCTTAATTGGGAGAAAAAACCTGGCGGTTGAGCATGATCTCGGCCAAATCATCTCCTTGCATAACTGTTGGCTTAGTACGGTAACAGTACAGTCCTTACCAAGTACTAACCCAAGACCTTCATGGGTTGTAGTGGTACAGGTTTTTTTTTTTTTTCAGGTTATTAATTTTATTAAGGTATGCACTTTTTATCCAATTTATGTAATTTTATTTTTTCTTATTTACACAACTTTCATCTGTTTTTCTGTGCTTGATGACAATCTTTTGAATCTTGTGGAGTTTAATCATTTCATCTCAAAAATACCATTTTATTGGGCAAATAAATTGTCTAAAAAAGTTTTCTTGAAACATAACAATCCAGTAAATTAATTCAATGAAATTAAATCTTCAAAAAGTTACAATATTCTTTGAATTATTTTGTCTATGGTTTTGCTAATTTTTTTTTTATTTTTAAGTTGTTGGCCTCTGTTTTAATATGTTGCAGCTATTAAACAGTTTTTAAATATTCTTCTTTGATCTTCTATTTTAAATGCCCACATAACAATATATCGACAGTGTAATATAGGTCAGCCATATGTCATTCCTCACAATCTTAGGGTTTTCCAGACTGTATCGCTTCATATATATTTTAATTATAATTTTGTTGACTCTACAAACTTATTAAGATCTCAGGCTCTGTGGTATTCTTAAAAATATTTCATGTTAGCTGAAGAGATAACCTGAAGGGGATTATCGAGCCTCACATTGCTTTGAAACATGATCCAGCAGCGATTACTCATGGTTTAATAACCAACAGACTGACAAATCAGTATAGATCCACAGATTATGGTTATTATGGGTCAGCTGGCTGACTAGGATCTATATGTCATGCCTTGAAGCACACCATCCTTGGACCAAACCTTTGGGCAGTTATTTTTGGCATCCTGGCAGTTATTTTTGGCTTCCCAATTAAGATACTAGAGGCAGGGTCATTATTTCTAGGCCCAATAGGTGTGAGTAGCCTCCTGCAGCCTGCAGGCCAAGAGCCTGTTGGCCCTCAATTATTGCGGGGGTCGGGATAATTGTCTGAGGAACCCAGGCAACGTGACTTAATGTGGAGAGTGGTCCCTCATGCTTACCACACTTAACTTTATTCCTAGATTACACTCTTGGCCCCCAATATATATGCATTTTTCATAGAATGGATTATTTAATTATTTAAAGCAGCAGGCTTCTCGTCAATGTTTTTTATTTTTATGATTTAACCGAATGAACAATTTTTTTGTTTTATGCGTAGGTAGTTTATTGAGATTTCTATCAATTTTCAGAGTAGTTCCTTTATATTTAACTCACACTTTATTGAATGACTAAAGAGAGCTATTGTTTCTTTACTTCCTTTTATCATCTAAAATGATAATTGATAGATTGTATTGCACATATTTTTTTTTTTTTAAATGCTAGGAATAATTAGAGTACTTATTTGGTGATATTAAGTACTCATCATGAGGCAAATTTGTCCTAAAATAGCTTAATGTATTTATAATTATAGCTATTATTTTAATGAAATTCTTTTACCAGCCTGATTATAGAATACTACTAGAAATTACTAACCATTTTTTATAAAGATTTATTGATTTTATTATTATTTGCTGGTTTACAATAATTTTATGATTCAGATGATTTTTGTTTGTTTTTTCAATTTTTTTTTTTATTTTAAAGAAAAAATGCATATATCTAGACAAGCATTAAAATATTAATTTTATATATTTTTTACAATGCAACTAAATAATCTCAGGGATTAGTTGAAGTTAAAGAATGCTTCAATTATTTATTTACATTGCTTAGTGATTTATATATATGTATGTATTTAAGTATATGTTTACAATGTACTATGGTGATTTAGATCAATTAAATTCTAGTGAACTATATTTTACTCATGATCCTTGTTTTTGTATATTTTCTTGAAAAGTGTTTTATTCTTATATAGAATACGTTTATTTAATATTCTTTATTTCTTCAAAATATATTTTAAAATATTTCTGTTAACCGGCAGTGTTGAATATTTTTTTTCTTAGTTGCATTTTATATTTATTTTTCAATGCTATAATTGATTGTTATTGGTTGAGACTTTCTATAAAAATCTTTAAATTATGCTTCTTTGTATTTATAAGTAAAATATTATTTTTTCAATTATAAAGGTTTCATTATAAGCACCATTAAAATGACTTGTGAATGAATTCTATTGGTAAGTTTTTTCCCTTAAACAATGCTATGTTAATCGTAATTGATCTTGATATCATTAGTCAAATTGTTACTGATTACCTATATGATTAATCTTATAGTCTTGGGATGTATTATGTAATTTATTACTTCTGCTTTGTATCCTATTTTATGATTATGGAATGGACTTTGAAAAGCATGTTTTGTAATAGATTTTATTTATAAACTATTCATTATATTGTTATGATTATGTATTAATAAATTCTAAAATACTTTTTTATAAAATTTACTATAGTTGTAACAATATGTAGTTATTAGATGGCTATAATTAGTATGAAAAACCTTTTTTAAATATTAGAGTATATTTTTTTTATGTCATTGTTATTGTTAAAAATTTTAATATTAGTTTTTAGTCTCATTTTAGATTAAAATATACTTATAAAAGATTTTAATATACCCCCATAGGTGTAACGTGCACTATGTGCAGTTGCCCCAATAATTGACTGATGAACGTTAACTTTATTATATAATGATGAGAAATGAAAAGAATGCAAACCGTTTGAGAACAAAAGTCTATTAATATTATTGAAGCTTAAGATGTGGTCTCTTTTAATTATTAGTTGATTCCTAATTCTTACGAATTAGGGTTAATTATTACAAAAGAGCTAGTTTCTACCACATAGTCCAATTGGATAAATTTTACTATCTTTCCTAGATTTTAGACCTTTTTCCAGGAAACTTGATATGAAATGTAAATAGTATCATTTATTGATGAAATGCAGTTTGGACATTAGCTAAAAAAATCAATATGTGCTCTTGTTTTAGTTTAGATATATTTTAAACCACACTACAACCAGAATCCACAACTTCATTAGTAGGAAGTTTTTCTTAGATTTATTTGTTGTGTCCTATTTAAACAGCTGATTTGATAGTGGCTTGGTATGAATATGCCCTATTAAATCAACAAGAGAACTACTTAATTGATATAAATTGATCTTGGCTTAGGATGAAAATATTCTTGAATCTCTTATGATTCAATGTTCATTTGCAAAAAGTAAATTTTGCTTTCCTTTTGTTAATGAAAATAAAGTTTCATTCCATTGCCCTTATATTTTTTGTGGAGTTTTTAAGCCTAGATTATGAACTTTAATTATAGAATTTGTAAGCTGCATTATATTTGATTTGATTTTCCTTTATAATACCTTGTGATAATCATTCAGCCTTTATTTAAAAAAATTTAAAGTCATAAAGTTAATTTTTTACTTTTTGATTTCAAGGTTAAAGCTTTCATGTATATTATATTTTCTTTGGTCAAATGTGTGTTTATTATTAATGCAGTTCTTATATTAAAACTAAGTTATACTCCAAGATCATTAATCTAAATATTTAGACTTTCTATTTTTAATATTATTTAAATTCAACTGGGCTTATAGATATTTGTTTATAATTTATTTATTTTTATTGGTACTTTCAATGAATGCAGTATTGCAGTAAGACTAATTGAACTTATTATCAAAGTAAGACTGAAATATTTTTCCTACACAGTTAATCTTGAATATGGAATGCTAATAGACATTACTTTAGCTGTCAAATATTTTTATGCTTAGTAGAGGTATTAAGTTGATGTTATGGTGTTTAGATTTTTTAAAGATATTCTAAAATTACTTAGTATTTTTCAGTGTATAATTCATTAGATCATTTTGCTCACAAAAAAGTATAGTTCACATTTTTGGGATTAGTTAACAAATTATTTTAACTAATGACAATAAGCTAGTTTTATCATTATTGTCATTTGACACAAAAGTCTTATGAAAAAGAAAGTAATAGTAATAATTTTTTTTTTAAACATGAATAATCCACTATGATTTAGAAACTGTTTTTTACATGGTTACTTCATTATTGTTTTTATTGATATATATATATATATATATATATATATATATATATATATATATATATATATATATATATATACATACATACTCATTGATTTAAAAAAATTCATTTTGCTATCCAAAATTGTTGTTGTTGATTTTCTATTATTTTCTTATATAAACCAAATCGTAAGTTGTTCCTGTGTAATAATTTGGCTTAGCGAACACAGAGGTTCGATTCTACTTCTTTATGCATCCAACCCAGAAAGAGCATTGCATACTTATTCTCTCCACTGAAACACTTCAAGATCGGAGTTGGACTATCTTTCCATTTATATCTAGGTCTACCCTTGAGGCATTTACTTATTAATTCAACACTGCTTCACCCCATTAACTTTGAAAATACATTTTTAT
The DNA here is from genome assembly GCA_948150685.1 of Rhaphigaster nebulosa. NCBI lineage: Eukaryota > Metazoa > Arthropoda > Insecta > Hemiptera > Pentatomidae > Rhaphigaster > Rhaphigaster nebulosa. Next base: position 116,112,419 of record OX411307.1, on the reverse strand, counting down.
CGATATGGCTCTATACCACCTTTTACATTTACCGGGTGGAGGTCTCATGCTTTCATATTGTATTACCGTATTATTTCTCCATTCAACATCTTTCTTCAGGCCAATTATTTTATATTTTGTTATGTATTATTTGTAAATGAATACATGATGAACATCTTTATATTTATCTTATTAAATTTAGATAACAACAAAAAATCAGCTTGTTATAATAATCCTGAGACTATTATTTTGAATTCGTTCTGTTCAGATTTTTTTTTTTTGGAAAAGTCATTTATAATCCACTATGATTAAGAAACTTTTTATATGGTTACTTCATTATTGTTTTTATTGATAAAATCCTCATTTATTTAAAGAAATTCATTTTGGTATCCAAAATTTTTAAGTTGTTGAGTTTTTATTATTTTGGATTTATATGGTTCAATGTTGATTCTTTGCTTTTTTTATTTTATCCTTTATAGATTTGTTTTCAGTTATTGTTAATTATTTTCATGTTTTTATGTTTAAGTAAGAGTAGAAACACATTGTTTATTGAGCGATGCTTCCCTAATACATTGGACTGCTACATTACATAGCATATTAATCAACCATATTAGACATTTGGTTGCATAATTGATTTACTGCGGTAGCAATATAGTCCACAAAAAACCTCGACCTCCTCATGCTTTTGGCTAGCTTACTCTCTTTCTCCAAAAGAGGAACTCATCTAATAGTCCAGGAGAGCCACTATGCAAATAATTATCTGAAACTTTTTTGACTGCTTTATAATATCAAGCCTTACAAGAAAAGACTGTAGCTGTAATATGTACCTCAACATTTTTTTAAACCTATTAAATAATTATGCAATGATAAGCATGCATTGTCAGACAAAAATCTTTTGACAAGATGCTAGTCCAATTCATCTAATTTGTAAAATTGTGTTCTTTGATATTAATGGGTGTATAGTTAATAGATACCAGGTTAATTTTTGATATTCTGAAGGAAGCATCAAGAAAGGAAATTGAAACTCTTTATGGTAAAACATTTGAAGAGAAAAATAATCAGAGCAGGACGGCTGCCTGATACTCTTAAGATGATATAGTGCATAGTTGCTAGGTAATGGTACACATATTTCAGCTATACCTTGTTCTTGTAGGAATTGTTATCATATAGCCCTCCACAAAAATTTAGCTTGGCGTTAATGTCAACTTTTTGCATCCTGGCTCTCAGATTATTAACTTTATAATGGAATCAACTTGAAAAAGTTAAGAATGCTATGCATTGTCCCAAACTGATTTTTGCTATGAAAAAATTTACTTTTGGTTATCACATTTTTCAGTGTCAAAAATGTTGATTATGATAGTGTACAAATTGTTATTTCTCATCTTATAAGTAATGATCAATAATGATTAATCAAGACTTGAATAGTTGTACTTCCCTGTGGCCTTTATTGCATTTCAATTCTTTTGTTCTGTTGAAAAGTCAAAAATAAGTTTCAAATGAAGAATTTGTATGTATACATACATACGTACGTACATATATATATATATATATATATATATATATATATATATATATATATATACATATACAGTAGAGCGTCGATTATCCGAACTAATGTTGTCAGTGGTGGTTCGGATAATATATATATATATATATATATATATATATATATATATATATATATATATATAGTATATACATATATACTGTAATATATAAATTAATTTATTTTTATTTATTTATTTTTTTTATATATAATAAGGAAAAGGAAGATCTAAAACAACTTTGTATAATAAAGAAAGGGAAGATCTAAAACAACTTTGTAAAAAAAAGTGTTTGTTTATTTATATAAACATAGTATGTATGTGCATAGTGAAAAACCAGTGTCATAAAGTACATATAAATTGTTTAACTTAGTCACATGTACATAATGAAATGAACAAAAATATGTATTTACGTGTTTGCAAAAAAATAATCAAAGTGGATCTAACCAAAGCTTTATCAAAATTAATGCTGTGGCATATAAAATGTCATGATCAAATTAATTAAAATTACACACATAAAAAACAAAAAAAAAATGTTCCGGATAATTGACATTCGGATAATCGACGCTCCACTGTATATATATATATATATATATATATTGTTTATAATAATTTATAAAAAAATTTAAATATTTTATTCTGGCTTTATTCCCTCCTTTATGTTATTTATTTCTCCATATAGAAGTTAGTTTTTATTTTGATAAAATTTAATATATGCTTGAAGAATTAATATAATAAGAAGTTCCTCTTATAACTATGTTAAAAAATATAGCTGGTTGAAAAAGAAAACCACAAAACTATTCAAATTTCAACTTATGTTTTCTTCATGATGTAATAATACACTATCCTAATAATACACTTAAAATTTGTGAATAACTAATTAATTACTTGATTAATCTTAAACTTTTAGAATTAAATTATTATTTGAGAAAATGTGGATCTAAGCTGTGTTTTATTAATTTAAATTACATATCTTTTTATACATATTTTTTATCAATTCAGACATTTTGGTTTTTACCTTTAGAACATATCATAGTCGCTGTAAGTTTCCTATTAAATTATACAAATTACATTTATAAAAAGGTTTTCAAAAATAATAAATATTTATTTTGTTTCATTAAAAAGGGTCATTTTTTATATATATCTAATTTAGTAGTTTTCAAATAGTTGTAGCGGTACAGAAAAATAAATTTTATGTCGTGATATTTTGTATATATGTTTTAAAAGATGGCATATGTATTTTATCATATTGTTAACTGAAGAGATGATCATATCTTTTTTATCGGAAACTTTTTTTATTGAAATACTCATGTTTTCTTAAATTTAAAAGAAATATCTTGAATTATTAGAATTATTTTAGTTGTTGTTTTTGAAATACTAATAATATGCTATAATTGTCAAGATAATTGAGCTTCCATAAAATGACCTCATTAGGATGATGACAATCTATAAAAGGCATTATATTTGCTGTAGTTTATTATATAAGAATTTACTATAGAAGTCATAACTGCACTGAAATTTAATTAATTTATTTGACTATTTTTAGTTTATAAGTGTTAATATGAACTTAAACTATGCTACTTGTGTGTAGTACTGTATGTTTTAAAATTAAGTATGGTCTAGTCTTTGTTGTTTGTTTATATCCATAATGAAACTGTTATTGCATATTTAGGAGTTAAGACGTGGTTCATACATAGTTATAACTGTTAATTATATAAACGATTGTATTATATAAAGGTTAAGGTAAAGTATTTCTATCAGGGTCAAAGCGAGTTACAAAAGAAAATGAACACTTTTACGTAATCTAAATTTTTATGCATGTATATGTGTGTATATTGATGTATAGTTGTGTATGCACAATCTAAAATTACATTTTTATACTGTCAAATTTGAAAAATATTCTAAAATTTTAATTTAATAATTGTATCAGGATATTAAATATTTCTGATTTAACAACCAAAATTCAATTGATTTTTTTGTTATTTAAATTTCAAATTTGGTACATAAAATGTATTTTATTATACAACTCTTAAGAATTGTGGCTTGTGTATCACATGAATGTATATCAAAATATTATATCAATAAATCTATTAATTTTATGTTAAAATATTTGATGTTATAGTATTTATTATAACTATTAATTGTAATATGTTATTACTTTTACTTTTTTTTTTTTATATTATTTAGAAATTTCAATAGTAATAAAATGTTTCTATTACAGATTTTATTTGATATTTCTGATGACAAAGTGGTTAAAATAGTAATAAATTTTCAAATTGATTATTTTATGCATTTGTAAAGATTTTTCAGAAGTAATAATCTTATCTTAATATTTTTATATTCCATTGAATAAATTGAAATTATTAATCATTGCTTTGGCAATTCAATAAGTTTTGATTGGTTTATGAATTGAAAATAAAATCTAAATGATCTTTTTTCTAATACTTCTTAATTGTGAACTGTAGTTTTATTTGTTTGTATTTCTACATACACACTTCAACTTGTGTATATTTATATTATGTATTCCTTAAATATATTGATATAATAATATTAGGGTGTTTAATGTTAAATGACATATTTTATAAGTACATGTTTGTTACATTTTTATGTATGTATTATAAAGGAGAAAATTATAAACTTGATATTTTCAACTTCTCAATTTAATTTCTCCCATGATTCATTTTCTCTAGAATATATTATTCAGCTTATAGTTAAAGTGGCACTATTTCGTAAGATGGTGTTTAAGATGTGAACACTTATATTTAAATAATTTTTGAAAACTTCTTATCCTTACAAATATTCTATTAACTATGTATAATTTTGGAAAATAATAGACTTAATTAACATGTTCAGTGCGAAGCCTCCAACTCGTCTCTTCTAAACAGCCGGCTAGATCTGGTAAAATCAGTCGCTAGGGCCGGATCGACTTTTTTAGTTTTTAAAAATAAAAACTAGTATATTGACCTGATGTAAAATAAAGAATGATCTAATGATACTTTTTTTCTGTGAAAACATAAGCAACCCACCCACCAGTGGGTCACTCCACCACAGAAGCAAACAAGCGCGACCCACCTGTGGCACAAATTGTTACAAAAGAATTTCAGAAGTCTCAGGAAAAAAAAGGAACTGACAAAGTCTCCACTTTCTGTTTGCAATGTCCTAATGAACCTACATTGCTTTTAAGATATTTTAACGAACTACACAGATAATTTTATTTCAAAATTCATTTATGTTCGTTTTTACATATAACTTTGTTTGTATAATTATAATCATTATTTTCTAAAAACTGCTTCTTTCATATGCTCTCTTATTCCAAAATAAATAAAAATATGTTGATATAAATATTCTTTTCAGAGAAAACAATCTGAATGAACGGTTCTCAAACATTTTTAATATTTGATAATTAATATCAATTTGTAGTAAACTAATATAATGTTGATCTAGCTAATGTTGCTAGATATTTTAGGTTTAATGTTGCTCCAATAATTTTTTTTTTATTTATGAGATATTTCTAATTGAAACTTATGAATTTAAGATAAAATATCTAAACAATTACAGGCAACTGGTTGAAAGAGATGTCTAACTGTTGAGAGACCGTCGCTAAGACGATAAAAACAAAAAAATAAATTCTGAAACAAAAAGAAAATAGTATATATAAAAATAATATGAATATTTAATTTAAACGGTTGGCAGGAATGATGTCCTGATCTATCAGAGTACCTAGAGAATATACCTTATCTATGAATTCATTTCTAAAGGTTTTGATGAAACATCATTATGTGAAAAGTATGACGACCCACTGGCGGATTGCTCCGTGTTGGTGGCATGATCAAGAACGACCCATCGATGGCTCTGAACGTCTTAAATAATTGAGGTTTATTGATATACGGTCTGATGTATCATATGTTGCTTTTCAGATAGTGTCTTAGTTTTATCGAGCCTAATTTATCCATTATGCCAGTATTGGTTATGGTGTAATCACAATTGAGTTTTGAGTATTTGGCATCTAAATTATATTTTAAAATGATTTTGGATGTGCGTCCATTAATGAAGTTTAAATATAAAAAAATTACTTTCTTTTTTGACTTTGATCTTGTAGTAGCTGTTTATAGGTATTTGATCAAATACTTGTTTTTATTAAAAATGTTTATTATGAATTAATGATACCTTCCTATTATTATAGATGGCAATGCATTATGGTCAAGTTGTCTTCTGTATTTTTTTAACTTCCTAATTTATTTTCCCTTATGGCAATTAATTAACCCTGAATTCCAAGGGGTGGGCTGAGACGCTCCTCCGCCCGGCTATGCCTTCTCCAAATTTCCCCTTGGTATTACGTGAAGTGTCGCCTGGGATGGACTTTCTCCCTCCTAACTAGATAAGGTAAGTGTCATGGCCAATCATTTTGACTCAGCCCGAGGAATAGCACCCCCTAAGCAGGAGTCAATTTGACTCAGCACATGGAATAGCACCTCCAAAGCAGGAGTCAATTTGACTCAGCACATGGAATAGCCCTCTCTCTACAGAACAAGTTCATCAGTCCCACTTGTCTCCAAGTTGCTGCAAAATGGGCTTACAGCTATTGGTACCATCAGAAAAAATAAAAGGGAACTCCCATCTCCTTCACGGATACCAATTTCAAAAAAAGAAATATTGGCTTTCCCTTTTCATCTTTAACGAGGATATGCACAGTTCCCCAGAACTTCAACCATTCAGTAAAAAAACCATTTATAATACTTTCTTATAATGCCACGAAGGGAGGGGTTGACACACTTGACCAACTGTGCTCAATTGTTCACTGCAACCGTAAGACAAAGAGGTGGCCTCTTTGTTTTTTCTACAATCTGCTGAACTTGGCTTATGTGAACAGTTATGTTGTTTAAAAGCATAACTTCTACCGTAGGCAACGGGAAAGGTCTAAGGGTGACAAGAAGCCGGAAGAGTTATCGGACAAAACAAAAAGTGGAAACACAAAATGCAAGAAATCAGGAGGGACCTCTTGGAGAAGCCTCAGAACACAGATGGCAGATAAACCTCTGACTCGCCTTAAGTACCTGATCGCTTTGCAAAGAACAGCTTACCTACAATTAGAAGAAAATGTGGTTGGAAAGGCTCAAGAGTATCAGTTCAGCAGTGAACTGAAGTTCGCCATTCAGAAAACACTAGCCCGATCTGCAGATCCTACTCAGCCAATTCCGTCAGCTTCTCCTCTAAAAGCTGGAACACCTAAACTCAATCCTACATCAGCAGCTGGAAGGAAGTATTGCAGTATTTGCCCGTCAGGAATTAGACGTACAACGTCCACTTTCTGCACAAAATGTAATCATCTCATTTGTGGGGCTCACCAGAAGAAATTGTGCCCTCACTGCTGATTTGTTCATAATATTATGTTACCTGGCTATGATCAGCAATTTTTCATAATTCGGTTCCTTGATTTAGTTTCTAGAGAACGATTGTCTCTCCTAATTTTCCAACCTTCTCTGGGGGCAATGAGTTTCTTTTTGTTTTGAATAAGTTTAAAAATCTATGGTTAATTCTATTGAATTGTATATAAATATATATAGAATATATATAAATATGTACCAATTTTTTGAGCTTATCTAATCAAAAAATGTGATGTGTTGTGATGATGTAGTCAATGTATGTGGAAGATGCTGAAAATCGTGATGACTTAGATGTCAGTAGTAAAAAGTTAGATAACCCGTCTTGTGGGTTAAAAATTGTTTTGAACCATTTCAACTTCTACTGAAAAAATCATGTACCAAACCATGAATCGATAATTTAACTTTCAGTCAGTAAGTCTTCTATTCTGGAAAGTAAACCGTGATACATTATTTCTGACAAGACTGAAGAAATCGTTTCATTTGATTTTATTGTTTTATTTTTGATATATGTAATATTACGTATTTTCTGTCAACCTTTACTTCCAGAATAAATTAAGTGTTGGTGATTAGTTTGTCTTTATTTTCTTCCATTTGCCCTACTAATTCATATTTCAAAAATTAGTTTGATAATTTGGCGGTATTTTATCAACAATTAAAAAATTAAACAGTATTAGAAAACAAACTGATCCTAGATTTTTCAATGTTATATCAAAATATCTATTTATTCATAAGAATGGGTTAGAAATAAAATTGGAGGGGAGAAAACGCAGAAAAATAGGGGCAGAGTCAAATTGACTCCGCACTAGGAATGAAGGGGGCCGAATGACCCCTTGGATTCCAGGGTTAATTTAAATTATTTTGAACCAGAGTTGTTCCTTCTTCATTGTCTGTTAGGTTGTGTAACAAACTTGTGAAAACGATAGTAATATGTATATACTTATAGTATAGTTCGACCAAGAATAGGTTCATGTTGGGAACTAATGAGATTATAGGTTCGTCAATTTTATTAATTTTTAGAAAAATCACCTATATTTTCTAATATTACATTATAACCTACATCCATTAAAGTATCATTTGACATTCAATGGAATAATTATAAAATAAAGGAATTTAATCAATAGAATATAAAGGAATTAGTTATTTAAATTATCTCTCCAAAAAACTAATTAAGTTAAGGAAATAAACAGGAAAATATTTTTTATTCTGATGTCCATTATCCCTTAAAAATAACATGGATACTCAATCAGCGGTACATTTGGCTGGGTGTGTATAAATAAAATGACTTATCATTGGCAGAACAAACATCAAAAAATTAAAATGTTAAAGCTATGTTGAGGATTGATTGTTAAGGAGAAGGAATAAGTGGTGTTCAATGAAAGCTGTAGAGGAGGTCCTAGATAGAAATGTTTAGAGAATTCCACCTAGGAGGGATTATCAGTAGAAATTAGGATAACGTCACCCTTACTTGGCATACCAGCTAAATGAGAGCATTAGAGGGAACCCATAGATGATTAATCTTATGAAATATTAATCTAATGAATACGTTTATTTACAAGTATTTACATATATGCAACTATATTTGTATTTTGTATAACTAGATATTTGTTAGATATTTTAGACAATGAACAAAGTTCGTCGCGGTTTCTTTATACAATAATAATAATAATAATAATGTGTGAATATAAAAATAAAATAATTTGTTTTCCATACATTATTTTTTACTATTACATTTCTGTAGTCCTTATGTTTGTGGTCATAAAGAACCTGAAACTGATTTAAAAACTCTACTAGACATTCGTCGTCATAATCACTAAATCTCTTTTTGTGGCAAACGGGAACCGTCGCGTCTGAGGCAGTATGATTCCTTCTGGAACGGTCAGGGATGCAGCAGTATAGGTATGATGTCATACTTAGACTGCAGGGCAGTGCCAGCGAAATATGCTCCTACCTATTCAGTCAAAGTAGGAGTAAACTGCCTGCAAACTTTGCCGGCCGTAACCGCGGGCAGTACCAGCAAAAGTCTGCCTTTACCGGTACACTACAAGTAAGGACCAACTAATACGAGGCCGCTGCGACATTGTCACTGTCACAGTTGAACCTCTTATCGGTTTACTACGGGTATGGATCAGATAGGAGAGGACCAATGTGACCAGGTAACTGTCACAGTTGAATCTCTTATCGGTACACTTAGAGTATGTATAGGCTAAGAGAAGGCCACTGTGACACTGTCACTGTCACACTTGAACCTCTTATCGGTACACTACAAGCATGGGGCAGCTAAGAACAGGCCACTGTCACTGTCACAGTAGAACCTCTAATCGGTATACTAGGAGTATGGATCAGCTTATAGAGGGCCAATGCGACCTTGTCATTGCCACACAGTTGAACCTCTTGCCGGTACACAATGAAAATGGATTAGCTAAGAGTCGATTTTATTATATGTTTTTCTATTAGTACTTGGCAACAATGGTATAAAATATTGAGAAGTGTTAATGTTATAGTCGTTAACCTTACCATCTCTAATTCCTAGAAAGTTTGAAAAATCCTCCTTCGAAGAAGAAGGATAAAGAAGGCCCCTGTTAAACTGTCACTGTCACAGTTTAACCTTACTGGTATACTACGAGTATGTACTAGCCTTCTTTTAGGCCCCTGCGACACTGTCACTGTTACAATTGAATCTCTTACCAGAATACTATAAGTAAGGAACAGCTAGGAGCAGGCCACTACGACACTGTCACTATCACAGTTGAATCTCTTACCGGTATACTACGAGTATGAACGAGCTAAGAAAGGCTCCTGCGACACTGTCACTATTACAGTTGAATCTCTTATCGGTTTACTACGAGTAGGCACCAACCCCTGCAACACTGTCACTGTCACAGTTGAACGTTACCATGATCTTATGACTATGGATTAGCTAAAAGAAGTCCTCTGCCACACTGTCACTGTCATAGTTGATCCTTACTGATATACTACGAGTATGGACAACCTAATAGCAGGTCTGTGACACAGCCACTATCACAGTCCCATTGGTCTGCTTTTAGTTGCCCCATCCTTGTCGTGTAGGTACCTTAGAGGCTCAACTTTGGCATTGATATTGTCGCAGATGCCTGCTCTTTGCCGATCCTTACTCGAAGTGTACCGGTAAGAGATTCAACTGTGACAGTGGCAGTGTCGCAGGGGCCTGCTCATTGCTCGTCCTTATTCGTAGTTTACCGGTAAATGGTTCAACTGTGACAATGACAGTGTCGCAGGGGCCTAAAAGAAGGCTAGTGCATACTCGTAGTAAATCAGTAAGGTTTAACTGTGACAGTGACAGTTTAACAGGGGCCTTCTTTATCCTTCTTTTTCGAAGGAGGATTTTTCAAATTTTCTAGGAATTAGAGATGGTAAGGTTAACGACTACAACATTAACACTTCACAATATTTTATAAAATTGTTGCCAAGTACTAATAGAAAAACATATTTCTTAGACAAAAACTAAAAATTCCCGACGCCAGGCCCTTTTTTAAGTATAATTCCCGATTTTTTTCTCGACGCGAAAAATTCAAACATTTTTGGCAGAACCACATATAAAAAAAAGTTAGAGCCTATAACTCCTGCCTCCCAAAAAAAAACTCTGTTGGATGCTAAGAGAATTTCTTGAAATTGAAGAAAAGGAAGTCCAAATAAGTAAAGATTTACTAGACAAGAAATCCAGGTAGCAACGAAGATGTGATCTATGTGACAGAAAAAGAAACAAATTTTGTGTAAAATGCTGCAGAATATTGTGTGCAGAACATATGAAGGTGATTTGTTCTTGCTTAAATGAGACTGAATCTGATGGAATTTAAGCAATATCTTAAATGATCTTATGGATAATTAGATTTTTTTAAAAATTAAATGATGTGTTGTAAGAATAATAAATTATACATATTTATTTTGTTAAAGAAAAAAACAAATAAAAAATGAATTTTAAACTTAATTGTTTTTCAATAAACCAATTATGAAAGTTTTTTTTTTTATTAAATAAAAGGCAAACAAAATGAATAAACTTCTTGAAAAATGTATAAAAATGATGAGATCAGATGCAATTACCTCTTTTTGACTTCAAGTGAAAGTACCTTGGTAACAGATGGTTGAATATTTTTTTTTCCGTTCTAGTTTAGTCAAATTATATAAAAATATTACTGATATTTATCATGAGGATTTCAATTTTGAAAGCAAGAAATAGAAAAATAAATACAACATTTATTAAATTTATCCAATCAACCCCTTTCAGAAAAGCTCTCCAATTTTTATCATGATATAAAAGTAGGCTTGGTTGATGAATCGAAAAAAATAAATATGGTTGCATGATTGACTGAAAGTGAAGTAATCAGAGATGAGATTTCTTTTTTTGGCGGATGCATCTGTTGCCAGTTAAGTACTGATTCTGGTGGATTATTCTTTGGTTGACACCATTAAAAGGTAACTGTTCTATAAATATATCTTACAATCTTTTGAGTACCTGATTGAGAACCCATTGCCTACACACCCATATATACACACTGCATGAACAGACTATATTTATTGACCAACATAATTATAACTGATCCTTTAAATGAAAATATCAGACGAAATATTCTTGGGCAACTAGGAAATCAGCTAAACCCAAAGAATAGAATAGAGATACATGCAGGCATAGAAGGAAATAAATGAGTAGGCATTTTAGCAGCTTTGAGCTAGCTATATTGCTTTAAAAGTAAGGCTTTGATGTTCCATGTCAAGCAACTGCTTATCTAAGTTATAGTAAAAAAGTGGAATGCTATTTGAACCTTCAGTATAGCTTGCTTCAGTATTTATGTATCAATTCAATAATTTTTAAATATAAATTATTAAATAAACTGAAATATACAATTATCAAATATTCTAGTTAAAATAAGGAAAAAGAACCTGCGTATATGATGTTATTTATGTACATATGCCTTCTGTGCTGTAAAATTTTTCATGTTTTAGTTCAGTTTTGACTCTTCACCTCAGGGGTATAGACATAAAAAAAATAAATCATTAAAAGTACAATAACATCATCGCATTTTGCACAAATACTCATTAAAAATTCAGTATAAATCAGAGGAAAATAAGTTGACAACTACTCCAACAAGATTTACTTAGATTTCAAACAGATTATTTTATGAAATAAGTTTCTTATTCCTAATATCTTAGTTTGTAATAATTAAATTGCATTGGTACTTATTAACAGTACTAGACACATATTAAATAAAAAAAAATTACTCTTCTTAAATAATTACTTTTTTTTTCACAATACACTTTCAACCCACTACCTCAAAGTTATCTTCAAGGTTTCTTTTTCTTTTAAGTCTTCCCATAAATATGAGTCCAAATATCTAATGTGATTTTGTAAATTTTAAATAAATAAGGGTTGTAAAAAATTGATAATACAATATTAAATTAGTAAAGATTTATAATAATCTTCTCTAAATCAAGAAAATAAATTACCTAATGTTAAACATATATGAAACATTAAGAATGAAATAGCTAGGAGATTTATTTAAATTGATAACTATCCTTACTGACAAATGGGGACAAAATTGAATAATTTTTTCATGTACAATTTTTTAACTTAATTTATACTTGTTCTCAATTAAGATATCAAAAGATCAGGAAATTATTTTTCCTTTTATGATATACCTTCTACACACAGTTATTAAGATATTAAGCTTACATAGACATGGAAAATATTCTATTGTATACAAATAATTATTAAACTAAATAAAAATCAAATTATTAATGAGATCAATAATAAGTGTGGTTAAAATTATAACTAACTTATAAACTAATAATAGTAATATGATTTTTATTATAACTTTTTTAATATCATAATTTATTATATATATATATATATATATATATATATATATATATATATATATATATATATATATATATATATATATATATATTAGTTTAATGTGCTTATTTAAGAGTGAATAAATATGAACTTGGCTGAACGTTAATAATTTTCCATAGCCAACTTATTGCAATAAATAAGGAACTTGAGTAGCATTAACTAATTGAGATAAAATATTATTTTCTGTGATTTTCTAAATACTTACATAAATTTCTGAACAGTCTTCATTTAATCACGACTGAAGATTGTTCAGTAATTTTCATTAATAAATCGAGTTAGTAAGCAAATGTTACCATAGCTCTTTCTATAAATTTTTGCAAAATTATAAATGTTTCTTTTTGGTTAAATTATCATTTTTTTTTTAAATTTTAAATGGAAATAATATTTTTCCAAAATGTTTGCATATGAGTTTTTACCCTAGATACAGACTGATAATGTGAATAACCACAGATTAGGTTTAGCGCTGGCTTGCTTGCCGAGGAAGAATTCTCATAGCTTTAAGCAACCCCTTTCTCTTCTCAGAACCTTTTATTCAGCATCACTAAGTACTTTTTCTTTAGTGGGGTGGCTCACAAACCAAATACTCTTCAATCATTCTATGAGAAGTGCAAGATGCCTCCCCCTACTTACACCAATATAACTAACTGTTAGTTTGTTTATTTAAATACACCATCTGGTTTAAATCAGGTCAATTGCAAATGAAATATTCTCTATCTATAATGATACAAATCTAAGGCTATATAGAGAACAAATCGATAAAATTACTGGCTATATATAAGTATATATATTTTTTTTCAAAAGTATCCCCTTCATCATTAGTATTTTAAAATATAATCTCATTTTTAATAAAAATTAATCAGACCAGCTAGATATAGATAACATTATTCAATTATGCCAATTATTCCTGACTAAATTAATAGTCCAATAAAAACAGGAAATTATTCCAATTGCTAAATAAATAAATTTTCATTAAGTATATTATTGTCAATTGAGTGATTTATTAGCAATAATTTTGTACATTTGAATCTATAATTAAATTTAAAAAACATTTAATTTTTTTCAAATTAATTTATACACACACACATGCACAAGTATTTTCTTAGGTGATATTGTTGTTTTTAATTTATCTTTGCTTTTCAGGTTAGAGTATTAATATGATTTTATTTTTGGTTAATCATCAGAAACAAGTTGGCCATAAAGGAATTTCTTACTTTATCTCACTCTCTTTCTCTAACCCCCTCCCCTACCAATATTAAGCAATGCCAATCAATTAAATCTGCCATTTTAAAAAAATTGGAATAGCATTTCACTCTTAAACAAGCACAGAAAATATATAGATCTGATTGTAATTAATAATAAATAATACTGACAACAATTATAAAATCATACATTAAAAATATAACAGGACTTAAAGGATCTTTATAAATAAATGAAATACTTACACATTTTAAAAAAAATAGAAAACAATATATTTTTTTTTTTTAATCCTACCATAGACAACACAACTCTATTGAAAAAGTTATTTTTGATTTAACACAGGGTACACTCAGTCTGATTTGAGTTTTGGGTGAGCTTATTTTAAATATACATATACACATTTTCTAGATTGAACATTTAACGATTAAACATTTATAAACACTTATTATGGCTTGTTAGTTAATTATATTAATCTTTTTTTCTTTAAGTTGATATGTATCTTCTTTTATAGAAAAATCTTTCGCTGCCACTTTTTCCAATTTAACATTTTTGGGAAGTTTCTCTGGATCTTCAATTCCTGTTAGACCTTTATCATGCAGCTCTTTCCAGTAATCATAATTTTTTCTTAAGTGATATAACATTTCAGGCATTTCAATAAAAGCTAAAAAGAAAATAGGTATGAAAGATAATCAACTTGAAGTTGTAAGATAATCTTTTAAATAAATAAAATTTATCAAGAAAAGATATTATGCATAAAATATCTGAATGCAGCAAAGATTAATTAGCAAATTAGAGGAGTAATAATTTTAGTCTAATTTTAGAAACTATAATACAATCATTAAGTGATTTTATAACAGTTAGCATGAAAAAAACACAAATATTATAATATTTATGTGGTGAAACTTAAAATGGCTATTTAATTATTACTCATATCCTGAGTGCACCATTTTTGTTATTGTTAATACTAGATTTTTATTTTATTTTTTTTTATACCAATGTACAGTGAGAAACTTTGATCTTTGATTTGCTAAATATCAAACAATAAGCTTATTCCCCAAAATATACAATAAAATCTTTTAGATTAAAAGAGGAAGAAATGAACAAATACTACCAAGAAGAAATAGAGAGAATGGCCAGAGAGCCGAATACCCAATGGGATAGCGAGGACATAGAGAAAAGTTGGAAGTATTTCAGAAACAAAAGGAACTATCATTGTGCTTTGTTGACCTTGAGAAAGCATTTGAGAGAATAAGAAAAATGGACGTAACCAAGTCACTACAAGAAAAAGGCATAGAGAGAGGTCTAATTATTTTAGACAGCAATTAGCAGTTGATAGTCTATGCTGCACTATCAAGAATATTGTGAGGTTCTCCAATAACAGTTCAACAGAATTTGTAACTAAGTCAGGAATACAACAGGGTTGCAGTCTGAGTCCATTGTTATTCAGTTTGGTCCTGGATGCAGCAGTGATGGAGGCAAGGGGAAGAATGAGGAAATTCCATCTTGGACACAGGAATTTGATCCCAGTTAAGTTCTTAGCATTCGCAGAGGATATGGAGGTCCTTGCAAATGATATCGGCCTGAAATATAATATTAGAGTCCTAGAGGAAGAGTTAATTAAAATAAATATGATTATTAACCCTAGGAAAACAAAGTTCATGAGGATTGGGAAGAATACTCACAGAAACATAGGGGTGATAAGAGCTAAAAATGGCAGGTAAGAGCAGGTGGGCAGCGTCAAGTATCTGGGCGCCCACCTGGATTAAAGCGGATATATAGATACAGAAGTGAAGGAGAGGATGAGTGCAGCAGGAAGACTGTCCAATGCCATTAAAGGGAAATTCCATAATAAAAGGGAAATAACTAAAAATACGAAAGTATCAGTCTATAAATCAACCTTCCTCCCAACACTAATGCATTCATCCGAATCAGGGGCTTTAACAACCAAGAGCAAGGAAGGCAGAAGGATGCATTATAAGAGATAGGATCAGAAATGCAGTTATAAGAGGTAATATGCAAGTGAAACCAGTGCAGAATATTATAAAGGAGCATAGACTGTGATGGTATGGCCATCTTAAGCGAATGCCAAATAACAGGATGGCCGGACTAGCATATGAAGCCAGGGTTGATGGTGGGAGAGGCCGAGGAAAACCAAAGCACACTTGGGAGGATGGAGTCAGAGAGACCTTTCAGAGACGAGACATTGACTGGAATAAGAGGAGTGAACTGGCAGAGGACAGAGCCACTTGGAAGTGGCTTTATAAAAAGGAACCTCATACTGCACACTGGTAGAGAGGGCTGGAATATGTATGTTTGTATGAAACTTAAAATGGTAAGTTGATTATTATTCATATCCTAAGTGCACCATTTTTTGTCATTGTTAATACTAGATTTTTAATAAGTTTTTTTTTTATACCAATGTACAGTGAAAAACCTAGATCTTTGATTTGCTGAACATCAAACAATGAGCTTATACTATATTTTATATGAAATAATCTGAAAATCTGACCTTATAAGAAAACTAATCTTAGATCTCAAAATAACTATTAAGGTTATTACATTATAAAGAAAGATATTAAAGAGTAATGATTGATAACAATAACGTTTAAGACATTAATACAAATTTTCTTTACCCTGAGACTGATGTCTCTTTAGAATAATTTATAGGCATAGATATAATACCCTTAATAGTTTGGTCAGAATGATAATTGTATTAACTTAATAACCAAGGAAATATTTCTCTGAGAATCAAAAGATAAAAACAAAAAAAAAAAAATTAATAAACAAAAATAAATACCTGGAATCAGAGAAAAAGATTATGATTTTAGGAGAGATGGGTAAAAGGTGGGATTTAAAAGTTAAATGGAGGAAAAATGGCAGACTAAGAGTGAAAAAAAAAAGTAGCACAATTAGTAAAGAATTGGCAAAATGAAACAGTTATATGAAAATTAATACACAGAAAGGAAGAGGAGGAGTACATATTGTGGCAATGAATTTCAGATTTCAGTTGGAAGATTAAATAAGGGGGCAATGGGATTGGAATATTCGATATATCCAAACAAATAAAAAAAGTAAATGTGTCAGACACTGATCAGGAAAGCCACTTTAACCCGATGTAGCATTATGAAATTCGAGTATCTCTGTGGATCCTGAAAATAAAATGTAGAAAACAATTCATTTATCTTTTCAGCATAGCTTCTAAATTAGCAGAGATACCATTGTAATCCACACAACTAAAACTGAATAAACATCAGGAAAAGGAGAGTTGGTGCATATGTATTGGGAGGAAACAACAGGGGTGTTAAAAAATGACTCAAATACGAGTACAAGGGTAAATAGTAAGTTATACAATGTTTCAGTTTAGTTTAGCTTTTTGATAAGTAAGAAATATTTAAAAAACAAAACAATTTAACTTACAATCCCATTCTTCAAACATGTTGTTTACTATGTAATCCATAAAGCCCATCTGAGAAACTGGAATAGAGCAGGTACTTCGATCAAACAGTGGCATTACAACAGGAAGATTTTTGGCCTTTTCTTCATCTGTCTATAGAAAATTAATAAATAATCAATGTTCCTCATCAACAGCAATAAATGTGTGATTTAAAATGATTTTAATGTAACACTCAAAATATCAAACTACATTTTTGTGTCAGCCTACCTGTGCAAAATACTCCTCTGCTATTCGCTTGGCCCACTGTTTGCATAAGTTTAAAGGTCTTGTTGGATTAGATACATCCGCACATTTTATTAGCATTCGTTTAATAAGCATTAGATCTTCAGGATTTATTCCATTTTCATTTTCAGGATCTTTATCTTGTTTTTCAACTTGCTAAATATAATTTAATCAGTTAAATACATAATATTGATTTTAATTATTTATTTTCTATCAGAACATACTATACAAAACAGCTTAGGGCTCACTTTACTAGAATCTAATTAACAGAATATAGTACAGATCAATAATATTAGATGTTTAGTATCTTCATGAACGAATGCACATGCAGTTAAATAAACATATTTGCATATGCATAGTATAATCAATCAACGAATAAGTAAATTATTTTCAAGGATACATTTGTTTTTTATTAAATATTAATTGAAACAATCAGAATATGCCAGCCAGGGAATATATATCATCATAATCATTCCACTTCTACTGCTCATGCAATAAACAAGTAAATATATATCTGCTTATAACAACAGCGGCTATAATTGTGATATCAGTTGTAGTAACACAGTTCCAAATATTGAATGGCAGTGTTGGTAATATAATCTACGAATCAAATACTTAGTTTTATACCCATCTTTTATTTCATTGTTTCAAATTAGTTTTTTTATTACAATCTCAAAATATGTGAATTAACTATAAATTATCATCATATTCTCCAAATTATGAAGATATTACTAATGGAATTTCAGTGCCAAAGTTCACATTGACTTTGGCATTTATGTTTCTTATAAAGAAATTTCGGTACAACTTTACAATCAGGGCACATTATCACTGGCTCGGGCCGAACTTACCCAAAGGTCGTCGCACTACCACTGTCTAGTGCCATTTGTGCAAACTAACTGCTTTCTATTCAATTCTAAAATTTGTATTCACTGGAATTATTAAAATTATTACTGTTTTAATTATTGGGTTGTCTGGAAATTAATGCAGGCTTATGGTTTTTAAATAAAACAAATGAAATAAATGATACCGAACTATTTTTATTAATCAAAATGCACTACCTACATTACTCTCAATACATTTCTGCCAACGTGTTGATAACATTTCCATTCCCTCTGAATAGAATTCTGAATCGTTATTATTAACAAATTCTGAAAATGCATTTTCTAATGAATTTTAATCAATATAATTTTTACCTTTAAAAAATCGGCTCAGATGTCTAAAAAAACAGTAGTCCTTAGGCGAGAGGTCTGGAGAGTAGGACAGTTGAGGCAGAGTCTTGTTTTGGCAAAGAAGTGCAGCGCAAACTTCATAACTAAGATTTTTTTGCCAGTTGTTTAATGCCCGAGGAACCCAAGTTTAAAGCTTTTTTTACCTTCCAAGGTGGTCAGTGATGGTCTATTTTGTAACTGAGAGTTTCTTTGCAAGTTCTCGGACAGTTTTTCTGGGATTTTCTTCGACCAAAGCTTGCAGAACTTCGCCATCAAGGGAAGAAGTCCTTTCATGACCATCTTTGTCTTCAAGGCTGAAGTCTCCCTCTCGAAATTTTATAAACCATTGTTGAACGGTGCACTCACTCACACTGCCATCACCCCAGACTTTATTAATGTTTCTAGCCGTTTGGGTCCCGTTCCGACCGAGTTTAAACTTGTAAAAATAAATTATGCGAAAATCACGCTTTGGCATCTTAGTAAAGATTGAATTATATCCGACTGATGAAATGCTATAGAAGATAAAAAATATTTTTTTTAAAGAGGATTTATAAGTGTTGACACCCATACAAAAGAATAATCCCTCAAACGTAAACATTTTGTTATATTGAGTGTTAATAAAAAGAAAATTTGAAATCCTGCATTATTTTCCGGACAACATTATAGATATTATTTAAAATTATTATGCTGTAGACTTTCGGTGGTGTGTGGAAGTTGTATTAATAATTTGAAGCGTAGCGAGCGGAAGTCGACAGCTGTGATATAATTTAAGCAGTAATAATTGAAATTACAGTAAGACCCCGACCTCAACTGAAAAGGATTTGTGGGTGTTTTTTTTTATATCTTGGGTGAGTCACAGTCAACAGAAGTCGACAGCATTAATAATTTTAAATAATATCTAATTAAACCAGTAATAATTTTAATAATTCCGATGAATACGAATGTTAGAATTGAATGCAAAGCAGTTAGAACAAATGGACTCTTTCATCCCTCTTACCGGCACATAAATTTGGTACCACAATCAGGACTATCAGTCAAATTGACCCCCATGCCTAAAAAGCTGTTATTTTTGCATGTTAATGATGGAATTACATGTTGATATTGTACACTCGATTGTTTGATTTATTATAGTGATGAATAGTGAAGGAAGTAAAATCATCTACTCAAATTTATTTTTTATAAAAATAACAAACCGATATTATGGACAAACTTCTTTAGTATTTATCAATGTTTTGTATAATATATTGGGAATGTTTATATCAAAAGTAATAAAACAAAAGGTATTTAAACAAATGTTAACAATAAAACACTAATACAACTAGAACATAGACCTCTTAAATATTGTAAATTCACCTTGGGAAAACTAAGAATTATAGATTAGGAACTTTTGTACATTATTCAAAAAGTGGAGATCAAAAGAAAATTATAAATTATGTATATGTAAACAAAATTAAAAAGCAGTTAAAATTAAACAGAAGCATAAAATTAGGAAGAAAATGTTTGGTAATCACAATGATAAATAGAAATTAGGAACTTAATTATTCCATTCATTGCATATTGTCTTAAAATGGTCCAGACAAGCAGGCTTTGCAAATTTTATGTACTTATGATGTGTCATCTTCATTTTAACCCTACTGGTCATTATGACTGCCTATGTATTTTATGTGTGCAATATCAGGCCTACCAATCATTTTGACTGCCATACTATTACAAAATTGCAACTTAACAGCAAATGGCAAGCACTTGTGAATCCTTGATGCATTCCGCCTGACGTCAAGGACCTGATATAAGATGTCAGACCTAGACAAGTGACCACGCCTCTCGATACTCCTGCCCTAACAGCTAGTTCTGCTGTTAGGGCAGGAGTATAGCATAATGAGTTAGAGGGTTAATGATGCTATCCACAAATCATTCACTATCATTTATTCTTAATAGCGACACACTTAATACTAGCACACAACCAGTTACAGTTGTCTGTCATGATACCATACACTGTATTGTATTATGGCAGTTGCTTTGAAAGAAGTCCCAAAAAAAATTAAAAACGATAATATGATTCTAGAGTCATTAAATTCTCTGATTGTCTCAATTTTAGCAACTTTATTTTTTCCTCTCATAAATTAGTAACTTGATAATATTTTCTATATCACCCAGACTTTACCTTTGTTTCAGCACCAGTTGCGTCTTCTGTAGGTTTATTAAATACTGTAACAAATTTCGTATAATGCTCGAAATGTTTGAACATATCTGTAGCCAAAATCATGTCAATAATGCAAGCCCTAGCTGATGTATACGTTTTTCGATCTAAAGCTGGAAATTTAAATAAATTTAGCGAAATTTCTATATAAGAATGGTAGCCTTAAACATTTAATGGTTAAAAACAAAATTGAAAAAAAAAAAAAAGTTATGCAAGGCAAAGTATTAACTTTGTACATTTTATTATTTATCTTAATATAATTCAATCATTTTTTAATATTAATTTAAAAAAACAAACAGTATACCTTTAAATATATTGATTTTTTCATCTCGAAGGGTAAGCTTAAATGTCAGTGCAGCATGATGTTGCTCTAGGATGCTAACATCATTGTATAGAATTGCTAGTTCATCACCAGAATTCGTTAAAAAGGCACTGAAATTAAATTATTAAATTATATTAATTAATATTTTTTGTTTCCCTTTCCTTATTAATATTCAGAGTAAATTCATTACTATGAGAAATTAAACGAAAATTCATATTATTGAGGAGATAAAAATTGAATAAATTAGTAATCATGAGAATAAAATAAAACATGTATTGTTTAATTTTAAGGAGAAATTAAGGAGACAGACTGGAGTCAGGCCATCACTACTTGTCCACTTTGACACAACAAACTGCCCTGATGAAGGCTTACAACGTAGGTTGAAACATTGGCCACAATAAAAAATAAGTTCGACTTATTAGTGTGTTTTTCTTCATTGACCGCCCTCCCTCATTTATATAAAAACTAGAGGAATATATTATTATCTAAACACATGGAAGTGAACAGCGCTGAAATTAGTAAGGTAAAAGAAGACTTTCTCTGGTACTGCCCATGGTTGTGGCTGGCAGTTGACTACTGCTTTGACTGAATAGATTGGGCCATATTTCGCTGGCACTGCCCGGCAGTCTAGCTATGACGCCATACCTATACTGCTGCGTTTCTGACCCTTCCAGAAGGAGTCATACTGCCATGACCATGACGGTTCCAGCTTGTTTTTGTTTAATAAAATGTCAAAGAAGGGATTTAATCAGAATAACAATGAATGTTTTATAGAATTTTTTAATGAATATCAAGTTCTTTGTATAATAATATAACATAAATGAATAAAAATAAAATAAAAAAACTTTGTTTGTTTATTGAAATTTTATGATAGTGTAACAAAAATGAATAAAAATAAACATCTTTGTTTCTTTATTTGTTCTTTATTAACATTTGTTTAAAAAAAAAATTAACAAATTTACAAGTACAGAAACGTTAATGAACCATTTTAAATAAATTTATCGTCGCCACCATGTATAACTAATGCATGTGAAAAAATGATTTTTTGAAATTCCTTATTTTTATTAATTTATCAGAAGTATGTTTGCAAAATAAAATGTTATAAACCTACACCTAGGACTCAGGGAAGCTAATAGGCCGAGAGTTAAAAAAAGTATTCGCAAAAAGGAAGTTACAAGTAAAATGTATAGCTCTTTTTTGGTCTCTTGAAAAGTACCTAATTTACATTTACTAGTTATGGATACGTGGTGGTGACAATAAATTTTTTGATTTGCCTATTTTCCTTAAAGGGACTGCCAATTTTTCTTCAGCTTCGATTGGAGCTTGCACTGCATTAGTAGCTTTTCCTATTATATCTCCTTTCAACATGCTTAACACAAAATTAAACTGAGAGGTATTTAGTCAAAAAATGTTTCTGAATCTTTTCACATCATTTTGCAAATGGCCAGTTATTAACTTAGCATAAAACCGTTCACTTTTCTGGGTTTAGAATTTGCTGTTAGCATTACCTACATCTTGGTAATAGCATAATTTCATTTTCCTCTTCTAATAAAAAAGCAAGAATCACATCCATGTTGGAAACTTGCATGTATGTATTCTTTTCACGAAGGCTATAACGGATAGATTTAAAGGTTTTAACGATATAATTTATAGCTATAATGATATAGCATGACTATACAGATAGGAAAGTTTATAATGATATAGGTTATGTGAGAGAAGTTGGCCGTTGCTGTGAACAGTTTCAATGAAATATACTAACAGTAGCAGTTTGTGGTTATGGTTGGCAAGCGAAACCAATCACAACCGTGTACAGTACCAGCGAAAGTCTACCTTAAATAAGAAAAGTTAAATAAAACTGTTAGAAGGTAGGTTGAGGTTTTATAGTCATTTCAGAGTATTTGGTTGATCATATGTTAGTGAGTTGGATATATGTTCAAGCAGAATAAAAAAAAGATAAATTAAGTATTTATCTCAGTGCATATTATAAATAAAGCAAGAACTTAATTCATAATAATTTTAAAAAATATTTATATTCATAAGATTATTATCTATGCTACCAGGCTTTGCCACTATACTATTAACGCTCAAAGCGTTAATTTTCTTTCATAATTTTATTAACTTTCTTTTGTCTTAATTTAAAAATTAAAATGAAATCATTTATTTTCAAACAGATGTAAATATTTTGTTATTAAGATTATTATTGTAATGTTATATGTTACGGAAGTTTTGATTTGATTACGTGACAGCTTGTATTAGCGGAACATTGGTACAGTTCTAAGCCCAGCCACTTCGAAAACATTAGCCATTCTACTACAGTCAGCTATTGAAGATGTACCTATACAAACCTTTATCACTTTCCACTTGCTGTTTATGCAATTTAGACCTCTCTAATTTTACCAATAGAAACTGAGTTACGTGCAGCCTACAGCTATTCCTTCAAGCAATCTACCAATAATTTTACTCTACGGATCACTTCTCTTCCCATGGACTTTATGTAAATAAATTTATAAGAACTATAACTTTTTTTCAAAATATTAACAATATTAGTAATAGTTAGGTTAAGCACTATAAGTAACATATCATTTTATTTTGTTTTAATATTTAATTGTTTGCTTTATAATAACAGGGATTTTTTTTTTGTAATTTGTATTTCTTTTATATTATTAACTTTGAAGAGTGTACAATGATTTCATTTATTCATTATTTTGTTTTTAACACCTAAGAAAATAAATGCCTTGATGTATTTAATACGGTTTGTATTTTTTTTTCAATTTAATAAAATTTATTTTTTTTCTTTGGAGCTTCCATCTTAGGATCCATTAATTACTTTGTGGGAGCTCATCAATTAATATTAATTATATCATAACATACAGGGTTTATTATGCATTTTTAGAATTAGTTTATATGTTTGGAAATGTAACATGTAGAAACAAAACATTAGCATCAAATTTAGGATCATTATACCTTGACTTTCCTGGATGTCCAAGGTCATGTGCAGCAGCAGCTATAAGACAACAAGCTTCATCTAAGGGATCAAGCAAATTTTTTACACGTAAACGATTGAGAAAACATCCTGTCACTTGTAAGACATCAGCAGCATGACTTGAATTATGATATGTATTAGTAGGCTTATAATGTTTTTCCATTGTACTTAGCCATCCAAATGTTGTTCTATCATCAATCCCAAGTGTTTTATGAACATTAAAGTTCGAAAATATTTTCATTCCAATGTATAATAAAGGCCTAAAATGAAATTCTTATTAAAGAACTAAGTTATTGGTACTTTTCTCTAATCAAAAGCACTAATTAATACATTTTGAACCTTGAATCATTTCAATTATATGAACAAAATATGTTACTTTTACTGTTCATGAGATCATATTTTGTCAGATTGTAGTTAGGTTAAATAGTTTAATTATTGTACAAGGAAAATTACCTAACAGCATATTCATGTCTCTATACATATAAAGAAATCAGCAAAATTAAAAGTTTCTTAAATAAACAATTATTGTGTGATTTAAACAATATTAATTTGTTATGGCATACGTATTTAATATTATTGAAGCTTTTGAACAATAGTATTCAATTTACTATTCATAATTCCAAGATATATTATAATAAAATATATACAATTATTTGAAAGTTAAATATAATGAGCTTGTATCTGCAGTACATTCATGTGCATGCGTTATAAAGTAAAATATATTTATTATTTAATTCTAATTAATATAAATAATTAAATATTAATATTTTATTGGGTTATTTTTGGAATATTCCAAACTGAAGCCTTTAGTCTCTAAAACCACAAAAAATAACTAACTGGTCAATATTTTGTTAATTGAAGCATTGTGAGTGCTGCAATGTATAGCTAAATAACATTAATTAATCCAAGCCTTAAGAAATCCAAGTGATTCCATGTGATTGCTGACATAAACATCTGATAAAGATGAAACATATAAAGATAGAACATTTCACATGAACAGTTAAACCATACTCATACTGAGATTTACGCTCAATATTTATACCAATATTCAATTTAAGTTTTATTAAGTTGACATTATTTATTATGACCCAGTATTATTATTAATAGATTGAAGCAATGAAACAGATTGCATCAATCATCAATGACTCCCTTTTAATTTTCCATTATTCTAACTGTTCTAGTTGATCCAATGACCAAAATACAGTGTAATGTTTGTTTATGTAATTTTATATCATAAATCTACAAATTAGCTGAATTGCCAAGGTAAAGCACACATGATTACTCACTTGCCTGCAGTAAGCTTTTCAACCAACAGAACATCAAAATCCCATCCAGCTAATTTCTCAAGTGCTTCTTTCAAATCCCTTGACATGGGAAGAAGCAAGTGTGAATGCTTTTTTGTCCCTTGTTTCTTTTTTGATACTGCTGATTCATTTGAACTCCTTCTTGGCATTATAGCAGAAGGAGGCCCTTGCTGTAAAAAAAAAAAGAAACATTGATTGACCCAAATAATTAATAGTAATATTTCAAGAATTACGGTTGTATATTTATTACAAAACAGGGCATAACTTTATTTTTTGTGAATAATTGAAATTTAATTCAGCATGGTCAAATCCACCATTGATTTCAGTTTCATTAACATCTTGTTAAATCAATAAATCAAACCTACCACAAAACAAATATTATCAGTGGCAGTTCTTCAATGTAAATTAATAATTGGAGTACACATTTTTTACATTGACTGCACACAAGAAAGTTTCAATATATGAACAGAGTAAAATAAAATATTAAAAATTATACATTAGTAGCAGCTAAGTAATAATTGAAAGTGATTTTACAAAATTAGCATAAATAATCATCTAATCAATTAAATCAAAATACTGATTTAAACAATGTACCAAGATAGGAAGATTATGATATTTCTTCAGACTTCTATAATTCTTTATTCACATATTGGACAATTTGTTCATTATCAAAATTCTCTTATCTATAACAAATCATTTACATCATATATATAAAATTAGTTAATAACATATTATTATACTATATAATTATTTAGAAGCTAAATTGTAAACATATATATCTAACTATATTAGTTAATTTCAAAATTATTGACATTATTGAATTTCATTACCTGTATATCAATCTTGTTTTTATTAAATTACTTAATAATATTCTTATTGAATTATTTTTCACCTCTACACATACTACATTATTGGCCACTTGACTATACATTCTATTGTCTTATATTATACTTAAATTTTGAATTTAATTCATCCTAATTCTTTGGCTTTAAATATATTAAAATTAATATTAAAACTTGTATAAAAATTATAAACCATTTAAAACGATTATTCATTCATTACACTGAGTAAATTACATTAATATTCATACCTTATATTCTACTATTAGCCTATCTTACATCTAACAACTAACTGACCCCTATCTATTCAAATACTGTAATATCTAATATTAATCTTTTATTTATGCTATTATCATGATATTATTATACTATAGCCCAAATTAATAACAATTTGGGCAATATATGATATGAAGTAAATGATTTGTTATAGATGTACAAATTTTAATAATAGACAAACTGTCCAAAACAACAATATGTGAATAAAGAAGTATAGAAGTTTGAAGCATATTAATCTTCCTACCTTGATAAATTTTTAAAAATAATTTATTTTAAATCTTTATCGAGGTAAGGAGTCTTAGCTCAAAATACTGAAATTATCAATTCTTCAAAAAATGCAGAAATAATATTCAGCAGGATTATGGGAGTTTAATTGGAAAAGGAATAAAAATCGAGAAATGTATGGCATTTATACTGAGCCTGGTATAGCTCAAGCCAAGAAGGACAGGCACTTTTTGAAGACTATCTGGACATATCACTAGCATGAGAATCAAGGAGATTTCAAATCAACTGCTAAAGGATATACTACACTGATTGAAAGGAAAACTAAAATTACATTGCCATTGCAACTGATGTAACATTTTGAGAGTGAAAAACAAGATGACTATCATTCTAAATCAAGACAATTGGAAGAAGAAAGAATAAAAGGTAAAGATTCAGCAACTAATTGTAATCTCAAGTTGATAATGATGACATATATGATGTAATATAACATTACTGCCTAACAAAACTTTACCTTAAAAGTCAAGATTTCGAGAAAGAATAATAGCTAATAATCTTATAATATTTAAATTAAAAAATTAAATTATAATATAATTTATTGTAGGGTTAAATGGAGCCACTGAAAAATTGAAAATCTATAAATATTCATGATAATAATATCATTAAAGGAATTTTAAAAGTTGTAAAAATTTAGAATATAGTAAAATATTTAGCCACTCCTCAAAGATGTTTTAAATTAAAATTAAAAATAAGAAGGACATAGTAGTTGATGCTACCTAAGTTTTAAATACAAAACTCAGTTGATCAAGTACATCACCTTCTTCAGAGTATTGAAATGAAAAGGACATTTTTTTTTTTTTTAAGATAGATAAGGTCTAAAATAATTTCAGTAAATTGAAAATATTTTTTAAATGTATTTGCCTTATTATTATTAAATCATAAAAATAATTGTATGTTTAGTCCTTATTACTAACAATGAAGAATACAGATCAAAATGTATGAATAACTGTAGCATATATGCAATACCCTAATGTATTTTACTGGTATAGTCTTAATTAGTAGAAATAGTAGCATCTAAACTACTCAAAAGCATATTTCAATAATTTTTTATGATTTTTTGACATTATGATAATACAGAAATGACAATGAAATGCTGAGATGTTCTCAAATATAAAATAATAATAACGTACTCAAAGATTTTAATGTTGATATCAGCAACAATTGTTGCTTGTCTACCTCCCTCTACTAAACTCCCTCGAAACTTGAATCCACAAGATCCAACTTAATATAGTCCTCCAATCTGTGCCTTAGTTTTAACCTTCATTTGCTGGTTACCTTTTTCATCATCCATTCCTCATCCCACCCGACAACTTTACTCACCCATTTTAATTACTGTAATGCTGCTATTACAATTATTCAACTATATTAACTGGTTTATTATTATAAAGTATATTTCCTGGTGGAAGTCCTAAAGTTTCAGACAGTATAGCATAGCTTCACATGGTATAACAAAGTTCCACATACCTCCTTAATTCTCCAATTAATGTATCCTTCTACAGAGCTAAATACTCTATTTTGCGAAAAACAAAATGCTAAAAAATCTTAAAGTTTTGTTCTCTAAAAGTCAGTGGCCACATAGAAAATATAATAGTCTTGTGAGTTCTTACTTTTACACAAATTGAATAATTTTATGCCAAAAAAAAAACAAGCATTTCCCGCCATTAAACTTGCTATATTTCCTGTTGAGATAGGAAACTAATTTATGAAATAACATCTAATCGTTTATTAGATACTTTAGACCACTTTTATTTAAACTCCTACTCAAATTCAAAAGTATTCCCCCTTATGTCTATTTTACTAGATATTTTAGACCACTTTTCTTTAAACTCCTACTCATATTCAAAAGTATTCCCCCTTATATCTATATCACCGAAATGTTTGATGTTTTTATGACTAACTAACATATGTTTTGTTGTACCTGTATTTATTTTGAGGTCGAAATTCTTTACCTGCATCCATCAACGTTAAGTTTAATTTAATTTAAGTTCCCTAATTGCTAAACTTAAAAAGTTACTGGACACAAATTTGTTATAATATTAAATTAATATATGGAGTAAAAACATAAGCTGTATTCCTGACAGATAGGAAAATCTTTGCAGTAAAAATGGAAGATGTTTTTAATAAAACACAGAGCTCAGTTTGTTGAAAAAAATTTGTAAAATTTTAAA
Source organism: Rhaphigaster nebulosa (assembly GCA_948150685.1). Classification (NCBI taxonomy): domain Eukaryota; kingdom Metazoa; phylum Arthropoda; class Insecta; order Hemiptera; family Pentatomidae; genus Rhaphigaster; species Rhaphigaster nebulosa. The sequence goes on along the minus strand of OX411307.1, from coordinate 116,083,170 downwards.
TGTGATGATCGTTCAGAACAATTTTGACGTAATCGGTTTTGAGTGCATACAAATATGCTCTGCTCACTTCAGTTGATGAGGGGGAGGGGGAGGGAGAGGAGGGGAGGGGAGATAGAGAAAAATGGGGAGGGATAGGGTGAGGTTGGTTGAATTTTTATAGTCTTAGGGCGTTAGCCCATTTCTTGTAATAAGGAATTTAAATGTCTAAAAAAATAATGAATACCAGTCAATTTGAATATGTACTTAGTAATAATAAATGTCAATATAAATTTTAGTATTAAAAAAAAATACTAAGGGAAAAAAAAACAATGTCACAGCAGAAGGAGGATGAGTGAAGAAATAGTTTTTTCAGCTGAAGTTGGGAAGAAGATAGTCTTCTTCCCAACTTCAGCTGAAAAAAAACTGTTCCCACCTAACTGTAACATGGGCTCTTCTTCTCAGATCGTGAGATGACCTAATATCTACCATCATCAGCAGCAGCAGCACAACATCCTTTTCACCTTTTAAGAGAAGCTTAGAGGCCCACAAATTCTCTCATCTATCCAGCACCAATGGGATTTCTTAGAGTTAAGATAAGAGTCTTTTAGAGAGAGACCAGAGCCAAAGTGCCTTAATATCATCACTTACTCACTTCAAGGTCACAACTACATCCTCTGGCAATACAAAAGCCCAAATGACTACGTCATCTGTAAGCATGTCGATTGTATTTGACGCTCATGGCTACGCCGCTGATATATTCAAGTAACAACAGTGGCCCAAGAACAGAATCTTGGGGGACACCAGGACTACACTCCAAATATGCTAAAGAATCGATCATACTGTTCACCTGTTGGGTCTGACCACTCAAATAAGATCTAAGCCATTGCGATACCTATTCTCCAACACTGAAGCTTCCAAATTTTGTCTGCAACATATTGCAATCAACTGAGTTCATGCAAAGATTAATTCCGAAGAAACAAAGACAGAAATCAAATGTTCGTCCATCAATCTTAAGTATATGGAGATAGTGCACTATTATATTCAAGAAATTTCCTCAAATCCTCCTCAACAATCCTCTCTAAGATTTTTGACAAAATATGCAGAGGAGAAATTGACTATTTTTGCAAAGGTGTTATAGGTTTAAGTTTTTTAGAGATAGGCCAGAAAACTGCTTGTAACCACCCTTCAGGGAACTAACACTGCAGTAAGAATGCATTTAAGAGATTGAAGAGGGCACTCGCGGTCCCCACTTTCTCAGTCTTTATCTTAAAGAAACTATCCTCTCTAGCGGGGCCCAGAAGGAGAAGTGATGCGCCTTATATAGCCTCTCCTTCTCAACCCTAACTCTCACCTTCTCGTGGTGGGCCCTGCTAAGCCGATCCAGAATTAGTGAACGGTGAACTAACGAGAGATGGAGGTCTTGGTTGGGCGGTCTTGAGGTAATTGGGAACCCGGCCTACCAGGATATCATGTGCTAGCAGCAGGGTATAAGTGCGGCGGCAGACGAACATCTATGTATGTCAACGGTGGCGCTCATAGGCCCGGTGAGGTGGTTTACTGCAAACAGGTAGAAGAGGCTCGATAGTCCTGTCAAGACAGCTCTTCTAGGAGATGGGAGCTCTGAATATAAATCCCCTGGTCCTCCAGGTTGGGGGTTGAGAGTAGGGTTAACGACCCACCTCGTAAAAAACAATTGTTATGAAACCAGATGAAAAAAATAACAAAGCCGGACGGATAACTGGAAAAAGGACTGGAACTTGGAAAAGGCGAAATGATATTAGAATTGCGACGTGGAATGTACGTTCCTTATACAGACCTGGAGCCCTAAAGATTTTATCAAATGAGGCTCTCAAATATAAATTGGATATTTTGGCTTTACAGGAGATGAGATAGACAGATAGTGGGATTATGGATCGGAGGGACTGTTCGGTCTTCTATAGCTGTCACAACCGAGAGCACACATTTGGTACTGGCTTCCTTGTGAACCAGAAAATCAAACAGAGAATAATTGATTTTAGACCAGTTACTCCCGGGATTTGCAAAATAAGAGTGAGAGATACATTCTTTAACTACACCATAATCAATGTGCATGCTCCAACTGATGATAAACCAGAGGAAGAGAAAGACGAGTTCTACGACTTAATGGAAAGGATATGCTCTGAAAGCCCAAGACATGATGTTAAAATGATTGTAGGGGATCTAAATGCCAAAGTAGGAAAGGACCATTTATGAAGTAATGTCAGGAAGTATGGATTGCATTCAGACAATGGTTTCCAACTACTGAATTTTGCTCTTAGCCAGAATCTAGTTATAGGGGGAACATTGTTTGATCACAAAGAAGTACACAAGGCTACGTGGACCTCTCCGGATGGCAACACAGTAAATCAGATAGATCATATCCTAATTGAAGGACGCCATAGATCAGACCTACAGGATGTTCAAGTGTTCAGAAGTGCCAATATCGACAGTGATCACTTCCTTTTGGTGGCTAAATTAAGAGCTAGGATATCTAACAATAGAAATGAGAGAGGCACGAGAAGGTATTGTACAATGTACAATACAGAGAGGCTCAAGGAAGAGGTTGCAATGAAGCAATTAGAGGAATGCACCAAACAGAAAACTATGGCTTGGAGACGGACTGATGGCATGGGATAAGAGGTGCAGAGTCACTGGAATGGTCTCAGGAGTGTGTTAACTGCCGCTGCGGAGGAAACTGTTGGTCTGAAGCGTGACGACCCAAGGAGTGAGTGGTTTGATGAGGAGTGCAGGGAAGTTACGGATAATAAGAAAAAGGCCTATCAATTGATGATTCAAAGGAAATGCACGAGGGCCTCCCATGAAGAATATAAAGGAGCAAGAAAGATGGAAAAGAAGGTGCACAGGGAGAAAAAGAGAAGGCACATGATGAAGCATCTGCAAAGCATAGAGGAATATAAAAGTAAGAAATTAAGCCGGGATATGTATAAAAAAGTAAACAACATGAGGCAAGAGTTCCAGCCTCGATCTATTGCGTGCAGAGATAAAAGTGGAAACCTTCTTAATGACACTGCCAGCGTGGTCAGTAGATGGACAGAGCACTTTAGTGAACTGTTAGGTATGAACGAGGAGTATAGTGCTGGAGAGGGTGGCAATGATCAGAGGGAGGAAATGACGGAAGATGACAGAGAAGAGCTGCTCCCATCCTATGAAGAGGTAAGTGAGGCAATAGAGAAGCTCAATAATAACAAATCCGCGGGCTTAGATGGTTTACCAGGGGAGTTTTTTAAGAATGCTGGCCAGGACTTCGTCAAGGAGCTTACCCATTTAATGGAACGCATCTGGATAGAGGAAGAAATGCCTGATGATTGGAATAATGGAGTGATCTGCCTGATACACAAGAAAGGTGACCCGCTTGTATGTAAAAACTACAGAGACATTTCTTTCCTGAATACAGCATACAAGATATTGTCCAACATAATATTTGGTCGACTTCTTCCTTATGCAGAGGATATTATCAAGGACTACCAGTGTGGGTTCAGGCGAGGTAGATCAACGACTGACCAGATCTTCACGTTAAGGCTAATCCTGGAAAAGACGCTGGAATATGGAATTGATATGCACCATATGTTTGTGGACTTTCAGGCCGCGCGTGATTCTATAAATCGAGAGATGCTCTATAAGGCAATGGGGGAGATGAATGTACCGTCCAAGCTGGTCCGAATGGTAAGAGTGGCCATATCCAACTCTAAATGTCAAATTAAGATCTAGTCCCATCTATCAGATCCCCTACAAATAAAGCATGGATTGAAGCAGGGTGACGCCCTGGCCTGCCTTCTATTCAACCTAGGTCTGGAGAAAGTGATTAGAGATTCGCAGATACGATAGGCAGGCATATCTTCAATAAGGGCGTACAACTTCTGGCCTATGTCGATGACATAGATATAATCAGTAGATCGGAAAGCTTTGGAGCAATCTGCTCAAGCAATGGGGCTAGTAATAAACGAAGCCAAAACAAAGTATATGGTTGCAGGGACTGAGGTACGTGATCGACACATAGAAATAGGTGGATACAAGTTCCAAACAGTTCGGGGATTTCTGTACCTTGGGTCATTTGTAGATACTGACAATAACTTCTCCAAAGAAATAGAAAAGAGAATCATAGCCGCCACGAGAGGTTATTACCGTATAATCAAGCTCTTTAAAACGAAAGCAATAAATAAAGACACAAAGGCTACACTCTACAAGACCCTCATCAGACCCATACTGACATACGGTTGTGAATGCTGGGTGCTAAAGAAAGTCGATGAACAGAAGATCGCAGTTTTCGAAAGAAAAATTCTGAGAAGGATTTATGGACCCATCAAAGAAAATGGCACCTGGAGAATAAGGCACAACCGGGAACTGTACGAAAAGTATAAGGATGTCCCAGCAGTAAAATTTATCCGGATCAGCAGGCTTTGTTGGGCTGGTCATGTACAAAGGATGGCTGAAGATAGTATTCCCAAGAGGATAATGAACCATGCACCAGTGGGAAAAAGAAAAGTAGGAAGACCTCGGACAAGATGGTTAGACCAGGTTGGAAGGGATGCGATGCGGCTGGGGGCGTCAAGCTGGTGGACGATGGCCAGGGACAGAGACTGGCGGGGACAGTTTTTCTGGAGGCCAGGGCCCGGACTGGGCTGTAGAGCCGAAGATGTATGTATGTATGTATCCTCTCTAGCTGCACCAGACCTCACTCGGCCAGGACTCCAGACCACATCATCATCAAAGACTTAACCAAAGATAACCTCGTTGACTTCTTTATTAGTTTGCAGCAAACAAGTCTACTGCTCCTCCAGGGCCCATAGGATGAGATGAAAAAAGCTGGCTGACCAAGGTCACAGTAAACATCTCTAACTTGCTTCTTATAAGGCCCACTTGCCGGACTAGTTTCCCCCACCATTACCAGCACCAGAACCAGAACTTGCTTCTTAACATCAAAGACCTAGTTGGACCTTAACTCATCCCATACTTTACTAGGGGCCACAGGCACTCAGACTCCTAGATAGACATCTCCTTTGGCATCCCGTATAGTGGTCTTCATTTTATTCTTCTGATGCTTTTATTGCGTTAAATTTTTTTTCGGAACTGCTTTGGGTGAACATTCAGAAAAATAAATATCTCCTGGCCAACAGACACCTGATACACTCAGGGATCCAGGTAAATCATATACTGTTGTCATAATTAAAAAGCTTAGCTGCCTTATTAGTGTATACCAGGGGGTGACCAACACAAGGCATTCGTGCCACAGTGTGGCATGCTGAGGGTTCAGAAATGGTACGTGGCCAGTCAGTAGGTTTTTAAATTTTTTGTTCTAAATTTTGTTATTAAAAAAAAATCAAGTTCTCTTTCTAGGATGAAAGATTTATTGTAAAAATAATAGTGAATATTAACTGACTTCATTATGGTTCATTAGGGGAAAAATATTTTTAAAAAACAAGTTATATAGAAATAATAATTGTGAAGGTGGTAGGGTATATGCGGGAGGGAGGGGGTGCAGTTGTGGTATGCCTTCATATAGGAAACCCTATGTAGTGGCGTGTGTTATAAAAAGGTTGAGCACCCCTGGTGTACATCTTCTCCTTGTTGTTGACATCTTATCTATTATAGATCTAGGACCAGTCCATCATCTGATCTTCATTTTTAAATACGTTAGGATCATTCTTCTTCAAGTTTCTACTTTTCCCAGGAAAAATTCCCTGAGAGAGAGGTAAAGGATGAGGGAGAGGGAAAAGGGGAAGGATTGCAAATTTTATTGCTAATTTATGCAATGTTAAAAGTTAAAATTATCTTCTCTTTTTATGGTCAGTCGGTTGAGTATTGCATTTCACATTGATGAAAGATTCTCACCACAATTTTAAGAAAACAATAAAAAAGTCATAATTTCCAGGTTATACATATTAACAAAAAAATATTAAAATATACACACAGACAAATAGTTCAATAACAGCACTAAATTGTTTACATAACACAACACATTTCTAACATACCAGTTCAGGAAATAACTAGCCAGTGTTGCCAATTCTGTCTCACCAAAACCTGCTGCAAATCACTTGAAATCCCGCATTCTGCCAATCTTTCCCGCTAGGCAAAAAAACAAAAATAAAAATAAAATAAAAATAAATAAATAAATATATAAGCGGAAAGAAAATATACTCTTTATGTGACAAGGATAATTTAACTCAAATACCTTGGCTCCCTCCCTGTAATTTTTACCCTCAGATGTTTTAGTTTTAAAATGATAAAAGTTTTAATTTTTTCATAAGTTACCCACAAAATCCAAATTGATTTCTAATGATTTATTTAAAAAAAATAATGTTATTCATCAAGCAATTATTCAGATAACTAAGGATGTAAAATAATTATGATATTAATCATCTACAAATTATATAGAGCCGCGTAACTTTTAATTTAATATCACCTATAAGAATTTCTAAATATTAAAAAAAAAAAAATAATAAAAAAATATTTCTAATAAAAAACAAATGCTGTCCTGTGTCTGATATTTGTTGTCGTAATTATTGAATTATAAAACCACAAAACTTATTGTCGAATTGGCAACACTTATTCTATGTCATTTCTACAAAACTGATGTTTACAACTGTTTCTAAATACAATTTTATAAAATAACACAAAGTACAATGAAATAGTATATACAACTTTTTTTTGGTGAAGATCATTATTTATTTTCAATGTCCTGTGAGATAGAACTGAAGTGATGCAGATCCTGCTAGCACTCAAATATTTCTTAACAGAAAAAAACAATAATAATTATTTTTTCTTTAGTTTACGAGTGATGTGTCTTGATAATGCAAACATAAAATGCTAATGCTTAATTGTTGGTTTTAACACTGCTAGTTTTGTTTCATCAATCCTTCTGAAAAGTTATTAATCCTTACAATATTAATAACAAATGAGTTGGATATAACTATTGATTTTATCTAATCACCTATTGTATGTACTCACCCATTATTACACACTAAAAACATAATTTATATGAAAAGAAAAAGTGCTGTAAGAATCAATAATCTGTTGAATAAATTGAATGTGATGGAGTAGTCTTATATGCTGGTAACAGATAACTGGTTCATCTTAAATTAAACTGCACTCTTACTATAGTTTCTCAATTAAAAACTTACTCAGGAATTAAAATGACATGGTGTTCTGTAACTTCACATTTAGTGCTGAAACAAATTAAAATGCGAACAATTTTAAGGACGAAAAAATACATAAGGGGCTTGCTAATAGTTTCCGAAAACAGATTAAATAAATTTCTATCTTTAAAAATCCAGTAATTTTAGTCTGTCATAAGAACTGGTTATTTTACAGCATTCATGCACAATATTTCCGAGTAAAATATACCTATATAAGGGTTCAACTTAAGCAATTAAGTAATTTTTTGGAGAAACTAAAAATTTCTTCAGGTAATTCAGAAAAAATTACAAGAATGCTGAAAACAGGGAAATCAATATAATACTATAATATTAATAACTTGGATTATTAATTTTAGCCTCTTTATTTAGTTTTAAATGACTTATAAAAACATGCTAAAAAGTAAAATAATCTCTAACCTGTTCAGAAAATGTCAATATTGGGTACTAGTTAAAAGTAACCAGGCTATTACACTGATTTAAATGACTGAAGAATAGTTGAACTTTTAATATATCGGGAGTTCAAGTTAAGCACGTTAATGAATATATAAATAGACAAATTAATAAAAAATATTATGCTTAAACTAACCAACAATTAAGAATTAATCTATGAAAAGACTTACCGATACTAATGCAGCAATAAGATTTGTTGTAACGGGATCTTCTGCTCTCAAATTATCAGCTTTTAGATGTGAAGTATATAGCTCAGTAGTACGCAATATATCCATTACCTACAATTAACAGAATCCTCAATTATTAATGTTAAAAATAAGACTAGAAAAGTTTAGAGATTGTTTAAGGCCATTCAAAATTTAATTATTTAAATGGAACATAATCAAACGATAATATTCTGGAAATAAATCAATTTTAATGTTTTATGTGCTTCTTGAATTTATTTTAATAATAGATCATAATTTTCAAAGTTTAAAAGATGGACAGGATAGGACCAATGGCAACAGAGAGTATATGATAAGTTTTGCCACAGTAAATACCCTAGTCATAATTTGCATAATTTTTGTCCATAAGCATGGAAAGGAATTTGGACTTCTTCAAATAAGGCTATGACTCAGATAGAACACAATCTTCAATGAAGTACCTAACGTCCAGACTTACCGAGGCCCCGATATAGACTTAGACCAATACCTGGTGGTTACCATGTGGACATGTCAGATACATCAGTCACACAGAAGAATTTGTGACCTGTGGCACAGATGAGAAAGAGAGAAGATAATTAAAGCAGAGATAAAAAGTATGTTCCAAAACTGCATTGAGAGAGGGGTTCAGAATATACCAATAACTGAAGATGGCAGGAACAATCAGGAAGAATAGAACATACTTAGGCAAGTCATGGAAGAAGCTGCTGATTAGTGCTGCAAGAAAGACAGGAGGGTTACTTCCATCTCCTGGTATGATCAAGAATGCAAAGAAGCAATAAAAATCCAGCAGTAAAAATATTAAGTACATAGGGACACTTATCAGAATCCCAAGGGGTACTAAGGTACAAGAATCCATGCTGAGTAAGTGTTGAGACGGAAGAAAAGAAGAGCTTTTCAGGATCAACAAGGGGAGTATAAAACTTTGGAATGACAGTTTCCAATCAATTTTATATTTGTTATAGGGCAGGGTCCCCTCAGTGCTTGTGTAAAGTGTCAAACCACAATTCGCTTTCAATCTCGAGAAATATCAATTTGAAGTTTTATGCACAATTTAAGTAGATGTGGCCATTGCAATAGTTTGAACAGTGGTTTTGTAGCTTTATGGTAACGCTCTTGGTTACCGCACTGATGGTCTTCAGTTTAAATCCTAGTGGAGTAATTGTAAATCTTTAATTGTTTTTTCATATCTCTGATGTTTATAAATGATCAAATATTAAATTCATTACATTTTTTATTTTAATTTAATTTAACATGGATGGAAAAAAATTTCTATGGCCATTATTTATTGTTATTTAATTGTTTGTTTTTTTACAATAAAATATTCAATAGTAACAATTATCTTAAAAATAGGAGTGTAATAATTATAATAACAACAAAGTGATTAGTATCATCAAATATAATTGATCAATTGAAAATTACAATATTATCCACTTAAAATCATAATAATTTTTACTCACTCACTCTCCATGTCATCATCAGATTAATTCACAATTATGCATTAATTCGGATGATAATCATCATAGAAACAAAGTTTTGTCACAGACCATGTATTTTCAAAAACTATTATTGTTGTGATATGTTTTTTTTTTCCAAATTGCTTAATGAGAAACATATTTCATTTACGAATATTTCTCTTTCATCAATCAACTTGGAGGCGAATCAAGTATACTAGATAATTTCTGTAAATTTAGGTGAGCTTAATTAATAGAATGAATTTTTATGAGCAGATTAATTGTGACTAGCCCTTTGCTAATTGTGAGCATAAAAGGCAAACATTTGTATGAAAGTCACTCATGTATTTGGTACCAACGCAGATAATTATAGTGAATTTAAAACATTCCTTTCAAAAATAGCTAATTAAAAAAAAAATACCAGTGTGATATACCATCAATAATAATGACATTAACAATAATTTTAAGATGACTATAATTATTTTCAGTGACTACATACACACATACATAACTGGCACAACAATTCGTCACCGAGTCCAGGTCGCCTCAAGTAGCCTCCACCAATTGGCTCTGTCCTGTGCAGCAGTCCTCCAGTCCCGCACGCCAAGAAGAGTCCTAGCATCTTCAGCCACACCATCCATCCACCTTACGCTCGGTCATTTTATGACTTTGGAGATCTCGTTATCTTCAAAGTTCCCGTACAATTCCAGGTTCTTTCATCTTCTCCATATCTCACTTACTTTGATGGGTCCATATATCCTCCTCAATATCCTCCTTTCGAACACCAAGAGCCGTTTTTCATCCGCCTTCTTAATGGCCCATGCCTCCGAGCCATAAATTAGTATTGGACGGACTGTAGTTTTGTATAGACTGATTTTTGTCTTCCTTGACAGATATCGGCTCCTGAAGTTTTTGATAAGCTCTAGTAGCACCTGTTAACGGTTATTATCCTACGCTTAATTTCTTGGGAGATATCGTTTTGGGAGTTTATCTCGCTTCCCAAGTAGATAAAGTTGTTGACCACCTGGAATCTATACTGTCCTACCTCGAAGTAATCCTCATGGTTTTCTAGCCCTCCAACCTGCATATACTTTGTTTGTTCAGTGACTATAGTATGATCATTTTCAATTAATTAATTAGGTATGATGATACTAATCACTTTGTTATTATAATTATTACACTCCTATTTGTATGATCATTGTTACTATTTTATTTGATTTACATTCAATGCCACTGTAATTTTTTTAATATTGAATATTGTATTGTAAAAAAACAATTAAATAACAAATAAATAATGGCCCTAGAAAAAAGCTTAATTGAAAAATTGTCATCCATATTGAATAAAATTAAAATAAAAATATCATGAATCCAATATTTGATCATTTATAAATATCGGAGATATAAAAAACAATTAAAGAATTAAAAAAAATACTTAATCAAGATTTTAACTGAAGGCCCTCAGTGCAGTAAGCAAGAGCATTACCATGATGCCACACACAGCCACTACTTAATTTTTTTTCCTGGCATTGGATGCAACATGACCTCATTAAGGCCTATTGTGTGTCGTCCCATTCTCTGTCTCTCAGATTGATGAATATCTGCAAATCTGATCATATTATGTGGATTAATCAGTTCGCCAAGCTTAGGATCTATAATATAGTCGCAGCCAAAATGGAAGTACTGTGTTCTAGCGAAGGTATCACATTTGCATATTATGTATTAAAAAATGCTAAAAACTGGAATAGCCTTGTGGAGTAGCCTGGAACTACAGATATGAATTAGTTAAAGAATTCAATTATTAACTTTAATAATAAATGTTTAATATATAGAAGAATATCGATTTAAATATATTTTGTTTGACTTTCGTATGATGTTTGTAAATAATTGCAGAAGTATTTATTTTTTAAAACGAGATGTAATTTTATTTTCCTAGCTTGTATTTTTGTAGACTACCCTCAGATGGTCATTACCATGAGGTGCCTATATCTTTAGCTATTATTTGTTATTTACTGTACATATGTGAACTTATTATAAATAAATATATTTTTATTATTTATTATTATTATATACATATATATATATATATGACAGAATGTTTCTTCCTCTTTGCCACAAACTCTGCAGATTGGTGATTCAACTAATCCCAAATTAGAGAGGTGTATGTGACATGATGAGAGAGAGGACAGTGACATGTATACAGCCCTGTCACACCTCTCAGGGTAGTCCAAACCATCAAAAGAAGTATCGAGCTTCTTTCTTTGCAAGGTTCTTCTAGAAACAGATTAGAATGTTGCTGTTTCTTGATATTACTCTATTGGAGCCTGACTTTATTATCTACAGCTGCCTTGATTCGTCTTTTTGCATAGCTGAGGCTAATTAGGGATTGATCCTTCTATACCATCATGTGGATGTCAACTAATGCTGAGGCTAATGCCACAAATGGGTTATGTATATACATATACAAACGAGAAATGGACACTTAGGAAGGCATCTGAAAAACGAATTGACAGGTTTGAAAGGAAAATCCAAAGATGAATATTAAGACCTAAACTGGACAGAGTCCCCAAAACTACTCAATGTACGGTGATTTATCTAACTCCCAGTTCACTTGAGTACAACATATTAAATGGTTAGGGCATGTCCTCGAAATGGATGAACCAAGGATAGCAAGAAAGATGTATTGCAGGAAGCCAAAAGGAATTAGTTCTAGACAGAACCGCCCACAAGTCAGGAATGTCCGACAACTTTTATATTGATAGTTACAACTTTTGAAACCATCAAAATCAATACTCTTGTAGATCCAAGTTAAAACCCAGAGATTCAACATTCCTATTGGGCAGCCCTGGTTCTAGAGGAAGACTGAAAATGAGATGGATGGATAATGTGATGGAGTATTTAAAGAAAAATGAAATCTCCAGAAGGCATGTTGCTGACAGCAATGACTGGGGAATGGCATATGAGTTGATCAAGGACCACTACATGCGTCTGATGCCCCAATAATGAACCAATGATTGAATACCTTCGTTTCTATAATTTAATTAATATTTTGTATTTTTATTTATTGCAAGCAATTATAATCAATATAACTATTTTGGAGTAAGATTTTAGACACCCGAAATGTGATTTGGAAATAGATGTCATCAAAAATTATGATAAAGAAAAATGTAATTTTGATTATATTCACAAAAATTTAAGAAGTTATAAATATATCTTATATTTCTATCATTAGATTTGAAGCTGACATACTTGTTCGAGCATTTGTACAACAGGTTGAGCAGCATTTTCTTGTGCAGCGCATAGTAGAGATAAAACCTTAGTGATAGGTGCCTCTAAAGGAAGATTATACAACTTAGCCAAACTCTGCCTTCTTGCTGAACCTTAAGAAGAAAATATATTTATATGGCTAATTTTTTTTTTAAATATTTTTATATTATTAAATTACAAATTATATATGTACATATATTTGTTTAAAATGATTTTCCTCCAAGGTATCCCTAGGGAGAGACAGACCATTTGCTCCAATCATAAGACATGTCTCATATGAAAGTATATTATATGCATTTAATAATCATTATAATAATAATTACAAAGTTATGTCAATGAAATGTTTAACAAAGATGAACAATAAAAATTTAAAAACAATTATGACAAAAACACTACAAAAAGCTATGACAAAATAAAGGACATGATTGACTCAGTACATCAAAACTAAGATCAAATCCAGAGTTTGCTTTCCGGATGAATGGATCTTCTGTCTCCATCTGAGCAGCGCCCTACTTTTACTCTACTTACAGTAAAGTCAATACTATAGATGAATTTTGTCAAATTGTGTTTTTTATAAAGGTTAAATTCTGTCTCTGGCCAATTTTCTCCTGGTGTGATTATTGTCTGGATTAATTTAGGTCTCTATTTGTCAAAATTTATACACTTGTAAATTATATGAGTAAATGTTTGTGTTTACTATATATAAGTGTGTGTAAAAATCATAATTATACTAATGATTACAATTATTTATGGCAATTGAATACTTCTAGAGTCATTAATAAACCTTAATGAATAGGAGTGTGTTACAATTGAACAACCAAAATGATATACATGCAACTTTAAAGAAATCAAAAGCTGTTACTTACTTATTATATTAAATATAAATGGATGCTTTATTTTTAAATTATTATTATTTTTTTTTATTAGGACTTCTTCACATATGAAAGCTTCCTCAACCATGCTCCTCCTTCAGTGTCTTCCTTAATTCCTCCAAATTTACAGCCAGCTTCCTTATCCGTCATGCTTTAAGCTATTTATCTTTCTACTATACACAAGATTTGGCCCTCTTTTACCATCGGCCTCCCATTTCATCCATTTTTTCATATTATTATATTTCATATTTATTATATTATTATTATATATTTTTTCATATTATTTTTTACATATTTTCATTCTTCCTGTATTCATCCATCTTATAAACATATACCACTCCTTTTTTCCATATTTTAATTGGATGCTTTCCCTTATTTGATTATTTCTGACATGTTCCATTCTTCCATTCCAACCCTGGCTAATCTCCTTCATTACTGCACTCGGTTCAGGATAAATAACTCAGCACCATATATTACACTTTAGGTTAGTGAACTGTTTTCCTGTGTATATTACATCTCTATAGAAGGGAATTAAGCATATCAATAGCCTTTTTACCATTGGTAGTTGTTTTATCAATTTCAGTATTTGTGTTCATCACAATGCTCTTCAATATGGAGCCAAGATAGAAAAAGTGTTACACTCTGGGTTGCTTATTCCATCCCTGTCAGCGCACATAAACTTATTTTTTTATAATTTATGTTTAAGCCCTATAGTTCTTATAGCTCAGCTTTTTAATAGATAGCTTGAATTGTCTGGTCATCACCAAATAATAAATTATGTGTGCTATATTGATATGACATATTGATTAGGATCCCATGAAATCACATTTTTCTGTCCAACATCTCAAGTAACAATCAATAAATACTTTAAGTAAGATAGCCTTTTGATTGAACTGAATTGTCTATTAAAAGAAGAATAATCAATTATTGACTTTAACTGCCTATATTCATTATATTATGTGAATTTTTGAATATTCTTATGTTCAAATAACATATTTGCAATTTTTAGTTTAAATTGATAAAAAATCTGAAGAAACCAGCACTCATAGCCATTTGGCTCTTTGAAATTCCTAATTACCCTGCTATTGCCTTTCTACTGAATCTTGCACTCATAAAAAAAAAAAAACCTGTACCACTACAACCCATGAAGGGTCTTGGGTTCAGTACTTGTTAAGGACCGTACTGTCTGTAGGCCAACGGTTGTGCAAGGAGGTAATTTGGCCAAGATCACGCTCAACCGCCAGGTTTTTCCCCCAATAAGGGTACCCATTTTATAGAGGCTGATGGTCCCCAGGAGGGTCTCCCGATCCCACAGGGTCGATCCACGGCTGATAACAGAATAAATAATTATCTGCCACAGCCGGTCTCGAACCCGGGACCGGAAGTATTGTAACTTAGTGCCTTACCACTGAGCTACTCCGCTCCCCCTTGCATTCATATGCAGTAGGAAAATATCATTCACTGACTTGGGTACTTTTTCCAAGACTTCCTCCAAATCATCGCATTCGTCTGGCTTTTTCATTTTGATCATTGGTTAGGCCAAATATTTTTTTTAAGTAGGGTTATACCCAGTGTGATAATAAAGCCAATTATCATTTCATAATATCCTGCCTAGAGGAGGATGAGGTCTTCATTTCCTTTTGTTCTTATTTCACAAAGGAATATAATTTCCATTAACTTATTAATTTCTGTGGAAACATTTGGCATCAGGGTTGTAGAAATCTAGATATTCCATCACTCAATGTTTCTAGTCTGTTTCCATATACCAGGTCATCCCATAAGTAGTGTAGGTATTTAATTGAATAATATGAGGGGTAGGAAAAAATCAATGAAAAAAGTTCAGTATAAAATGTATTTACCATCTTGTTCTATAACAGTTTGCCATCTTGAAACCAAACTTATACCTTTATACGTAATTAAACTTATACCTTTTCTGAAAAATTCTTTTGGTTTTGAATTAAAGAAAGCTAACATCTCATTGTTCACTTCATCGACTGAATTCATGTTCCTGCCGCTTAATGAGTTTTGGAGACTGCGAAAAAGGTGATAATTCGAAGGCACTAAGTCAGAGGTGTATGGTGGGTGAGGAATAATTTCCCATCCAACGTTATTCAAATTTTTCATTGTTCGTTTTGCAACATGGGGCATCACACTGTTATGGTGGAATAAAATGCCTCGTCTAATGATAAGTGAGGAATGTTTTTCTCAATTTTTCGCTTCATCGATCCAGCTGATCATAGTAGAGATTTTTAGTGATAGTTTGGTTAAGATCAAGGAATTCATGATGAAGGATTCCTTCCATATCCAACCAAACAGACTTCATCCACTATCGCAACCATCTAACATTGCAATAGAAAACCCACTTTTCATCTCTAGTTATTATCCAGTTTAGATAAAGTTCTTGATCTAAACAGGAGAGGAGAGAAAAGCAAGTGTTCACCCGTTGTAGCAAATTAGCAATGCTTAACTCGTGAGGGATCCACTTTCCCAATTTTGGAATCTTTCCTATCAGCTGCAAATGACAGTGGACAGTAGAATGTGATGGTCCAAGTTTTTCTGCTAATTCTTCAACCATTACAACAGGATTTTCTTCAATAATAGCCTTCAGGAGTTCATCGCCAAGCTCTATTGGTCGACCTGTCCGAGGCTTGTCTTCAAGTTTTCCGTTTCCCACTTGAAAGTTTTCAAACCACTAACTGTTCACTAATAACGTTTTCGCCATATATTTCTACAAGTTTCTGATAAGGCGTAAGTGGTTTTTGGGGAGATTCATTTTAATTGAAATTTCAGCTAAGACTAACTAACTTTCTCCAACAAAAACATGATAAATAGAAGAGTACATAATGTTATAATAAACAAAATATGTGAACACAATTCAATTGTAAAGGAGGGATTAGTAATATATATAACAACATAAACAGACAGATTTTTAAAAACCGACATTAATTATGGGATAACCTGGTATTATGTCATTCCTGTTGTTGGCAGAAAATATTTTACTGAACACATATTTTTGGTTATGTAGTGATGAGAGAGAAGCAGATCCACTGCATTTCCCACAAATTAGAGGATTGCGGAGCTTGTTATTGGAGAATCCTAATTTTAGATGGATTGCCTTTACCTTTGAAGGCAACTTTGATTTCCATCTACCCTCAGAATGTCATTTCCTACACTCCAGTATAAACTGCTATCAACCAGTAGAATTATTTTATTTTCTTAAAATTAAGAACAATGCAATATTATGAAAAATTACTTATTATGATATTTTTATATAACTATCCAGAATCATAATTTTTGAAAGAAACATAATATAGATTAAAATATATGAGTGTCAATCAACTTAACAAAGGACTATGCATTTATAAGTTACTGTATAACAAAATTTATATCCTAAATAAATTTCATAATTTATGAATCAAACATAGCCATGAAGTCTACTGAGTTTAACCAAGCCTAGGAAACATTTTACACCATAAATAATAAATATAATGTTTTAGAAGCCTTATTACCTTCACTTATTATAGATTTTAGATCGTAAGATCCTTTCCTTATTGAGGGAAGGCTACCTCGGGGGTAAACATGAGTTTCTAATGGGTTGTCTTGAAGATATAAGTAATGATTGCGTAACCTGAGAAAAAATAATGTAGCAAGTAGCTTTAATTAAAGGCTTCTTATGGAAAAGATTACAAGAACAATAATCAATAATAATATTTATAGTAAAATTAATGTTCAATAGCTAATTACAATTTTCTTCCGAGCAATATTAGAATATCCTTCCATACTCTGGAAATTGATTCTCCTTAATATTGAACAGCATTAAAAATAACACAAACAAATAATTGAATAAAGAATGCAGAACTTATATATATGAATAGATTTGTCAATCGATGAGGAAGTTTTGATTCCAATTAGGATATACATAATTATAGTAGAAAGGCAAAACAGAATCAAAATAAGGTATTGATCTTACAACAATTTGCTTCGGTGTTATAACAGTTAACCAAAAGCAAAGAACATACAGAAAATAATGAAAACAAAATAGAAGGACCCTTCAATAAAACAGGGTCCTGGCTGCCAAAAAAAATGCTTTGATGTAAACTTGTACCATTATAACCCATGGTGGGACTAGAATTTAATATTTAATAAGGAAGTATTGGCAGTACAAATTAGTTCGGTCCGTTTTCAGTTTGGCATTGGCTATTATGAATGTTTCATAGTGACAGCTGATTTCGGCGATTTCAGAGAGGTAATATATCTGTCAATAATATTCAGTTTATATCGCTTTGTGTTTCATACAAAAACCTTGTTTTTTACTATGTTGAATATGCCAAATTTTGTGTTACCTAAGCAGCATTTGCGAGACGTTTTAGTTTTCTGCTTTAATTGGAAGAAGCGCATCGAATGCTTGTGACAATGCTCCAACTGATAAATCATATAGGTAATGGTTTCGATGCTTCAAGAATAGTGATTTCAGCGTTGAAGATAAGCTTCGCTCTAGACAGCTAAACAAATTTGAAGACAAAGAATTGGAGGCATTACTCGATGAAGATCCGAGGCAAATGCAAGAGGCACTTGCAGAATTATGTGGAGTAACTCAACAAGCTTCCGTAAGATTAAAATCCATAGGAATGATTCAAAAGCAAAGCAATTGGGTGCCTCATGAACTGAACCCGAAAGACATTAAAAGGCGATTTTCCACTTGCGAGCAGCTGATTCAAAGGCAACAAAGAAAGGTTTTTTTTACATCGGATTGGGAAAGGGGATGAGAAATGGATATTCTACAACAACCCCAAGAAGAAAAAATACTTTGCTATGCCCGGCCAATTGTTGCCATCGACCTCTATTCTATTCTATATCAATTCTTTTTATTTTGATCAGACTATAATTGAATTATTGAATACAAATACTTTTTTGTTTTAGAATAAACAGTATTATTAAAGCCTGATGCAGCTAAATTGTGTAGCAAATTAAGCCATAAGAATGAATTTCTTGCCCAGTCGTTCAAGGAAATGCATTAGTTGGTGGACCAAACAATGAAAGATGGTAAATTGGTTCCCACGTTCAAAGCTATGCTCCCTACTCTGGAGAATTATCATAAGAAATTTTTGGACAATTATGATAAAATAATGGAATGCTATGCTCAGGTGGATGCACCCTTGCCAGTGGAGAAGGTTTCATTGAATCATAAGGTAAATGTAAGGTACTTTGCAATTAAGGGATATTATGATTCATTGTGTTTGGCCGCATTCACCTCTTCTCTGGGTTCAAAACAAACATATAGCCTGGCATTGTTCTCATTGAATTTACCTGTATTTGATGGCATACCCCGGAGCTTTCAGTCTTTTAAAAAAAATTTTATTGTCCACATTCTCAGAATTGAGTTTAAGCATTTGAATTTCCCAATTCGGGGGATTTCATCTTGTTTAGACTGGCATTCAGAACACTGCTGCTGGATTTGTAGCAACAGTTTATGCTAGCATACTCCGATGTAGAGTTTCCCCCTCTCGCTCAATTAGTTGATTACACTAAAAAACGGATTAAGGCCGTTTGTTCACTGACCACTATACTCCCCACTCCTCATTGGAACAAATCATCCCCCTGTTACTAGACTGCCCACTTGATCTTCTTGCAACGTATTCCTTAATCAGAGGGTGAGGTGTGTATACTGCGAGGATCCACATGACATCTATCGATGTGATGATTTCGTGATCACCAGTCTTTCATACGCAGTGAACAACTATGTTTTAATTGTCTAGGAGATATGGCTCCTCACCATCATCTGGCCACTCTCGAGCCTCTTCATCTCCTCATGGCTCCTCACCACCCTTGGATCCTCATATCCCTCATTCTGTCTCTCATTCTCTGCCACTTCTCCCTAACTGATCAGGTAAACACCGTCACTTATGGAGTATCGGCGGCTCCCTTTTTGGCCTTCACTAGTTGGTATCCAATGAAGATTTATCTTGCCCCCTTGCGTCCCCAGTTGTAGAGAATGATATCTATGTGGACGATATCAGTTTTGAGCCAAGATCACGACCCCATTATCAAGATACTGGGATTTCAGTAGAACCCATAGGCCAGATGTCTTCTTCTATTCGGTTAATTTTAGTCCACTTGCTGCCACTAAGTGCAACATTCTGTCTAAATTGGCTAGGATCTTGATCCCCCGGCTAGTTGACCCATCTCATTTGTCACAAATGCAGCCAAACTGATGGTGAAACAACTGTGAAGTTTGCATCTGGACTGGAGTGAATCGCCTCCAAAAAATATCGCGCAAGACTGGGAAGTATTTCAGGTCAATCTGCCTTTTATTCAGGAGTTAAGAATTCCTCGCCTCGTTCTCAACTTGGCCTCTACTTCCTCTCGGAACATTCTGGCCAGATTTTCTGATGCCTCCAAGGCTGGTTATGCTGCCATGGTATATCTGCACATCAGCTCTCCTTCCAGGGAAATTCCTAGCCACCAAATCAAGGGTATCCCTCTTGAAAAGAATTACCCTTCCACGCCTTGAGCTGTGTGGTGCTCATTTGCTCACCAAACTGATTCACAGTATTAGTAATATTTTTCTCCCCCATTTGACGATGTCATTGGGTTCTGTGACTCTACAGTCGCACTAGCCTGGATTCATGGGGAGTCTCATAGGTAGAAGACCTTTGTAAGCAACCAGGTGACTGAAATTCAGGATTTTGTTGATCCTCAAAAATGGAAATACGTTGAGTCCCAACAGAACCCTGCAGATTGCTCCTCAAGGGTGCCTGCCCTCCACCCAGTTGCTAAAGCACCACTTATGGTGGTCTGGCCTCTCCTGGCTGTATAAACCACCCTCAGAGTGGCCCGATCCACATGTATCACATCGTCATGAAGAGGTGCAAAGTGAATTGCGCTCTCTTCCTTCCCGTTTGCTGTATGTCAGTCTCTTGCCTTTGGGCACTGTAGCTCGGTACTCCTCACTGACCAAGCTGTCTCGCATGTGTGCATGGTGTCTAAGATTCATCCAGAACACCCATTCCCCCTCCAACCGTGTTTCCGAGTCACTCACATCTAATGAGCTCCAAGATGCACCTATGGTCCTAGTCGGCCAAGTCCAGCAGTCAGCCTTGGCTCAGGAAATTAAGGAGGTTCAGAACCCTCTCTTACACACCCTCAAAACACACCTTTCAACTATTCGCTGATGAATATGGAATCCTCCGCATTGGTGGTCGTCTGTTGCAGGCTTCCTTAGCAAACACTCATTGGCATCCAGCCCTTTTGCCGAAGAATCACCCACTCACCAACCTGGTGATTAACGATGCCCACATATGCAAACTACACGCCAGTCCCTCTGCTACCCATGCCTTTATCCAGCAACAGTTCTGGATCCCCGATGTACGAAACACCATTTGCCATATGTTGCGCGGTTATAATCGATATTTTTCAATTAAGCCTCAGCCATATATTCAACCTTTTAAACTGCAGGTGTAGATTATACAGGACCTTTATCCAGGTCTACTGCTCGTATTTGGGGATGTAGGTCTCGAAGGCATACCTATGCGTTTTCATGTGTTTCGCCATGAAGTCCTGCCACTTAGAAGTGGCCTCAGAGCTGTCTACTGCCACTTTCCTAGCTTCATTTAGGTGGTTCTGTGCTTGCCGTGGGATCCCAGCTCTGGTGGGTAGCAACAACGGCACCAACTTTGTGGAAGCTCACCCTCAATTATCCATCCTGGGATAATTTTATTGGCCCAATATCATCAAAAGTTTGTTTGTGTCATTTTCCCTGAAATTTATTGACCGACCATAAGCGAGGTCCTGTTTCAACTTGACCATATGCATTTTGTTTGTCTGTCAGTTTGTTACGCGGTTATGACCAAATTTGTTTTCCAGTTTTCGTCAAATTTTGTACAAATGTTCCTTGAAGTCAAGAAAAACGATGCATGTGTAGGGATTCTTTTTTTTAATCCCAATCCAAGATGGAAGTCATTTTATTGGGCCCGCATCACAAAAAAATCGGTTCGCAATCATGACCAAATTTGACATGAATATTCCTTGAAGGCATTTGATCTTTTTTATTTTTTTGCTATAAGTATTGACATGACATGGATGGTGAAGGGAAAATAAAATGAGATAATTAAAATAATTGTGAGGAGATTAAATTATTTTTTTAATGAAATAAATTGATCGATTCTATGATAGGTTCTGTGATTTGGGAATTGTCTTTGATATTTCT
The DNA here is from genome assembly GCA_948150685.1 of Rhaphigaster nebulosa. Classification (NCBI taxonomy): domain Eukaryota; kingdom Metazoa; phylum Arthropoda; class Insecta; order Hemiptera; family Pentatomidae; genus Rhaphigaster; species Rhaphigaster nebulosa. The sequence continues at coordinate 116,061,573 of OX411307.1, read as the reverse complement.
AGCTTGAATCTAGTAGTATCCTGGCGATTTTTTTTTCATTGAGAACGAGAACTGCAATTGCATTATTGATGTTAACATTGCAAGAAAACAACGTAAACTGAGGCGAAAGAGGTTTATGAATAGTCGCATTCCTATTTAGCAATCACGTTTGTTGGGATTGGAATAGAGAGATGCAAAGTAAAATAAAATTTGCCTAAATTATTTCAAGAGGTCTACTGTTCACAGAACTACTAGTTAGGGATTGATAAATTATTTGCCACTTCTATAATTTTCTTTTTATTGAAAACTACTTTAGAATATTATACATTCATCTTCAGTTCAAAGTTTAAGTAGATTACATCAAACAGAAAAGTTTGTATTGGTTTGTTCTCGCACTGAACTAGCAATTGTTAATTCAGTGCGAGAAAAAACCAATACAAACTTTTCTGTTTGGTATAATCTACTTAAACCTTGAACTGAAGATGAATGTATAACATTCTAAACTATTTTTCAATAAAAACAAAATTATAGAAGTGGCAAATAACTTATCAATCCCTAATTAGATTGATCCTTCTATACCATCAAAGACCAACTGAACTACTAGTTTATTCTTTACCTAATTCTTCATTAAATCCCATGACTGCATCATTTTTAGCTCCCCATTTTTATGTACTACTCAAAACTCAAAATCCATAAACCTGGAAACCACTTCCATCCCATTACTTCCCATGTTAATTCCATTCCACCCTTTAGAGCTCATTTAATGACTCAAGAATTTCCTACAATTCTTAGCCACAATAACTCTCATAATATAAACATTTCCTAACTAAACTAAATCATACCAGATAAAAAAAAAACTTCTAACTAACAACTACTGCTACTACTAAGGGATCCATTCCCTTCCTTTCCTTGACCTCCTCATTATAAGAAATCCTGACAACACTATATAAACAGACTGGTATACCAAACCGACTTATTCTGGCAGACTTTTAAACTACTATTCCCAACATCCTTACCACCAAAAAATAAACATCACCAAAAATCTAATACATCAATGTCTTTCCCTTTCCGACTCCCACCTTCATGAAACCAACATTAATCGTATCAAACAAATCCTCTTAACCAATAACTTTCCCCTCAATATCATCAACAAACTCATCCACAACTACAAAAACTCTCCACTTCCCATCACCTCTACCACTAATTCTTCACTACCCACTGCCATTCCCTTCTATAGATCTCTTCCATACATCCCAGCCCTTTCTGAAAATATACAGAAATCCTTATGCTCCTTAATTCCCAACCTGCGAATTGCTTTCAAATCCCACAACAAACTTTCCAACCTCTACACACGTGTAAAAGATCCCATCCCTCTTAAACACCGTTCCCATGTCGTATACCGCATCCTCGCCACAGTCCTAACCATGACAAATGACTCCTCTCAGAAAGCATCTTCATCCAACTAGAATCCCTTCCCGTCAATCAAAAAACTGATATACAAAACCTTTCTCTAACCTACTCCCAAATATTCAATTTATTAAAAAAAACATAACTTTTCATTACCCAAACTTTTTTTTTTTTTTTCCCTTAGTAAATTTAACCCATCACCTATATTTATTTCCATTGTCATTTATTGCACCAGTTGGAGTGAACGTTTTTTAGGTGAGATATTAATTTCTAATTTAATTTTTTAACATTAATTTTTTATATATTTTTTTTTATACATATATTTTTTAAATATACTTAAATCAATACGTTTTTACAGTTTTTAAATCAATTGTTATGTCTTTTGATCACACAGCATTTAAATTTAGTGTTAGTTTTATTTCAAATCAGTGAGTTGGTAACATTCTTTTAACGGTTTTTCTAATTCCCGGTAATCCATTATTACGATTCAGTTGGCGCTCGACCACACGCCTCTCTGGTATGTAATTATCACGTTTTCTTTACATTTCCTCTTCCTCATTATTTTCTATCCTTCTTCTTTCTTCACCACATAGGATTTTTTATCTATTTTTGTTTTGGGGCTTACACTACTTTATATTTTACTCCTTCATCTCATAATTATTTAATTACAACAATGTCAACTTCTTTAACATCAGTCACCTTTTGCATAACTTGTCACATCACAAGTATCTCTGTACGCTTTACATATTACCAAACCTTCATACTATTTGTCTTTTTAATTAATATATTTCATATATTTCACTATTCCCTATGTAAATAAAGCATTATTTTAATTTCAATTCATTTTTACATTGTTATTTCATTTATTTAATTTTATTTTACTTTTTCATTTGTCTCTTGTATTATGTAATTTAGTGTTATATTTTTCTTTTTATACTTCATACTTTTTTATCTTACTTGTATTTTCTGTTTTTTATCATTTTTACTGTTACTGGTACTGCCTCTGTCTTTTTTCATTGTTGTTATTTTGTTTTTCCTTTTAGCCCTGAAGATGGCCTAAAACTTAGGCCGAAACGTCGGCACAAAATATATAAGTTTATCTTATAATAGTGCAATTCTTTGACCACATCCCCTGACCAACTTCTCCCGTTAAAATAATTAAATGATTTTAGCATGATAGCAATGATTTCTTTAACAGTTTCACATTGTAGGTGATTATCCATGATTTAATGTGGTATAACCTCTCTTAACGATCATCCATAGTAAATGACCTTCCTATAAGCTGATGTATAACAAATAATTTGATGCTTAGCAATATCATTGAAGGTAATGATTTTTCTAACTTCAAAAATATTTACTTGTAAATAAAAAAAATGCTAAGAATAACATTAAATCATACGGATTAAAATTTAATATTTGGTCGATAACTAACAGTATCACATATATAATATTCTATTGATAGATAACTCTAAATATATATTTGTATATATACATATATATGTGTATATAGATCATTTGCTTACCCAGGACCAGGGCTAAATGGAATGGCATGACATTGAAGAGTAAGTGTGTCTCCAGATTTAGTTCGCCACCTTATCTTACCAATCCATTCAAAGCCTCTTTCGAGTTGTCTTAAGAAAGGAGTAATATCTTGAAAGGCTGTTAAATCTTTTCCAGTCATTTCATCACGATTATAACCAAGAACTTGTAGACATGGACCATTCACAAACTGAAAAATAATTCCTTTAGCACTATATACCATTCCACTCAAAAATAATAGATAATGAACATATTGTTTGTGAAATCAATATAGATAAAATTGATTTTTTATGGTTAGCAAAAAATAAGGTTAATTTATAATTTACATTTTTCCAGTCAAGTAGGGGTAAGGGTAGCAACATAGATACACTAATGACACAAAAAACAATTACAGACAAAGTTATCAAAATCACATGGAAACTGAAAAGGATCATGAGAAGCTAAAAGTGCCAGCTGTGATAGCAGAAGATGTAGAGTGTGGCCTTCCCAGACCCCAAAATCTATTAAAGACCAAGAAGAATTGACATCAAGTAATAAGGGAACATGGCAGGTCTGCTAAACACAAAGAGACAGGGTGGTGTGACAATATCATCTCCCTCAAACAAAAGTGCAGACTCTGGTGAAGAATCCATTCTACTTCAGTCCACCACATTGAGGCTGCTGAGCTTAATAAAATAAGGTTAAAAAGAAAATTATATAGGAAAAGGAAAAGACGAGCCAGAGCAGTAAAAAGGCAAACCAAAACGGATGCTATAAGAGAGAAACGTCAAGCCCCCATTTCGTGTCCGGCTACCCAGAGGTGTTTCAGCATGGCTGGCCACACAAATAGTTGTTCTTCCCTAGTTAGGCTGGTATGTAAATAATAATTTTTGTGATCCGATTTGAAGGTGGGGAGGAAGAGGCCAATCCTCATTCCAGTCCTCTCTCTCATCTGCCACCTGTAACAACAAGACCCAGCCTACACTCACAGGAGGATAATAAGGCTACAATTAATTTACAACATATTATGTCATGCCATAACTGGACTGGCAAATCTTCTTTTGGGTGTGAAATCTATCCTTGTACTAATTCATAAGCCTTCTAGTTTTAGGAAAATGATTAAAGGATCAGGGGGAAATGTAGGAAGTATCATCCACCCTCTATAATATGAAGACAACCTGAGAGCTTGCATTTGGGGCTTGAAGGATCTACAGATTCTGCCTCTCTCTCAGATGGCTATGAAGGATGTTGAAATATTGACCCTAACAATTAAGGCTGCTATAAATAAGATTAAGGTAATAACTAGATCCATTTATGTACCTCATAACTTAGATCCTCCTTATTACTATTTAGACAAGGTCTCATGCTTTGCCAGAGGTATATTTACCATTCTTGGTAGGCAGAGATATTAATGGTCATCACATACTCTGGGGTAGCACAGACACCAAAGAGCAGGGCAAAGCCTGAATTGAATTTATAGCCTCTACAGATACAGAGATATTGAACAGAGATAATGAGGCCACCTTTTGTTACAAGAGCAAGAAGCAAGGTTCTAGATGTCAAACTCATTTCTTGTCGCATTAAGAAAATTTATAAGGACTGGAAGATGACATCAGACATTACACTATCCGATCATAGGATTATCTCATTTAAGCTAGATGCTGAAAATCCCTTTTCCTCACTGAAAAGGAATCCTAGGAATATGAAAAGAGAAATTTTCAGGGATAAGCTAGGAAACCTACCACTCCACAGCATAGGGAGATTTACTAGTGCTTAACTAGATATTACTGGAGAGTACTTACAGGCCAGATTCAAAAGTCAAATGCTTGTGGGGCAATTGGTGATGAAACCTGTCACTTATATGGGCAGACACCAGAAATTGTCCAGCACTGCATTGCACACTGAGACTGCTATGCGTCACTTAGCCTGCTGAGCTTAGATAAAAGCCAGGAACATAAGGCCTCTTCCTCTTGGCTTCCTCCATTGAATGGTGAGCCCATTCAGTTTTATTGGTTATTTTGGTATTAGGAAAAAGGATTGATAGGATCACTTGCTGGACTTGTTTCCCCCATAATTACCAGTACCAGTGAAATTGGTAATAATAAAAATACGAATATGACTAGATTTTATAGTTAACATTAAAAATCAAATTATATAATATATATTTTACTTTATCATTTCTTTATTTATATTATTTTTTTTAATCCATCATTGAAACATTTTGTGGTTATTAATAAATACTGTTATGTACATTCAATAAAATATACAGAATTTAATATATGTATGCATTATTTAGATGCCAATCAGATTAACGAAGAAAAAGCATAAAAAATAGAAAAAAAAAACATGCCTTGAATTTGTTAATTATTTTTTCACTAAGGCAAACTATCAATCAGTTTCTGTACATGGGATATTCAGTTAAAAAGAATCAAACAGGACAAAAATTATTTTTTTAAAGGATTTTCCAATAAAGTAGTGGGTTTCCTTAACCTAGACCTTGTATGGCCTCCTTCCAGACTATTCTATCCAAGGCCCATTCCTCTCCTCAGATAGGGGAGGTCTAAAAATAAATGATATTCTAAAAAAAACTAACCTATTTTGATTTATCAACAAATTTTGAAATGATTGATTTCAAGAGTGCTAGGTGTTACTATCCTTTCGACAATAGGAACAAGGAAAAAATAAAGATTGGTTAGTACCCACAAATAGACGATCATCTAAAAACCTGATTTATGCAAGCAGGGAATTCTAATGTGCCAACTTTTCGATAGGTTTAAAAAAGAAAAAAAAGTACAGCATAAAATTAAAAAACTTAGTGTGGAAAGAGCAAGTGTTGGCTTAAGTCTGTTGAGTGAAGAAAACCAGCAGGGAGAAATAAACGAGTCTTATAAGCCACATTAATCAAAAGCCATACAAACTTTAAAATATTAATAAAATTTTGTAGTAATTTTGATATTTCCTATTTTTATTTTTTACTCCTGATTATAGGTAATGTTGATAATTTGAATGTCTGGATAATTCGTATTTAACCCTCAGACCTGTGACAATATGAACTATCGGGTTTTACAGTATAACCTTGCCAATTCTACTCATTTTATTACTAATGTATAAAACTCTCCTTAACCCCAACATTCCATTATTTCAATTGAATTTACTTCAGGCCGATATTCTTACTATCTCACATGCAATATCATAAGATTCAAATAGGGGATAAATGCATTTAATGAGTTTGGTTTTGACAAATAGTAATTATGCTTATTTAGAAAAAAAATAATATGCATTTTTTCACCAGTTCAATTTACTTATCTATATAGTAATATATGTTTCACAAAATTATTTAAATACCTGCACTTTATTGTGATTATCAGAAATGATAATGAGGTCTCTACTTTTTTCAAGAGCAACAAACAGCGATTCGGGCATGGCAGGTGTATGTTGGGGAACTTGTTTTAATACTTCTCCTTCAATGAGAACCTAGAAAAAAATATAACAAATAAAACAATACTTATTATATAAACAATCGGTTTTAAAAAACTGTTATTGGAATTAAACATGATAAATTGCTATTCATGACTAATTAAATTTACTTTTAAAACAGTCTTTTGGAACTTTTCATACAATATATATTGAACCATGCCACATATTCATAAAATGAAAGACGTTACTATAATAAAAAGAAATATTTTAAGAGATGATATTTTGGGTAAAGCTATTCTGTTTAATAAATGCCAATGTCATAAAATGAAATAATAGATT